>JAUNZM010001442.1:0-183767 GCA_033459285.1 Clamator glandarius
GTTGATGTCAGTTTTAGTTGGCTTTGTTTTCTCTCCTGTGTTGTTTGTTTGGAATTGGAGAATGCTGCTACAACAACTAACAATTTTGACTTCTCTCTCTAGAGCTCGTGAGAATGTGTGGAATATTAATTTTGAAGCAAAATGCTACCCAGTTCCCCTTTAAAAGATGGATCCTTGATGGGGCCAATGAATTTGCCTGAGTTTAAAAGACAGGGGGGAATTGATGAGCGGGCGTATGATACAGGGGGGAAAGTTAGAAAAACTTAGAGGGCTTAGCGCACCGAGATGCGCGCTGTCTGCTCGTAAAGGCCTGGAAGACCCTGGGTGTTGATAAGGGAGGAGCTCGTTCACAGACATTCGCTGATAAGGGAAAGCTGGAACGTGCCCAACAGCAGAAAGCCGACTGCGTCCTGCTCTGAGGACTTGGAGCTCGACCGGGATGAGGCTGCGCCTGCGCACAGATTGAGTTCCGGGATGATTCGTGAGGAAGATGAAGGCGACTTCAGCCCTGAGCCCCAGCCCATGGCGCTGCGCCTGCACCAGCGTGGGGGAAGCTTCTGGAATCTCATGATAACAGGAAGCGGAGAAAGGTCATGAATCTGTACAAGGCGCTTATGACTAGGCCTGTCTTTACACTCTAACTATCTGCTAGTTAGACCCCAGGGTGTGCGAGTGAGGAGGATTAGCCCCTCGCCCCTGTCGGCAAGTAAACACAGACCTGCGTTATAACCCTTAACGGAGCTATAGAGCTTGATTCCTCCAAACAATCAAAGCGCAAACTGACCCTAAAAGGGCAGATTACCAAAAAGTCTTGAGTGAGGACTGGGAAAGGGAGAAGGGAGGAGCCCGCCGCCATCTTGAGCGAGGGCACGGTGAGGGACTCTGGGTGGGCCTGCCGCCATGCCGCCATCTTGAGCGAGGGCACAGTGAGGGACTCTGGGCGGGCCTGCCGCCATCGTGAGTGAGGGCACGGTGAGGGACTCTGGGTGGGCCTGCCGCCATCTTGAGCGAGGGCACAGTGAGGGACTCTGGGCGGGCCCGCCGCCATCTTGAGCGAGGGCACGGTGAGGGACTCTGGGTGGGCCTGCCGCCATCGTGAGTGAGGGCACGGTGAGGGACTCTGGGCGGGCCTGCCGCCATCGTGAGTGAGGGCACGGTGAGGGACTCTGGGCGGGCCTGCCGCCATCGTGAGTGAGGGCAGGGCGTGAAGATGTCGCTGCCACTTTGAGGGAACGGGCGATGCAGAATGGGTGGACTCGCCGCCATCGTGAGTGAGGGCAGGGCATGAAGATATCGCCACAAACTCGAGTGTGGCCACGGGCGAGGGAGACGGGCGAAGCCGCCGCCACTGTGAGTGAAGGCACGGGGCCCACCGCCACCTTGAGTAAGGGTACTGGACGGAAACCGGGGGTCCTGCCGCCACCTTGGGTGGGGGCACGACAAGGGAGACGGCCGAAGCCGCCGCCATCTTGAGTGAGGCAACAGCATGTCCGTGTCGCCACCACCTTGAGTGAGGGCACTGCATGTCAGTTTCGCAGCATCTTGAGTGAGGGATCTGGGAGGGAAACAGGAGGTCATGCCGCCATCTTGAGTGGGGACATAACGTGTCAGTGTCGCCGCCATCTTGAGTGGGGACAAGGGGTCCGCCGGCATGTTGAGTAGGGCCATGTGTCCCGCTACCATCATGAGTGAGGGCACAGCTTGTCAGTGTTGCCGCCATTTGAGTGGGGGCACGGGTCCCGCAGCCATCCTGAATTAGGGCTCTGGGCCCGCCGCTCTCTTAAGTGAGGGCAAAGCTTGTCAGTGTTGCCGCCATCTTGAGTGGGGGCACGGAGTTCGTCGCCATCCTGATTGAGGGTACAGCATGTCGTTGTCGCCGCTATCTTGAGTAAGGGCAAGGGCGAGGGAGACGGGCGAAGCTGCCGCCATCTTGAGTGAGGGCAGGTTGAGGGAGAAAGGGCGGGCCCACCGCCATCTTGGGTGAGGGCACGTGTGTCGAGGTTGCCACCATCTTGAGTGAGGCCACGGGGGTGTTGGTTTTGCCGCCATCTTGAGTGAGTGGGCTCAGTCCTGGGTCCAGTCCTGTTTAATGTCTTTATCAACGACCTGGATGAAGGCATCGAGTCCTCCCTTAGCAAGTTTGCAGATGACACCAAGCTGGGTGGAAGTGTGGATCTGCTGGAGGGTCGGGAGGCTCTGCAAAGGGATCTGAACAGGCTGGACTGCTGGGCTGAGACCAACGGCATGAGGTTTAACAAGGCCAAATGCCGGGTCCTGCACTTGGGGCACAACAACCCTAAGCAGAGGTACAAACTAGGAGAAGCCTGGCTGGAAAGCTGCCAGGAGGAGAAGGACCTGGGGGTGCTGGTTGACAGCGACTGAACACGAGCCAGCAGTGGCCCAGGTGGCCAAGAAGGCCAGTGGCATCTTGGCTTGTATCAGGAATGGTGTGACCAGCAGGTCCAGGGAGGTTCTTCTCCCCCTGTACCTGGCACTGGTGAGACCGCACCTCGAGTCCTGTGTTCAGTGCTGGGCCCCTCACCACAAGAGGGATGTTGTGGCTCTGGAGCGCGTCCAGAGAAGAGCAACGAAGCTGGTGAAGGGGCTGGAGAACAAATCTTATGAGGAGCGGCTGAGAGAGCTGGGGGTGTTCAGCCTGGAGAAGAGGAGGCTGAGGGGAGACCTCGTTGCTCTCTACAACTACCTGAAGGGAGGTTGTGGAGAGGAGGGAGCTGGGCTCTTCTCCCAAGTGACAGGGGACAGGACGAGAGGGAAGGGCCTCAAGCTCTGCCAGGGGAGATTTAGGCTTGAGATTAGGAAAAAGTTCTTCACAGAGAGGGTGGTTAGGCATTGGAACGGTCTGCCCAGGGAGGTGGTTGAGTCGCCGTCCCTGGAGGTGTTTAAGGTGAGGGTGGATGAGGTGCTTAGGAGCATGATTTAGGGATCGGTGGGAATGGTTGGACTCGACAATCCAGTGGGTCTCTTCCAACCTGGTTATTCTGTGATTCTGTGATTCTGTGAGTGCAGGGGGAGTGAAATGGGCGGTCATGCCGCCATCTTGAGTGAGGGTACAGCGTGTTGGTGTCGCCGCCATCTTGAGTGAGGGCACAGCTTGTCGCTGTCGCCGCCATCGTCAGTAAGGGTACGGGGAGGGAAACCGGAGGTCACGCCGCCATCCTGAGTGAGGGCAAAACGCTGCCACCTTTACTAAGGGCACGGCATGTCAGTGTCACCGCCCCCTTGAGTGAGGGCACTGGGCTCGCCGCCATCATCTTGAGTGAGGTAACGACATGTCCATATCGCTGCCATCTTGAATGAGGGCACGGCGACGTACACTGGGCGGGCGCGCCGCCATCTTGAGTGAGGGCACTGGGAGGGAGCCGGACGGGCCCGGCCCCAGCACGAGTGAGGTAACCGCAAATTCACCATATAAGGGCAAATTGAGCAGCTAAGGGCAAAGTTGGTGACCATAAAAGTGCAAATTGACCATGTCAGGGCAATCTTGGGCAATTGTCTGAAAGGGAAAATTTACCGTAAAAGGGCGACCGTGGCCAATTTCCATAAAATGGGCAAATGTATCATTAAAGGGCTAATTTATCATATTACAGCAAACTTGGCCAATTTCCATAAAACAGGCAAATTCAGCATTAAAGGGCAAATTTATCATATTAGGGCAAACTTGGCCAGTTTCCATAAAAGGGTAAATTGATCCTATAAATGAAACGTGACCATAAAATGGGCAAATTTAGCATAAAAGGGCACATTTATCATATTAGGGCAAACTTGGCCAATTGCTGTAAAGGGCAAATTTACCATTAAACAGGAATGGTCGGACTCGATGATCCGATGGGTCTTTTCCAACGTGGTGACTGTATGATTCTGTGCATTACATAATCATATTCTCATGCACCGTTTAGGTGGAACTGAGCAAAATCACAGAGACTGTGCTATTTCTCAGCAGCCAAAGAAGCAGCAAACTCTAAAGGGCCTTTTCAACTCTTTGTTATCGATCCTCTTCTTGCCCTTCTCCCAGCAGCCTTACCATCGCCTACAGCCACTCCTTTCATGTGGTCATCAGGCTGAAACATCCAGGCTGAGAAGCGAGCAATGTTGCTGTGAAGGCGCATGCTGTTATTTCTTGTGAGGATGCTTTCAGACCTGTAGTGGTGGTGTTCCTGCTGAGAATGTAAGGCAGAGTTAATAAACCCCAGCTGCTCCCCAGGCCCTGTTTATACCTGTGAGGGGGTTCACCACACCCCATCCACAGGTGGTGGGTGGGAGGGCCCAGGGGTATATAAACCACCGGCCTTGCCTTAGGGGCTCCTTTGGGTTCTGTTTTCCCTTGAGGTAGGAGGTTTGCTGCTGTGTCTACTCCTTGTAGCTTTTGAGCAGACTAAGGTAGGATGAACAAGGTTGGGTTTTTTTGTCTTCTGAAGAAGCAGAGGCAGCTGTGGGAGGTATGAGTTTTGGAAGCGTCCAGGCTAAACAGCACATGCAGTTGTAACTATGGGATTTTTTGTGTGTGGGATGATGCATTGGCCCTAGGGGCTGTGCAGTTTGTAACAGGCACCTCGTGGGTGATAATAATCTGGAATTAAGTGTGTCAGCGTAGGGTGGGAAGTTGAGTCTATGGGTTGGTGGAAGATAGAAGGGGCCAGGGGATCCCTGGGAAGGGCTCAGAAGCGCAGCTCCCAAGGAACAGCAACGCAGAAGGGTCGTGGGGTTAAAATATAGGGCAGTTTCTGTTAGGAAGGAGCAGGGTTCCTTCTCTAGCCCTTCAGAGGTGGAGAAGGGCTTTAATGGTTTGGGGAAAGGAAGATGGGTTCATCAGTCTTTCTTGGGCTGGTTTGGTGGTCAGATGCGAGTGCCATTCAGGTGTCCATTGCTCTAGTCTCTCTGCAGCTGATGGTAACGATGAGGTTGAGACACAAGGTGTGGATCACCTGGACCTTTGTACAGCAATTGTCTGGTTTGCACACGGAGTTTCCAGTTTAGGTCTCAGAGTAGTCAAATCCCAGTGTTGTGAGGGACCAAGGGTTGTCCCTCAGCTTCTGCCGGCTCTTCGCTGCCGACAGGGTGCGGGCCGGGGCTGGGAGATGGACAGCGCCCCGTGGGCCCCCAGGGCCCCCGTGTCCTGCCCGAGCCCCGCGCGTCCCCCGTCCCTGCCCGGGGTGCCCGCGCCCCCCGAGAGCCCCGCACGTCCCGGCCGCGCTCGGCTGCCCCCGGGAAGGGCCCCGCAGAGAGCGCTCCCATTGGCTGCGCCGCGCGTCCCTCGGCGAGCGGCGGCCAATCGGCGCCGGGAGAGCGGCCGGGGGGCGGGCCGAGGCGGAGCGCGGGCGAGCGGTTCCTGCCGCGCACGTGGCGCGGGCGCCGCGCTCCCTCGCTGCCCGCCGGGGCCCGCGCCAGCCCCACCGGGGAACGGCTGGAACGGAGCTGGGCTCGGGGGAGTCAGAGGCGCCCGGAGAGGCGCGGCTCGAGGGCGGGGGGGCGGCCGGGAGCGGCGCGGGGCAGCGCTCTATGGCCGGCGGCGCCGCTCCGGGCTCGCTCTCCGTGCTCCGCGGTCCTGCCGGGGCCGGGGTGTGTTTCGCTGCCCCCGGGGAAGGGCAGGAGGGGGAGCGCAGGGGGTGTATGGGGCACAATGGGAGGAGAAGGGCGGGAAGGAGCGGAAAGGGAGGCTTGGAAAGCGCTTTTGTGTTCTCAGTCTAGAGAGAGCGAGGGGGGTGTCGCTTTTTTGGGGTGTTGTGTGCGGCGGTGAGAGCTGCGGGGGTGGGGGGGGGGGTCATTTCAACCACGGTTCCTCGGAGTATTTTGCCCTAAGAGCTCGTTCCTTTTGCTTTGATCCCCTCGAGCTCGATCGCGGTGAGGATGGGGCCGAGTGCCTGGGGGTTAAAATCGGGGGAGCCCCCAAGAGGCAGATCCTGTGATGGAGTCTGTTCCAGAGCAGCCAGCCGAGAAGCAGCAGCTGATGAGCTCTTCCATAAGCACCTGGGGACAGTCTCAAGATCGCTGCCTCTTGTCCTCGAGGCAGGCTTCAATCTTCCGGGTATCTGCTGGAAGTACAATAGAGCCGAGAGGAAGCAGCCTAGGAGGCTCCTGGAGTGCGTGGAAAGCAACGTCCTCACACAAGTGGTGAGTGAAGCGCCAAGGGCAGGTGCCCTCCTGGACCTGCTGTTCGTGAACAGAGAAGGCCTTGGGGGGGGGGTGAGGTGGTAGGAGGACGCCTGGGACACAACAGTCACGAGGTGATGGGGTTTTCTGCTCTAGGTGAGGTGAAGAGGGGGATTAGCAGGACAGTCGCATTAAATCTCCAGAGGGCAGACTTTAGACTGTCCAGAAGGCTGGTTGGCAAAGTCCCATGGGAGGCAGCGCTTGAGGGCGAGGGAGCCCACGAGGGCTGGGAGCTCTTCAGAAAGGAGCCCTAGCAGCTCAGGAGAAAGCCATCCCCATGTTCCGGAAAAGGAGCCGGCAGGGGAGAAAACCTGCTTGGTTGAGTAAGGAGATCTTGAGAGACATCAAAAAGGAGAGGAGGGTCTGTGAGCATCGGAAGAAGGGACAGGCCTCTTGGGTGAACTACATGGAGGAACTGAGATCGTGCAGAGAAAAAATCAGGAGGGCTAAGGCCCAACTAGGAATCAAATTGGCTAAGTCTGTGAAAGGCAATAAAAAATCTTTTTATAAATACATTAACAATAAAAGAAGGACTAGGGAGAATATTCAGACCCTATTGGAGGCAGAACTGACAAGAGTGACAGGGGATGAGGGCAAGGCTGAGGTACTTAATGCCTTCTTTGCCTCAGTCTTTAATAGTAAGGAAGGTTGTTCCCTCTGTGTCCAAACCCAGGAGTTAGAGGAGCAGAATGAGGCTCCCATGATCCAAGAGGAGGTGGTCAGAGCCTTGCTTGCCCAGCGAGACACCCACAGGTCTCTGGGGCGGGATGGGATCCAGCCAAGAGCATTGAAGGAGCTGGCGGACGTGCTGGCCAAACCCCTTTCCATCATAGCTGGGGGTGTTCAGCCTGGAGAGGAGGAGGCTGAGGGGAGACCTCATTGCTCTCTAGAACTACCTGAGAGGAGTTTTGTGGAGAGGAGGGAGCTGGGCTCTTCTCCCAAGGGACAGGGGACAGGACGAGAGGGAATAGCCTCAAGCTCCACCAGGGGAGGGTCAGGCTGGACATTAGGAAACAATTGTTGACAGAAAGGGTCATTGGTCCCTGGCAGAGGCTGCCCAGGGAGGGGGTTGAGTCCCCTTCCCTGGAGGGGTTTAAGGGGCGGGTGGATGAGGTGCTGAGGGACACGGGTTAGTGATTGATGGGAATGGTTGGACTCGCTGATCCGGTGGGTCCTTTCCAACCTATGGGTACTCTGATTCTATGATTGTTTTTGCTCTGTCAGCAGAGAGACTCTGTCAGACGTATTGATGATGAGAGAGCCCCTGCGGGATCCCGACGCCTCCTCAGGGAGAGGGGGAGAAGCAGCATGGTGGTGCCCTCCAGGTCAGCAGCATTCGGGTATGTGGCTTTTTCGGGCCCACACCACACACATGCAAATTCCCCCATGCCCTCCTCAGGCCCTGTTTGACTTTTGTGACCTCCTCTGTCCTGCTTCGACCTCCTCTGTCCTTCTGCGAACCCCTTCGACCTCCTCTGACCCCCTCTGTCCTTGTGCGAGCCCCTGCGACCTCCTCTGCCCTGCTGCGACCTCCTCTGCCCTGCTGCGACCTCCTTCGACCTTCTCTGACCTTCTTTGACCTCCTCCGTCCTTCTGCGAGCCCCTCTGACCTTCTCTGACCTTCTTTGAACTCCTCCGTCCTTCTGCGAGCTCCTTCGACCTTCTCTGACCTTCTTTGACCTCCTCCATCCTTCTGCGAGCTCCTTCGACCTTCTCTGACCTTCTTTGAACTCCTCCGTCCTTCTGCGAGCTCCTTCGACCTTCTCTGACCTTCTTTGAACTCCTCCGTCCTTCTGCGAGCTCCTTCGACCTTTTCTGACCTTCTTTGACCTCCTCCATCCTTCTGCGAGCTCCTTCGACCTTTCTTCTCCTTCTTTGACCTTCTCTGTCCTTCTGCGAGCTCCTTCGACCTTTTTTGACCTTCTTTGACCTCCTTGGTCCTTCTGCGAGCTCCTTCGACCTTTCTTGACCTTCTTTGACCTCCTCTGTCCTTCTGTGAGCTTCTTCGACCTTCCTTGATCTTCTTTGACGTCCTCCATCCTTCTGCGAGCTCCTTCGACCTTCTCTGACCTCCTCCATCCTTCTGCGTGCTCCTTCGACCTTTCTTGGCCTTCTTTGACCTCCTCTGTCCTTCTGCGAGCTCCTTCAACCTTTTTTGACCTTCTTTGACCTCCTCTGTCCTTCTGCGAGCTCCTTCGACCTCCTCTGACCTTCTTTGACCTCCTCCATCCTTCTCTTAGCTCCTTCGACCTTCTCTGATCTTCTTTGATCTCCTCTGTCCTTCTGAGAGCTCCTTCGACCTTCTTTGACCTCCTCCGTTCCTCTGCGAGCTCCTTCGATCTTCTTAGACATTCTTTGACCTCCTCCCTCCTTCTGCGAGCTCCTTCGACCTTCTTTGACCTTCTTTGACCTCCTCCCTCCTTCTGCGAGCTACTTCGATGTTCTTAGACCTTCTTTGACCTCCTCCCTCCTTCTGTGAGCTCCTTCGACCTTCCTTCACCTCCTTTGACCTCCTCTGTCCTTCTGCGATCTCCTGCGCCCTTCTCTGACCTTCTTTGACCTCCTCTGTCCTTCTGCGAGGTCGTTCGACCTTCTCTGACCTTCTTTGACCTCCTCCGTCCTTCTGCGAGCTCCTTCGACCTTCTCTGACCTTCTTTGACCTCCTTGGTCCTTCTGCGAGCTCCTTCGCCCTTCTCTGACCTTCTTTGACCTTCTCCATCCTTCTGCGAGGTCCTTTGACCTTCTTTAACCTTCTTTGACCTTATCCGTCCTTCGGTGAGCTCCTTTGAACTTCTCTGATCTTCTTAGACCTTCTCCATCCTTCTGCGAACTCCCGTGACCTTCTCTGACCTTCTTTGACCTCCTCCGTCCTTCTGCGAGCTCCTTCGATCTTCTCTGTCCTTCTTTGACCTCCTCGGTCCTTCTGCGAGCTCCTTCGACCTTCTCTGACCTTCTTTGACCTCCTCCGTCCTTCTGCGATCTCCTTCGACCTTTCTTGACCTTCTTTGACCTTCTCCATCCTTCTGCGAGCTCCTTTGACCTTCCTTGACCTTCTTTGACCTCCTCCGTCGTTCTGCGAGGTCCTTCGACCTTCTCTGACCTTTTTTGACCTCTTCCATCCTTCTATGAGCTCCTTCGACCTTCTTTAACCTTCTTTGACCTCCTCCGTCCTTCTGCGAGCTCCTTCGACCTTCTCTGACCTTCTTTGACGTCCTCCGTCCTTCTGTGAGCTCCTTCGACCTTCTCTGACCTTCTTTGACCTCCTCCGTCCTTCTGCGAGCTCCTTCGACCTTTTCTGACCTTCTTTGACCTCCTCCATCCTTCTGCGAGCTCCTTCGACCTTTCTTCTCCTTCTTTGACCTTCTCTGTCCTTCTGCGAGCTCCTTCGACCTTTTTTGACCTTCTTTGACCTCCTTGGTCCTTCTGCGAGCTCCTTCGACCTTTCTTGACCTTCTTTGACCTCCTCTGTCCTTCTGTGAGCTTCTTCGACCTTCCTTGATCTTCTTTGACGTCCTCCATCCTTCTGCGAGCTCCTTTGACCTTCTCTGACCTCCTCCATCCTTCTGCGTGCTCCTTCGACCTTTCTTGGCCTTCTTTGACCTCCTCTGTCCTTCTGCGAGCTCCTTCAACCTTTTTTGACCTTCTTTGACCTCCTCTGTCCTTCTGCGAGCTCCTTCGACCTCCTCTGACCTTCTTTGACCTCCTCCATCCTTCTCTTAGCTCCTTCGACCTTCTCTGATCTTCTTTGATCTCCTCTGTCCTTCTGAGAGCTCCTTCGACCTTCTTTGACCTCCTCCGTTCCTCTGCGAGCTCCTTCGATCTTCTTAGACATTCTTTGACCTCCTCCCTCCTTCTGCGAGCTCCTTCGACCTTCTTTGACCTTCTTTGACCTCCTCCCTCCTTCTGCGAGCTACTTCGATGTTCTTAGACCTTCTTTGACCTCCTCCCTCCTTCTGTGAGCTCCTTCGACCTTCCTTCACCTCCTTTGACCTCCTCTGTCCTTCTGCGATCTCCTGCGCCCTTCTCTGACCTTCTTTGACCTCCTCTGTCCTTCTGCGAGGTCGTTCGACCTTCTCTGACCTTCTTTGACCTCCTCCGTCCTTCTGCGAGCTCCTTCGACCTTCTCTGACCTTCTTTGACCTCCTTGGTCCTTCTGCGAGCTCCTTCGCCCTTCTCTGACCTTCTTTGACCTTCTCCATCCTTCTGCGAGGTCCTTTGACCTTCTTTAACCTTCTTTGACCTTATCCGTCCTTCGGTGAGCTCCTTTGAACTTCTCTGATCTTCTTAGACCTTCTCCATCCTTCTGCGAACTCCCGCGACCTTCTCTGACCTTCTTTGACCTCCTCCGTCCTTCTGCGAGCTCCTTCGATCTTCTCTGTCCTTCTTTGACCTCCTCGGTCCTTCTGCGAGCTCCTTTGACCTTCTCTGACCTTCTTTGACCTCCTCCGTCCTTCTGCGATCTCCTTCGACCTTTCTTGACCTTCTTTGACCTTCTCCATCCTTCTGCGAGCTCCTTTGACCTTCCTTGACCTTCTTTGACCTCCTCCGTCGTTCTGCGAGGTCCTTCGACCTTCTCTGACCTTCTTTGACCTCTTCCATCCTTCTATGAGCTCCTTCGACCTTCTTTAACCTTCTTTGACCTCCTCCGTCCTTCTGCGAGCTCCTTCGACCTTCTCTGACCTTCTTTGACGTCCTCCGTCCTTCTGTGAGCTCCTTCTACCTTCTCTGACCTTCTTTGACCTCCTCCGTCCTTCTGCGAGCTCCTTCGACCTTCTCTGACCTTCTTTGACCTCCTCCCTCCTTCTGCGAGCTCCTTCTACCTTCTCTGACCTTCTTTGACCTCCTCGGTCCTTCTGCGAGCTCCTTAGCCCTTCTCTGACCTTCTTTGACCTCCTCCCTCCTTCTGCGAGCTCCTTCGTCCTTCTTTGACCTTCTTTGATCTCCTCCCTCCTTCTGTGAGCTCCTTCGAACTTCTTTGACCTTCTTTGACCTCCTCCGTCCTTCTGCGAGCTCCTTCGTCCTTCTTTGATCTTCTTTGACCTTCTCCGTCCTTCTGCGAGCTCCTTCGGCCTTCTTTGACCTTCTTTGACCTCCTCCGTCCTTCTGCGAGCTCCTTCGGCCTTCTTTGACTTTTTTTGACCTCCTCCCTCCTTCTGCGAGCTCCTTCGACATTTCTTGACCTTCTTTGACCTCCTTGGTCCTTCTGCGAGCTCCTTTGCCCTTCTCTGACCTTCTTTGATCTCCTCCGTCGTTCTACGATCTCCTTCGATGTTCTCTGACCTTCTTTGACCTTCTCCATCCTTCTGCGAACTCCTGCGACCTTCTCTGACCTTCTTTGATCTCCTCCGTCCTTCTGCGAGCTCCTTCGACCTTCTCTGACCTTCTTTGACCTCCTCCGTCATTCTGCGAGCTCCTTCGATCTTCTCTGTCCTTCTTTGACCTCCTCGGTCCTTCTGCGAGCTCCTTCGGCCTTCTTTGACGTTCTTTGACCTCCTCCCTCCTTCTGCGAGCTTCTTCGACCTTTCTTGACCTTCTTTGACCTCCTCCGTCCTTCTTCGAGTTCCTTCGGCCTTCTTTGACCTTCTTTGACCTCCTCTCTCCTTCTACGAGCTCTTTCGGCCTTCTTTGACCTTCTTTGACCTCCTCCCTCCTTCTGCGAGCTCCTTCAGCCTTCCTTGACCTTCTTTGACCTCCTCTGTCCTTCTGCGATCTCCTTCACATTCTCTGACCTTCTTTGACCTTCTCCATCCTTCTGCGAGCTCCTTTGACCTTCTCTGATCTTCTTTGACCTCCTCTGTCCTTCTGCGAGCTCCTTCGACCTTCTCTGACCTTCTTTGACCTCCTCCCTCCTTCTGCGAGCTCCTTCGACCTTCTCTGACCTTCTTTGACCTTCTCCATCCTTCTGCGAGCTCCTTCGACCTCCTGTGACCTTCTTTGACCTTCTCCGTCCTTCTGTGAGGTCCTTCGGCGTTCCTTGACCTTGTTTGACCTCCTCCGTCATTCTGCGAGCTCCTTCGACCTTCTCTGACCTTCTTTCATCTCCTCCGTCATTCTGCGAGCTCCTTCGACCTTCTCTGACCTTTTAGGACCTCCTCCGTCCTTCTGCGAGCTCCTTTGACGTTCTTTGACCCTCTCTGTCCTTCTGCGAATTCCTTCGACCCTCTTAGGCCTTCTTTGACCTCCTCCGTCTTTCTGTGAGCTCCTTCGACCTTCTCTGACCTTCTTTGTTCTCCTCCGCCCTTCTGCGAGCTCCTTCGACCTTTCTTGACCTGCTGCGACCTCCTCTGCCCTGCTGCGACCTCCTCTGCCCTGCTGCGACCTCCTCTGCCCTGCTGCGACCTCCTCTGCCCTGCTGCGACCTCCTCTGCCCTGCTGCGACCTCCTCTGCCCTGCTTCGACCTCCTCTGCCCTGCTGCGACCTCCTCTGCCCTGCTGCGACCTCCTCTGCCCTGCTGCGACCTCCTCTGCCCTGCTGCGACCTCCTTTGCCCTGCTTCGACCTCCTCTGCCCTGCTGCGATCTCCGTCGACCTTCTCTGACGTCCTCCGTCCTCCTTCGACCTCCTCTGACCTTCTCTGACGTCCTCCGTCCTCCTGCAAGCTCCTTCGACCTCCTTTGACCTTCTCTGACGTTCTCCGTCCTCCTGCGAGCTCCTTCGACCTCCTCTGACCTTCTTCGACCTCCTAAGTCCTTCTGCGAGCTCGTTCGTCCTTCTTGAACTTCTTCGACCTCCTCTGTCTTTCTCCGACCTTCTCCGACCTTCTCCGACCTTCTTTGATATCCTCCGTCCTTCTGCGAGCTCCTTTGACCTTCTCTGACCTTCTTTGACCTCCTTCGTCCTTCTGCGAGCTCCTTCGACCTTCTTTGACCTTCTTTGATCTCCTCCGTCCTTCTGCGAGCTCCTTCGACCTTCTCTGACCTTCTTTGATCTCCTCCGTCCTTCTGCGAGCTCCTTCGACCTTCTTTGACCTTCTTTGACCTCCTCCGTCCTTCTGCAAGCTCCTTCGACCTTTCTTGACTTTCTTTGACCTCCTCCGTCCTTCTGCGAGGTCATTCGACCTTTCTTGACCTTCTTTGACCTCCTCCGTCCTTCTGCGAGCTCCTTTGACCTTCTTTGACCTTCTTTGACCTCCTCCGTCCTTCTTCGAGCTCCTTTGACCTTCTTCGACCTTCTTTGACCTCCTCCGACCTTCTCCGACCTTCTCCGACCTTCTCCGACCTTCTCCGACCTTCTCCGACCTTCTCCGACCTTCTCCGACCTTCTCCGACCTTCTTCGACCTTCTTCGACCTTCTCCGACCTTCTTCGACCTTCTTCGACCTTCTCCGACCTTCTCCGACCTTCTTTGACCTTCTCCGACCTTCTTTGACCTTCTTTGACCTTCTTTGACCTTCTCCGACCTTCTTTGACCTTCTTTGACCTTCTTTGACCTTCTCCGACCTTCTTTGACCTTCTCCGACCTTCTTTGACCTTCTTTGACCTTCTCCGACCTTCTTTGACCTTCTCCGACCTTCTTCGACCTTCTCCGACCTTCTCCGACCTTCTCGGACCTTCTTCGACCTTCTTTGACCTTCTCCGACCTTCTCCGACCTTCTTTGACCTTCTCCGACCTTCTTTGACCTTCTCCGACCTTCTTTGACCTTCTCCGACCTTCTTCGACCTTCTCCGACCTTCTTTGACCTTCTCCGACCTTCTTTGACCTTCTCCGACCTTCTTTGACCTTCTCCGACCTTCTTTGACCTTCTTTGACCTTCTTTGACCTTCTTTGACCTTCTCCGACCTTCTTTGACCTTCTTTGACCTTCTTTGACCTTCTCCGACCTTCTTTGACCTTCTTTGACCTTCTTTGACCTTCTTTGACCTTCTCTGACCTTCTTTGACCTTCTCCGACCTTCTCCGACCTTCTTCGACCTTCTCCGACCTTCTTTGACCTTCTCCGACCTTCTTTGACCTTCTCCGACCTTCTTTGACCTTCTCCGACCTTCTTCGACCTTCTTCGACCATCTCCGACCTTCTCCGACCTTCTCCGACCTTCTTTGACCTTCTTCGACCTTCTCCGACCTTCTTTGACCTTCTCCGACCTTCTTTGACCTTCTCCGACCTTCTTCGACCTTCTCCGACCTTCTTCGACCTTCTCCGACCTTCTTTGACCTTCTCCGACCTTCTTTGACCTTCTCCGACCTTCTTTAACCTTCTCCGACCTTCTTTGACCTTCTTTGACCTTCTCCGACCTTCTCCGACCTTCTTTGACCTTCTCCGACCTTCTTTGACCTTCTTTGACCTTCTTCGACCTTCTCCGACCTTCTTCGACCTTCTTTGACCTTCTCCGATCTTCTTTGACCTTCTTTGACCTTCTCTGCCCTGCTTTGACCTTCTTCGACCTTCTTCGACCTTCTCCGACCTTCTCCGACCGTTTTTGACGTTCTGCGACCTCCTCTGCCCTTCTTCGACCTCCTCTGACCTGCTGCGACCTCCTCTGCCCTGCTGCGACCTCCTCTGCCCTGCTGCGACCTCCTCTGCCCTGCTGCGACCTCCTCTGCCCTGCTGCGACCTCCTCTGCCCTGCTGCGACCTCCTCTGCCTGCTGCGACCTCCTTTGCCCTGCTTCGACCTCCTCTGCCCTGCTGCGATCTCCGTCGACCTTCTCTGACGTCCTCCGTCCTCCTTCGACCTCCTCTGACCTTCTCTGACGTCCTCCGTCCTCCTGCAAGCTCCTTCGACCTCCTTTGACCTTCTCTGACGTTCTCCGTCCTCCTGCGAGCTCCTTCGACCTCCTCTGACCTTCTTCGACCTCCTAAGTCCTTCTGCGAGCTCGTTCGTCCTTCTTGAACTTCTTCGACCTCCTCTGTCTTTCTCCGACCTTCTCCAACCTTCTCCGACCTTCTTTGATATCCTCCGTCCTTCTGCGAGCTCCTTTGACCTTCTCTGACCTTCTTTGACCTCCTTCGTCCTTCTGCGAGCTCCTTCGACCTTCTTTGACCTTCTTTGATCTCCTCCGTCCTTCTGCGAGCTCCTTCGACCTTCTCTGACCTTCTTTGATCTCCTCCGTCCTTCTGCGAGCTCCTTCGACCTTCTTTGACCTTCTTTGACCTCCTCCGTCCTTCTGCAAGCTCCTTCGACCTTTCTTGACTTTCTTTGACCTCCTCCGTCCTTCTGCGAGGTCATTCGACCTTTCTTGACCTTCTTTGACCTCCTCCGTCCTTCTGCGAGCTCCTTTGACCTTCTTTGACCTTCTTTGACCTCCTCCGTCCTTCTGCGAGCTCCTTTGACCTTCTTTGACCTTCTTTGACCTCCTCCGTCCTTCTGCGAGCTCCTTCGACCTTCTTTGACCTTCTTTGACCTCCTCCGTCCTTCTGCAAGCTCCTTTGACCTTCTTTGACCTTCTTTGACCTTCTCCGTCCTTCTGCGAGCTCCTTCCACCTTCTTTGACCTCCTCTGACCTTCTGCGAGATCCTTCCACCTTCTTTGACCTCCTCTGTCCTTCTGTGAGCTCCTTCGACCTTCTTTGACTTTTCTTGATCTTCTCTGACCTTCCTCTTCTGACCAAATGTTGTTCCTCAGCCTCTCCCAGCTCCGGGCTGTTTGCTGCTCTTCTGCTCGCCGCGGCCAACGGGTGCAGGCTGGGGCTGGGAGAGGGACAGCGCCCCCTGCGCCCCCAGGGCCCTCGTGTCCCCCCATGTGGTGACCGGCTCGAACGGGACTGCAGACTGTCTGTTCAAGTTTCCCTGTTGCACGCTGACTGTTCGTTAGCTTTACAGCTGCTCTGCCAAAGGCTCAAACCCAGCGAGTAAAACCAGCTCCGCCAACGACAGGGGCGGCTCTGCCGAGGTGGCTGGTTTCTCAGCTCTACAAGCGTCGTCGTGGGATCGCGATGATCTCTCTTAACTCCACAAGCTCGGAGCGTGCCTCGCGCCTTCCTGGTGGCTCTGACCCCGGCCCGGGAAGAGGCGTGCCGGGGGGAGCCTTTGTGCCTCAGGAGGAGGAGAAATAGCAGGGGGCCCGGGCTGCTTTTCTCGGCTGGGCTGGCACGCGGGCGGGAGGTAGAACATCTCAGCGTGACGAGTTCACGCCGGGTGAGACTCGGTTTGGTTCCATTTCTCCTTTTGACCAAGTCCGTCTAACAGAATAACCGTCGAAACAAATCGTGCTCTCTCTGGACTTTTCCGAAGCTCGGTCCGGTGACGCCGCTTTCCGTCTGGCGAGTCCTCCCGTCCCTCGCGGTTTCCTTTTGGGGGGAGCAGTGAAACCTTTGGCCGCTCTTTGGAATGAGATTCTCTTCTCGGCTCGCTCTGGGGGGGGCTGTAGAGCGGGGCTTGGAAGGTCAGAGAAGGAACCGTGGGCGAAGGAGGAAAGTGCTTTTGTCCCGGGGCCGAGGGCCGCCTCGTCTCGTCGCCCTGCTAACGATCCTTTCTGTGCTTCCCTCCCGCAGGTCTCTCTCCTCGGTGCCGCGTGGGAAGCGGATTCCTCCCCTCCTCCTGCCCGCGCCCAGGCGGAAGGCGCTGTCCGCATTAAAGCTTTCGATCGGTCGCCGGCTGCCGCACGCGTTTTGCTTCTATCGGTGTTGGAAACGCAGAAAGAAGAAGGTGGCGGAGGCCGTTGGGGGCGCGAGGCGATGGCGCCGCCAGCCAGGGTCCGGCACGGGGAGCGCCGTGCCGCGCAGGTGCTGTTCAACCACTGAACAGAAACATCTTCAAAGGAATAAAGAAGCCATCGAGGCCTCTGAACTACTGAACAAGGCCCTGGTGTCAGCTCCAGCCTTGGGACTCCCAGATGTCCGTAAGCCATGTTCTTCTCCTCTAGCATTGGCACAGGATCCGGGCCCATATCACCGAGCAGTTCCACGCTTTTCCAAGCAATCAGCCGCAACTGCAAAAGGTCGGGCTGGACGCCTGCGAGCGGTTACGGCCGTAATACTAGATATCCGGGAAGCCCAAAAATTCACCCTGCACCAGAGAATGATTATGTTGGTGTCCCATAAAATATCTGCTGTTTTGGAAGTGAAAGGTGGAAACTGGCTCTCCCTGCAGATACCAGACTGCAATGGTAGAAAATTGTAATTACTAACATGGTCAATCCGGCCTCTTTTCTTCGCAGAAACACGGCGGCCGGCATTCTAAATAAGCTTTGTCACCCCATTGTTGTCCTGTTGATGTCAGTTTTAGTTGGCTTTGTTTTCTCTCCTGTGTTGTTTGTTTGGAATTGGAGAATGCTGCTACAACAACTAACAATTTTGACTTCTCTCTCTAGAGCTCGTGAGAATGTGTGGAATATTAATTTTGAAGCAAAATGCTACCCAGTTCCCCTTTAAAAGATGGATCCTTGATGGGGCCAATGAATTTGCCTGAGTTTAAAAGACAGGGGGGAATTGATGAGCGGGCGTATGATACAGGGGGGAAAGTTAGAAAAACTTAGAGGGCTTAGCGCACCGAGATGCGCGCTGTCTGCTCGTAAAGGCCTGGAAGACCCTGGGTGTTGATAAGGGAGGAGCTCGTTCACAGACATTCGCTGATAAGGGAAAGCTGGAACGTGCCCAACAGCAGAAAGCCGACTGCGTCCTGCTCTGAGGACTTGGAGCTCGACCGGGATGAGGCTGCGCCTGCGCACAGATTGAGTTCCGGGATGATTCGTGAGGAAGATGAAGGCGACTTCAGCCCTGAGCCCCAGCCCACGGCGCTGCGCCTGCACCAGCGTGGGGGAAGCTTCTGGAATCTCATGATAACAGGAAGCGGAGAAAGGTCATGAATCTGTACAAGGCGCTTATGACTAGGCCTGTCTTTACACTCTAACTATCTGCTAGTTAGACCCCAGGGTGTGCGAGTGAGGAGGATTAGCCCCTCGCCCCTGTCGGCAAGTAAACACAGACCTGCGTTATAACCCTTAACGGAGCTATAGAGCTTGATTCCTCCAAACAATCAAAGCGCAAACTGACCCTAAAAGGGCAGATTACCAAAAAGTCTTGAGTGAGGACTGGGAAAGGGAGAAGGGAGGAGCCCGCCGCCATCTTGAGCGAGGGCACGGTGAGGGACTCTGGGCGGGCCTGCCGCCATCTTGAGTGAGGGCACGGTGAGGGACTCTGGGCGGGCCTGCCGCCATCGTGAGTGAGGGCACGGTGAGGGACTCTGGGTGGGCCTGCCGCCATCTTGAGCGAGGGCACAGTGAGGGACTCTGGGTGGGCCTGCCGCCATCGTGAGTGAGGGCACGGTGAGGGACTCTGGGCGGGCCTGCCGCCATCGTGAGTGAGGGCACGGTGAGGGACTCTGGGTGGGCCTGCCGCCATCTTGAGCGAGGGCACAGTGAGGGACTCTGGGCGGGCCCGCCGCCATCTTGAGCGAGGGCACGGTGAGGGACTCTGGGTGGGCCTGCCGCCATCGTGAGTGAGGGCACGGTGAGGGACTCTGGGCGGGCCTGCCGCCATCGTGAGTGAGGGCACGGTGAGGGACTCTGGGCGGGCCTGCCGCCATCGTGAGTGAGGGCAGGGCGTGAAGATGTCGCTGCCACTTTGAGGGAACGGGCGATGCAGAATGGGTGGACTCGCCGCCATCGTGAGTGAGGGCAGGGCATGAAGATATCGCCACAAACTCGAGTGTGGCCACGGGCGAGGGAGACGGGCGAAGCCGCCGCCACTGTGAGTGAAGGCACGGGGCCCACCGCCACCTTGAGTAAGGGTACTGGACGGAAACCGGGGGTCCTGCCGCCACCTTGGGTGGGGGCACGACAAGGGAGACGGCCGAAGCCGCCGCCATCTTGAGTGAGGCAACAGCATGTCCGTGTCGCCACCACCTTGAGTGAGGGCACTGCATGTCAGTTTCGCAGCATCTTGAGTGAGGGATCTGGGAGGGAAACAGGAGGTCATGCCGCCATCTTGAGTGGGGACATAACGTGTCAGTGTCGCCGCCATCTTGAGTGGGGACAAGGGGTCCGCCGGCATGTTGAGTAGGGCCATGTGTCCCGCTACCATCATGAGTGAGGGCACAGCTTGTCAGTGTTGCCGCCATTTGAGTGGGGGCACGGGTCCCGCAGCCATCCTGAATTAGGGCTCTGGGCCCGCCGCTCTCTTAAGTGAGGGCAAAGCTTGTCAGTGTTGCCGCCATCTTGAGTGGGGGCACGGAGTTCGTCGCCATCCTGATTGAGGGTACAGCATGTCGTTGTCGCCGCTATCTTGAGTAAGGGCAAGGGCGAGGGAGACGGGCGAAGCTGCCGCCATCTTGAGTGAGGGCAGGTTGAGGGAGAAAGGGCGGGCCCACCGCCATCTTGGGTGAGGGCACGTGTGTCGAGGTTGCCACCATCTTGAGTGAGGCCACGGGGGTGTTGGTTTTGCCGCCATCTTGAGTGAGTGGGCTCAGTCCTGGGTCCAGTCCTGTTTAATGTCTTTATCAACGACCTGGATGAAGGCATCGAGTCCTCCCTTAGCAAGTTTGCAGATGACACCAAGCTGGGTGGAAGTGTGGATCTGCTGGAGGGTCGGGAGGCTCTGCAAAGGGATCTGAACAGGCTGGACTGCTGGGCTGAGACCAACGGCATGAGGTTTAACAAGGCCAAATGCCGGGTCCTGCACTTGGGGCACAACAACCCTAAGCAGAGGTACAAACTAGGAGAAGCCTGGCTGGAAAGCTGCCAGGAGGAGAAGGACCTGGGGGTGCTGGTTGACAGCGACTGAACACGAGCCAGCAGTGGCCCAGGTGGCCAAGAAGGCCAATGGCATCTTGGCTTGTATCAGGAATGGTGTGACCAGCAGGTCCAGGGAGGTTCTTCTCCCCCTGTACCTGGCACTGGTGAGACCGCACCTCGAGTCCTGTGTTCAGTGCTGGGCCCCTCACCACAAGAGGGATGTTGTGGCTCTGGAGCGCGTCCAGAGAAGAGCAACGAAGCTGGTGAAGGGGCTGGAGAACAAATCTTATGAGGAGCGGCTGAGAGAGCTGGGGGTGTTCAGCCTGGAGAAGAGGAGGCTGAGGGGAGACCTCGTTGCTCTCTACAACTACCTGAAGGGAGGTTGTGGAGAGGAGGGAGCTGGGCTCTTCTCCCAAGTGACAGGGGACAGGACGAGAGGGAAGGGCCTCAAGCTCTGCCAGGGGAGATTTAGGCTTGAGATTAGGAAAAAGTTCTTCACAGAGAGGGTGGTTAGGCATTGGAACGGTCTGCCCAGGGAGGTGGTTGAGTCGCCGTCCCTGGAGGTGTTTAAGGTGAGGGTGGATGAGGTGCTTAGGAGCATGATTTAGGGATCGGTGGGAATGGTTGGACTCGACAATCCAGTGGGTCTCTTCCAACCTGGTTATTCTGTGATTCTGTGATTCTGTGAGTGCAGGGGGAGTGAAATGGGCGGTCATGCCGCCATCTTGAGTGAGGGTACAGCGTGTTGGTGTCGCCGCCATCTTGAGTGAGGGCACAGCTTGTCGCTGTCGCCGCCATCGTCAGTAAGGGTACGGGGAGGGAAACCGGAGGTCACGCCGCCATCCTGAGTGAGGGCAAAACGCTGCCACCTTTACTAAGGGCACGGCATGTCAGTGTCACCGCCCCCTTGAGTGAGGGCACTGGGCTCGCCGCCATCATCTTGAGTGAGGTAACGACATGTCCATATCGCTGCCATCTTGAATGAGGGCACGGCGACGTACACTGGGCGGGCGCGCCGCCATCTTGAGTGAGGGCACTGGGAGGGAGCCGGACGGGCCCGGCCCCAGCACGAGTGAGGTAACCGCAAATTCACCATATAAGGGCAAATTGAGCAGCTAAGGGCAAAGTTGGTGACCATAAAAGTGCAAATTGACCATGTCAGGGCAATCTTGGGCAATTGTCTGAAAGGGAAAATTTACCGTAAAAGGGCGACCGTGGCCAATTTCCATAAAATGGGCAAATGTATCATTAAAGGGCTAATTTATCATATTACAGCAAACTTGGCCAATTTCCATAAAACAGGCAAATTCAGCATTAAAGGGCAAATTTATCATATTAGGGCAAACTTGGCCAGTTTCCATAAAAGGGTAAATTGATCCTATAAATGAAACGTGACCATAAAATGGGCAAATTTAGCATAAAAGGGCACATTTATCATATTAGGGCAAACTTGGCAAATTGCTGTAAAGGGCAAATTTACCATTAAACAGGAATGGTCGGACTCGATGATCCGATGGGTCTTTTCCAACGTGGTGACTGTATGATTCTGTGCATTACATAATCATATTCTCATGCACCGTTTAGGTGGAACTGAGCAAAATCACAGAGACTGTGCTATTTCTCAGCAGCCAAAGAAGCAGCAAACTCTAAAGGGCCTTTTCAACTCTTTGTTATCGATCCTCTTCTTGCCCTTCTCCCAGCAGCCTTACCATCGCCTACAGCCACTCCTTTCATGTGGTCATCAGGCTGAAACATCCAGGCTGAGAAGCGAGCAATGTTGCTGTGAAGGCGCATGCTGTTATTTCTTGTGAGGATGCTTTCAGACCTGTAGTGGTGGTGTTCCTGCTGAGAATGTAAGGCAGAGTTAATAAACCCCAGCTGCTCCCCAGGCCCTGTTTATACCTGTGAGGGGGTTCACCACACCCCATCCACAGGTGGTGGGTGGGAGGGCCCAGGGGTATATAAACCACCGGCCTTGCCTTAGGGGCTCCTTTGGGTTCTGTTTTCCCTTGAGGTAGGAGGTTTGCTGCTGTGTCTACTCCTTGTAGCTTTTGAGCAGACTAAGGTAGGATGAACAAGGTTGGGTTTTTTTGTCTTCTGAAGAAGCAGAGGCAGCTGTGGGAGGTATGAGTTTTGGAAGCGTCCAGGCTAAACAGCACATGCAGTTGTAACTATGGGATTTTTTGTGTGTGGGATGATGCATTGGCCCTAGGGGCTGTGCAGTTTGTAACAGGCACCTCGTGGGTGATAATAATCTGGAATTAAGTGTGTCAGCGTAGGGTGGGAAGTTGAGTCTATGGGTTGGTGGAAGATAGAAGGGGCCAGGGGATCCCTGGGAAGGGCTCAGAAGCGCAGCTCCCAAGGAACAGCAACGCAGAAGGGTCGTGGGGTTAAAATATAGGGCAGTTTCTGTTAGGAAGGAGCAGGGTTCCTTCTCTAGCCCTTCAGAGGTGGAGAAGGGCTTTAATGGTTTGGGGAAAGGAAGATGGGTTCATCAGTCTTTCTTGGGCTGGTTTGGTGGTCAGATGCGAGTGCCATTCAGGTGTCCATTGCTCTAGTCTCTCTGCAGCTGATGGTAACGATGAGGTTGAGACACAAGGTGTGGATCACCTGGACCTTTGTACAGCAATTGTCTGGTTTGCACACGGAGTTTCCAGTTTAGGTCTCAGAGTAGTCAAATCCCAGTGTTGTGAGGGACCAAGGGTTGTCCCTCAGCTTCTGCCGGCTCTTCGCTGCCGACAGGGTGCGGGCCGGGGCTGGGAGATGGACAGCGCCCCGTGGGCCCCCAGGGCCCCCGTGTCCTGCCCGAGCCCCGCGCGTCCCCCGTCCCTGCCCGGGGTGCCCGCGCCCCCCGAGAGCCCCGCGCGTCCCGGCCGCGCTCGGCTGCCCCCGGGAAGGGCCCCGCAGAGAGCGCTCCCATTGGCTGCGCCGCGCGTCCCTCGGCGAGCGGCGGCCAATCGGCGCCGGGAGAGCGGCCGGGGGGCGGGCCGAGGCGGAGCGCGGGCGAGCGGTTCCTGCCGCGCACGTGGCGCGGGCGCCGCGCTCCCTCGCTGCCCGCCGGAGCCCGCGCCAGCCCCACCGGGGAACGGCTGGAACGGAGCTGGGCTCGGGGGAGTCAGAGGCGCCCGGAGAGGCGCGGCTCGAGGGCGGGGGGGCGGCCGGGAGCGGCGCGGGGCAGCGCTCTATGGCCGGCGGCGCCGCTCCGGGCTCGCTCTCCGTGCTCCGCGGTCCTGCCGGGGCCGGGGTGTGTTTCGCTGCCCCCGGGGAAGGGCGGGAGGGGGAGCGCAGGGGGTGTATGGGGCACAATGGGAGGAGAAGGGCGGGAAGGAGCGGAAAGGGAGGCTTGGAAAGCGCTTTTGTGTTCTCAGTCTAGAGAGAGCGAGGGGGGTGTCGCTTTTTTGGGGTGTTGTGTGCGGCGGTGAGAGCTGCGGGGGTGGGGGGGGGGTCATTTCAACCACGGTTCCTCGGAGTATTTTGCCCTAAGAGCTCGTTCCTTTTGCTTTGATCCCCTCGAGCTCGATCGCTGTGAGGATGGGGCCGAGTGCCTGGGGGTTAAAATCGGGGGAGCCCCCAAGAGGCAGATCCTGTGATGGAGTCTGTTCCAGAGCAGCCAGCCGAGAAGCAGCAGCTGATGAGCTCTTCCATAAGCACCTGGGGACAGTCTCAAGATCGCTGCCTCTTGTCCTCGAGGCAGGCTTCAATCTTCCGGGTATCTGCTGGAAGTACAATAGAGCCGAGAGGAAGCAGCCTAGGAGGCTCCTGGAGTGCGTGGAAAGCAACGTCCTCACACAAGTGGTGAGTGAAGCGCCAAGGGCAGGTGCCCTCCTGGACCTGCTGTTCGTGAACAGAGAAGGCCTTGGGGGGGGGGTGAGGTGGTAGGAGGACGCCTGGGACACAACAGTCACGAGGTGATGGGGTTTTCTGCTCTAGGTGAGGTGAAGAGGGGGATTAGCAGGACAGTCGCATTAAATCTCCAGAGGGCAGACTTTAGACTGTCCAGAAGGCTGGTTGGCAAAGTCCCATGGGAGGCAGCGCTTGAGGGCGAGGGAGCCCACGAGGGCTGGGAGCTCTTCAGAAAGGAGCCCTAGCAGCTCAGGAGAAAGCCATCCCCATGTTCCGGAAAAGGAGCCGGCAGGGGAGAAAACCTGCTTGGTTGAGTAAGGAGATCTTGAGAGACATCAAAAAGGAGAGGAGGGTCTGTGAGCATCGGAAGAAGGGACAGGCCTCTTGGGTGAACTACATGGAGGAACTGAGATCGTGCAGAGAAAAAATCAGGAGGGCTAAGGCCCAACTAGGAATCAAATTGGCTAAGTCTGTGAAAGGCAATAAAAAATCTTTTTATAAATACATTAACAATAAAAGAAGGACTAGGGAGAATATTCAGACCCTATTGGAGGCAGAACTGACAAGAGTGACAGGGGATGAGGGCAAGGCTGAGGTACTTAATGCCTTCTTTGCCTCAGTCTTTAATAGTAAGGAAGGTTGTTCCCTCTGTGTCCAAACCCAGGAGTTAGAGGAGCAGAATGAGGCTCCCATGATCCAAGAGGAGGTGGTCAGAGCCTTGCTTGCCCAGCGAGACACCCACAGGTCTCTGGGGCGGGATGGGATCCAGCCAAGAGCATTGAAGGAGCTGGCGGACGTGCTGGCCAAACCCCTTTCCATCATAGCTGGGGGTGTTCAGCCTGGAGAGGAGGAGGCTGAGGGGAGACCTCATTGCTCTCTAGAACTACCTGAGAGGAGTTTTGTGGAGAGGAGGGAGCTGGGCTCTTCTCCCAAGGGACAGGGGACAGGACGAGAGGGAATAGCCTCAAGCTCCACCAGGGGAGGGTCAGGCTGGACATTAGGAAACAATTGTTGACAGAAAGGGTCATTGGTCCCTGGCAGAGGCTGCCCAGGGAGGGGGTTGAGTCCCCTTCCCTGGAGGGGTTTAAGGGGCGGGTGGATGAGGTGCTGAGGGACACGGGTTAGTGATTGATGGGAATGGTTGGACTCGCTGATCCGGTGGGTCCTTTCCAACCTATGGGTACTCTGATTCTATGATTGTTTTTGCTCTGTCAGCAGAGAGACTCTGTCAGACGTATTGATGATGAGAGAGCCCCTGCGGGATCCCGACGCCTCCTCAGGGAGAGGGGGAGAAGCAGCATGGTGGTGCCCTCCAGGTCAGCAGCATTCGGGTATGTGGCTTTTTCGGGCCCACACCACACACATGCAAATTCCCCCATGCCCTCCTCAGGCCCTGTTTGACTTTTGTGACCTCCTCTGTCCTGCTTCGACCTCCTCTGTCCTTCTGCGAACCCCTTCGACCTCCTCTGACCCCCTCTGTCCTTGTGCGAGCCCCTGCGACCTCCTCTGCCCTGCTGCGACCTCCTCTGCCCTGCTGCGACCTCCTTCGACCTTCTCTGACCTTCTTTGACCTCCTCCGTCCTTCTGCGAGCCCCTCTGACCTTCTCTGACCTTCTTTGAACTCCTCCGTCCTTCTGCGAGCTCCTTCGACCTTCTCTGACCTTCTTTGACCTCCTCCATCCTTCTGCGAGCTCCTTCGACCTTCTCTGACCTTCTTTGAACTCCTCCGTCCTTCTGCGAGCTCCTTCGACCTTCTCTGACCTTCTTTGAACTCCTCCGTCCTTCTGCGAGCTCCTTCGACCTTTTCTGACCTTCTTTGACCTCCTCCATCCTTCTGCGAGCTCCTTCGACCTTTCTTCTCCTTCTTTGACCTTCTCTGTCCTTCTGCGAGCTCCTTCGACCTTTTTTGACCTTCTTTGACCTCCTTGGTCCTTCTGCGAGCTCCTTCGACCTTTCTTGACCTTCTTTGACCTCCTCTGTCCTTCTGTGAGCTTCTTCGACCTTCCTTGATCTTCTTTGACGTCCTCCATCCTTCTGCGAGCTCCTTCGACCTTCTCTGACCTCCTCCATCCTTCTGCGTGCTCCTTCGACCTTTCTTGGCCTTCTTTGACCTCCTCTGTCCTTCTGCGAGCTCCTTCAACCTTTTTTGACCTTCTTTGACCTCCTCTGTCCTTCTGCGAGCTCCTTCGACCTCCTCTGACCTTCTTTGACCTCCTCCATCCTTCTCTTAGCTCCTTCGACCTTCTCTGATCTTCTTTGATCTCCTCTGTCCTTCTGAGAGCTCCTTCGACCTTCTTTGACCTCCTCCGTTCCTCTGCGAGCTCCTTCGATCTTCTTAGACATTCTTTGACCTCCTCCCTCCTTCTGCGAGCTCCTTCGACCTTCTTTGACCTTCTTTGACCTCCTCCCTCCTTCTGCGAGCTACTTCGATGTTCTTAGACCTTCTTTGACCTCCTCCCTCCTTCTGTGAGCTCCTTCGACCTTCCTTCACCTCCTTTGACCTCCTCTGTCCTTCTGCGATCTCCTGCGCCCTTCTCTGACCTTCTTTGACCTCCTCTGTCCTTCTGCGAGGTCGTTCGACCTTCTCTGACCTTCTTTGACCTCCTCCGTCCTTCTGCGAGCTCCTTCGACCTTCTCTGACCTTCTTTGACCTCCTTGGTCCTTCTGCGAGCTCCTTCGCCCTTCTCTGACCTTCTTTGACCTTCTCCATCCTTCTGCGAGGTCCTTTGACCTTCTTTAACCTTCTTTGACCTTATCCGTCCTTCGGTGAGCTCCTTTGAACTTCTCTGATCTTCTTAGACCTTCTCCATCCTTCTGCGAACTCCCGTGACCTTCTCTGACCTTCTTTGACCTCCTCCGTCCTTCTGCGAGCTCCTTCGATCTTCTCTGTCCTTCTTTGACCTCCTCGGTCCTTCTGCGAGCTCCTTCGACCTTCTCTGACCTTCTTTGACCTCCTCCGTCCTTCTGCGATCTCCTTCGACCTTTCTTGACCTTCTTTGACCTTCTCCATCCTTCTGCGAGCTCCTTTGACCTTCCTTGACCTTCTTTGACCTCCTCCGTCGTTCTGCGAGGTCCTTCGACCTTCTCTGACCTTTTTTGACCTCTTCCATCCTTCTATGAGCTCCTTCGACCTTCTTTAACCTTCTTTGACCTCCTCCGTCCTTCTGCGAGCTCCTTCGACCTTCTCTGACCTTCTTTGACGTCCTCCGTCCTTCTGTGAGCTCCTTCGACCTTCTCTGACCTTCTTTGACCTCCTCCGTCCTTCTGCGAGCTCCTTCGACCTTTTCTGACCTTCTTTGACCTCCTCCATCCTTCTGCGAGCTCCTTCGACCTTTCTTCTCCTTCTTTGACCTTCTCTGTCCTTCTGCGAGCTCCTTCGACCTTTTTTGACCTTCTTTGACCTCCTTGGTCCTTCTGCGAGCTCCTTCGACCTTTCTTGACCTTCTTTGACCTCCTCTGTCCTTCTGTGAGCTTCTTCGACCTTCCTTGATCTTCTTTGACGTCCTCCATCCTTCTGCGAGCTCCTTTGACCTTCTCTGACCTCCTCCATCCTTCTGCGTGCTCCTTCGACCTTTCTTGGCCTTCTTTGACCTCCTCTGTCCTTCTGCGAGCTCCTTCAACCTTTTTTGACCTTCTTTGACCTCCTCTGTCCTTCTGCGAGCTCCTTCGACCTCCTCTGACCTTCTTTGACCTCCTCCATCCTTCTCTTAGCTCCTTCGACCTTCTCTGATCTTCTTTGATCTCCTCTGTCCTTCTGAGAGCTCCTTCGACCTTCTTTGACCTCCTCCGTTCCTCTGCGAGCTCCTTCGATCTTCTTAGACATTCTTTGACCTCCTCCCTCCTTCTGCGAGCTCCTTCGACCTTCTTTGACCTTCTTTGACCTCCTCCCTCCTTCTGCGAGCTACTTCGATGTTCTTAGACCTTCTTTGACCTCCTCCCTCCTTCTGTGAGCTCCTTCGACCTTCCTTCACCTCCTTTGACCTCCTCTGTCCTTCTGCGATCTCCTGCGCCCTTCTCTGACCTTCTTTGACCTCCTCTGTCCTTCTGCGAGGTCGTTCGACCTTCTCTGACCTTCTTTGACCTCCTCCGTCCTTCTGCGAGCTCCTTCGACCTTCTCTGACCTTCTTTGACCTCCTTGGTCCTTCTGCGAGCTCCTTCGCCCTTCTCTGACCTTCTTTGACCTTCTCCATCCTTCTGCGAGGTCCTTTGACCTTCTTTAACCTTCTTTGACCTTATCCGTCCTTCGGTGAGCTCCTTTGAACTTCTCTGATCTTCTTAGACCTTCTCCATCCTTCTGCGAACTCCCGCGACCTTCTCTGACCTTCTTTGACCTCCTCCGTCCTTCTGCGAGCTCCTTCGATCTTCTCTGTCCTTCTTTGACCTCCTCGGTCCTTCTGCGAGCTCCTTTGACCTTCTCTGACCTTCTTTGACCTCCTCCGTCCTTCTGCGATCTCCTTCGACCTTTCTTGACCTTCTTTGACCTTCTCCATCCTTCTGCGAGCTCCTTTGACCTTCCTTGACCTTCTTTGACCTCCTCCGTCGTTCTGCGAGGTCCTTCGACCTTCTCTGACCTTCTTTGACCTCTTCCATCCTTCTATGAGCTCCTTCGACCTTCTTTAACCTTCTTTGACCTCCTCCGTCCTTCTGCGAGCTCCTTCGACCTTCTCTGACCTTCTTTGACGTCCTCCGTCCTTCTGTGAGCTCCTTCTACCTTCTCTGACCTTCTTTGACCTCCTCCGTCCTTCTGCGAGCTCCTCTGACCTTCTTTGACCTTCTTTGACCTCCTCCGTCCTTCTGCGAGCTCCTTCGACCTTCTCCGACCATCTCCGACCTTCTCCGACCTTCTCCGACCTTCTCCGACCTTCTCCGACCTTCTCCGACCTTCTCCGACCTTCTCCGACCTTCTCCGACCTTCTCCGACCTTCTCCGACCTTCTCCGACCTTCTCCGACCTTCTTTGACCTTCTCCGATCTTCTTTGACCTTCTTTGACCTTCTCTGCCCTGCTTTGACCTTCTTCGACCTTCTTCGACCTTCTCCGACCGTTTTTGACGTTCTGCGACCTCCTCTGCCCTTCTTCGACCTCCTCTGCCCTTCTTCGACCTCCTCTGCCCTTCTTCGACCTCCTCTGCCCTTCTTCGACCTCCTCTGCCCTTCTTCGACCTCCTCTGCCCTTCTTCGACCTCCTCTGCCCTGCTTCGACCTCCTCTGCCCTGCTGCGACCTCCTCTGCCCTGCTGCGACCTCCTCTGCCCTGCTGCGACCTCCTCTGCCCTGCTGCGACCTCCTCTGCCCTGCTGCGACCTCCTCTGCCCTGCTGCGACCTCCTCTGCCCTGCTGCGACCTCCTCTGCCCTGCTGCGACCTCCTCTGCCCTGCTTCGACCTCCTCTGCCCTGCTGCGATCTCCGTCGACCTTCTCTGACGTCCTCCGTCCTCCTTCGACCTCCTCTGACCTTCTCTGACGTCCTCCGTCCTCCTGCAAGCTCCTTCGACCTCCTTTGACCTTCTCTGACGTTCTCCGTCCTCCTGCGAGCTCCTTCGACCTCCTTTGACCTTCTCTGACGTTCTCCGTCCTCCTGCGAGCTCCTTCGACCTCCTCTGACCTTCTTCGACCTCCTAAGTCCTTCTGCGAGCTCGTTCGTCCTTCTTGAACTTCTTCGACCTCCTCTGTCTTTCTCCGACCTTCTCCGACCTTCTCCGACCTTCTTTGATATCCTCCGTCCTTCTGCGAGCTCCTTTGACCTTCTCTGACCTTCTTTGACCTCCTTCGTCCTTCTGCGAGCTCCTTCGACCTTCTTTGACCTTCTTTGATCTCCTCCGTCCTTCTGCGAGCTCCTTCGACCTTCTCTGACCTTCTTTGATCTCCTCCGTCCTTCTGCGAGCTCCTTCGACCTTCTTTGACCTTCTTTGACCTCCTCCGTCCTTCTGCGAGGTCATTCGACCTTTCTTGACCTTCTTTGACCTCCTCCGTCCTTCTGCGAGCTCCTTTGACCTTCTTTGACCTTCTTTGACCTCCTCCGTCCTTCTGCGAGCTCCTTTGACCTTCTTTGACCTTCTTTGACCTCCTCCGTCCTTCTGCGAGCTCCTTTGACCTTCTTTGACCTTCTTTGACCTCCTCCGTCCTTCTGCAAGCTCCTTTGACCTTCTTTGACCTTCTTTGACCTTCTCCGTCCTTCTGCGAGCTCCTTCCACCTTCTTTGACCTCCTCTGACCTTCTGCGAGATCCTTCCACCTTCTTTGACCTCCTCTGTCCTTCTGTGAGCTCCTTCGACCTTCTTTGACTTTTCTTGATCTTCTCTGACCTTCCTCTTCTGACCAAATGTTGTTCCTCAGCCTCTCCCAGCTCCGGGCTGTTTGCTGCTCTTCTGCTCGCCGCGGCCAACGGGTGCAGGCTGGGGCTGGGAGAGGGACAGCGCCCCCTGCGCCCCCAGGGCCCTCGTGTCCCCCCATGTGGTGACCGGCTCGAACGGGACTGCAGACTGTCTGTTCAAGTTTCCCTGTTGCACGCTGACTGTTCGTTAGCTTTACAGCTGCTCTGCCAAAGGCTCAAACCCAGCGAGTAAAACCAGCTCCGCCAACGACAGGGGCGGCTCTGCCGAGGTGGCTGGTTTCTCAGCTCTACAAGCGTCGTCGTGGGATCGCGATGATCTCTCTTAACTCCACAAGCTCGGAGCGTGCCTCGCGCCTTCCTGGTGGCTCTGACCCCGGCCCGGGAAGAGGCGTGCCGGGGGGAGCCTTTGTGCCTCAGGAGGAGGAGAAATAGCAGGGGGCCCGGGCTGCTTTTCTCGGCTGGGCTGGCACGCGGGCGGGAGGTAGAACATCTCAGCGTGACGAGTTCACGCCGGGTGAGACTCGGTTTGGTTCCATTTCTCCTTTTGACCAAGTCCGTCTAACAGAATAACCGTCGAAACAAATCGTGCTCTCTCTGGACTTTTCCGAAGCTCGGTCCGGTGACGCCGCTTTCCGTCTGGCGAGTCCTCCCGTCCCTCGCGGTTTCCTTTTGGGGGGAGCAGTGAAACCTTTGGCCGCTCTTTGGAATGAGATTCTCTTCTCGGCTCGCTCTGGGGGGGCTGTAGAGCGGGGCTTGGAAGGTCAGAGAAGGAACCGTGGGCGAAGGAGGAAAGTGCTTTTGTCCCGGGGCCGAGGGCCGCCTCGTCTCGTCGCCCTGCTAACGATCCTTTCTGTGCTTCCCTCCCGCAGGTCTCTCTCCTCGGTGCCGCGTGGGAAGCGGATTCCTCCCCTCCTCCTGCCCGCGCCCAGGCGGAAGGCGCTGTCCGCATTAAAGCTTTCGATCGGTCGCCGGCTGCCGCACGCGTTTTGCTTCTATCGGTGTTGGAAACGCAGAAAGAAGAAGGTGGCGGAGGCCGTTGGGGGCGCGAGGCGATGGCGCCGCCAGCCAGGGTCCGGCACGGGGAGCGCCGTGCCGCGCAGGTGCTGTTCAACCACTGAACAGAAACATCTTCAAAGGAATAAAGAAGCCATCGAGGCCTCTGAACTACTGAACAAGGCCCTGGTGTCAGCTCCAGCCTTGGGACTCCCAGATGTCCGTAAGCCATGTTCTTCTCCTCTAGCATTGGCACAGGATCCGGGCCCGTATCACCGAGCAGTTCCACGCTTTTCCAAGCAATCAGCCGCAACTGCAAAAGGTCGGGCTGGACGCCTGCGAGCGGTTACGGCCGTAATACTAGATATCCGGGAAGCCCAAAAATTCACCCTGCACCAGAGAATGATTATGTTGGTGTCCCATAAAATATCTGCTGTTTTGGAAGTGAAAGGTGGAAACTGGCTCTCCCTGCAGATACCAGACTGCAATGGTAGAAAATTGTAATTACTAACATGGTCAATCCGGCCTCTTTTCTTCGCAGAAACACGGCGGCCGGCATTCTAAATAAGCTTTGTCACCCCATTGTTGTCCTGTTGATGTCAGTTTTAGTTGGCTTTGTTTTCTCTCCTGTGTTGTTTGTTTGGAATTGGAGAATGCTGCTACAACAACTAACAATTTTGTCTTCTCTCTCTAGAGCTCGTGAGAATGTGTGGAATATTAATTTTGAAGCAAAATGCTACCCAGTTCCCCTTTAAAAGATGGATCCTTGATGGGGCCAATGAATTTGCCTGAGTTTAAAAGACAGGGGGGAATTGATGAGCGGGCGTATGATACAGGGGGGAAAGTTAGAAAAACTTAGAGGGCTTAGCGCACCGAGATGCGCGCTGTCTGCTCGTAAAGGCCTGGAAGACCCTGGGTGTTGATAAGGGAGGAGCTCGTTCACAGACATTCGCTGATAAGGGAAAGCTGGAACGTGCCCAACAGCAGAAAGCCGACTGCGTCCTGCTCTGAGGACTTGGAGCTCGACCGGGATGAGGCTGCGCCTGCGCACAGATTGAGTTCCGGGATGATTCGTGAGGAAGATGAAGGCGACTTCAGCCCTGAGCCCCAGCCCACGGCGCTGCGCCTGCACCAGCGTGGGGGAAGCTTCTGGAATCTCATGATAACAGGAAGCGGAGAAAGGTCATGAATCTGTACAAGGCGCTTATGACTAGGCCTGTCTTTACACTCTAACTATCTGCTAGTTAGACCCCAGGGTGTGCGAGTGAGGAGGATTAGCCCCTCGCCCCTGTCGGCAAGTAAACACAGACCTGCGTTATAACCCTTAACGGAGCTATAGAGCTTGATTCCTCCAAACAATCAAAGCGCAAACTGACCCTAAAAGGGCAGATTACCAAAAAGTCTTGAGTGAGGACTGGGAAAGGGAGAAGGGAGGAGCCCGCCGCCATCTTGAGCGAGGGCACGGTGAGGGACTCTGGGCGGGCCTGCTGCCATCTTGAGTGAGGGCACGGTGAGGGACTCTGGGCGGGCCTGCCGCCATCGTGAGTGAGGGCACGGTGAGGGACTCTGGGTGGGCCTGCCGCCATCTTGAGCGAGGGCACAGTGAGGGACTCTGGGTGGGCCTGCCGCCATCGTGAGTGAGGGCACGGTGAGGGACTCTGGGCGGGCCTGCCGCCATCGTGAGTGAGGGCACGGTGAGGGACTCTGGGTGGGCCTGCCGCCATCTTGAGCGAGGGCACAGTGAGGGACTCTGGGCGGGCCCGCCGCCATCTTGAGCGAGGGCACGGTGAGGGACTCTGGGTGGGCCTGCCGCCATCGTGAGTGAGGGCACGGTGAGGGACTCTGGGCGGGCCTGCCGCCATCGTGAGTGAGGGCACGGTGAGGGACTCTGGGCGGGCCTGCCGCCATCGTGAGTGAGGGCAGGGCGTGAAGATGTCGCTGCCACTTTGAGGGAACGGGCGATGCAGAATGGGTGGACTCGCCGCCATCGTGAGTGAGGGCAGGGCATGAAGATATCGCCACAAACTCGAGTGTGGCCACGGGCGAGGGAGACGGGCGAAGCCGCCGCCACTGTGAGTGAAGGCACGGGGCCCACCGCCACCTTGAGTAAGGGTACTGGACGGAAACCGGGGGTCCTGCCGCCACCTTGGGTGGGGGCACGACAAGGGAGACGGCCGAAGCCGCCGCCATCTTGAGTGAGGCAACAGCATGTCCGTGTCGCCACCACCTTGAGTGAGGGCACTGCATGTCAGTTTCGCAGCATCTTGAGTGAGGGATCTGGGAGGGAAACAGGAGGTCATGCCGCCATCTTGAGTGGGGACATAACGTGTCAGTGTCGCCGCCATCTTGAGTGGGGACAAGGGGTCCGCCGGCATGTTGAGTAGGGCCATGTGTCCCGCTACCATCATGAGTGAGGGCACAGCTTGTCAGTGTTGCCGCCATTTGAGTGGGGGCACGGGTCCCGCAGCCATCCTGAATTAGGGCTCTGGGCCCGCCGCTCTCTTAAGTGAGGGCAAAGCTTGTCAGTGTTGCCGCCATCTTGAGTGGGGGCACGGAGTTCGTCGCCATCCTGATTGAGGGTACAGCATGTCGTTGTCGCCGCTATCTTGAGTAAGGGCAAGGGCGAGGGAGACGGGCGAAGCTGCCGCCATCTTGAGTGAGGGCAGGTTGAGGGAGAAAGGGCGGGCCCACCGCCATCTTGGGTGAGGGCACGTGTGTCGAGGTTGCCACCATCTTGAGTGAGGCCACGGGGGTGTTGGTTTTGCCGCCATCTTGAGTGAGTGGGCTCAGTCCTGGGTCCAGTCCTGTTTAATGTCTTTATCAACGACCTGGATGAAGGCATCGAGTCCTCCCTTAGCAAGTTTGCAGATGACACCAAGCTGGGTGGAAGTGTGGATCTGCTGGAGGGTCGGGAGGCTCTGCAAAGGGATCTGAACAGGCTGGACTGCTGGGCTGAGACCAACGGCATGAGGTTTAACAAGGCCAAATGCCGGGTCCTGCACTTGGGGCACAACAACCCTAAGCAGAGGTACAAACTAGGAGAAGCCTGGCTGGAAAGCTGCCAGGAGGAGAAGGACCTGGGGGTGCTGGTTGACAGCGACTGAACACGAGCCAGCAGTGGCCCAGGTGGCCAAGAAGGCCAATGGCATCTTGGCTTGTATCAGGAATGGTGTGACCAGCAGGTCCAGGGAGGTTCTTCTCCCCCTGTACTCGGCACTGGTGAGACCGCACCTCGAGTCCTGTGTTCAGTGCTGGGCCCCTCACCACAAGAGGGATGTTGTGGCTCTGGAGCGCGTCCAGAGAAGAGCAACGAAGCTGGTGAAGGGGCTGGAGAACAAATCTTATGAGGAGCGGCTGAGAGAGCTGGGGGTGTTCAGCCTGGAGAAGAGGAGGCTGAGGGGAGACCTCGTTGCTCTCTACAACTACCTGAAGGGAGGTTGTGGAGAGGAGGGAGCTGGGCTCTTCTCCCAAGTGACAGGGGACAGGACGAGAGGGAAGGGCCTCAAGCTCTGCCAGGGGAGATTTAGGCTTGAGATTAGGAAAAAGTTCTTCACAGAGAGGGTGGTTAGGCATTGGAACGGTCTGCCCAGGGAGGTGGTTGAGTCGCCGTCCCTGGAGGTGTTTAAGGTGAGGGTGGATGAGGTGCTTAGGAGCATGATTTAGGGATCGGTGGGAATGGTTGGACTCGACAATCCAGTGGGTCTCTTCCAACCTGGTTATTCTGTGATTCTGTGATTCTGTGAGTGCAGGGGGAGTGAAATGGGCGGTCATGCCGCCATCTTGAGTGAGGGTACAGCGTGTTGGTGTCGCCGCCATCTTGAGTGAGGGCACAGCTTGTCGCTGTCGCCGCCATCGTCAGTAAGGGTACGGGGAGGGAAACCGGAGGTCACGCCGCCATCCTGAGTGAGGGCAAAACGCTGCCACCTTTACTAAGGGCACGGCATGTCAGTGTCACCGCCCCCTTGAGTGAGGGCACTGGGCTCGCCGCCATCATCTTGAGTGAGGTAACGACATGTCCATATCGCTGCCATCTTGAATGAGGGCACGGCGACGTACACTGGGCGGGCGCGCCGCCATCTTGAGTGAGGGCACTGGGAGGGAGCCGGACGGGCCCGGCCCCAGCACGAGTGAGGTAACCGCAAATTCACCATATAAGGGCAAATTGAGCAGCTAAGGACAAAGTTGGTGACCATAAAAGTGCAAATTGACCATGTCAGGGCAATCTTGGGCAATTGTCTGAAAGGGAAAATTTACCGTAAAAGGGCGACCGTGGCCAATTTCCATAAAATGGGCAAATGTATCATTAAAGGGCTAATTTATCATATTACAGCAAACTTGGCCAATTTCCATAAAACAGGCAAATTCAGCATTAAAGGGCAAATTTATCATATTAGGGCAAACTTGGCCAGTTTCCATAAAAGGGTAAATTGATCCTATAAATGAAACGTGACCATAAAATGGGCAAATTTAGCATAAAAGGGCACATTTATCATATTAGGGCAAACTTGGCAAATTGCTGTAAAGGGCAAATTTACCATTAAACAGGAATGGTCGGACTCGATGATCCGATGGGTCTTTTCCAACGTGGTGACTGTATGATTCTGTGCATTACATAATCATATTCTCATGCACCGTTTAGGTGGAACTGAGCAAAATCACAGAGACTGTGCTATTTCTCAGCAGCCAAAGAAGCAGCAAACTCTAAAGGGCCTTTTCAACTCTTTGTTATCGATCCTCTTCTTGCCCTTCTCCCAGCAGCCTTACCATCGCCTACAGCCACTCCTTTCATGTGGTCATCAGGCTGAAACATCCAGGCTGAGAAGCGAGCAATGTTGCTGTGAAGGCGCATGCTGTTATTTCTTGTGAGGATGCTTTCAGACCTGTAGTGGTGGTGTTCCTGCTGAGAATGTAAGGCAGAGTTAATAAACCCCAGCTGCTCCCCAGGCCCTGTTTATACCTGTGAGGGGGTTCACCACACCCCATCCACAGGTGGTGGGTGGGAGGGCCCAGGGGTATATAAACCACCGGCCTTGCCTTAGGGGCTCCTTTGGGTTCTGTTTTCCCTTGAGGTAGGAGGTTTGCTGCTGTGTCTACTCCTTGTAGCTTTTGAGCAGACTAAGGTAGGATGAACAAGGTTGGGTTTTTTTGTCTTCTGAAGAAGCAGAGGCAGCTGTGGGAGGTATGAGTTTTGGAAGCGTCTAGGCTAAACAGCACATGCAGTTGTAACTATGGGATTTTTTGTGTGTGGGATGATGCATTGGCCCTAGGGGCTGTGCAGTTTGTAACAGGCACCTCGTGGGTGATAATAATCTGGAATTAAGTGTGTCAGCGTAGGGTGGGAAGTTGAGTCTATGGGTTGGTGGAAGATAGAAGGGGCCAGGGGATCCCTGGGAAGGGCTCAGAAGCGCAGCTCCCAAGGAACAGCAACGCAGAAGGGTCGTGGGGTTAAAATATAGGGCAGTTTCTGTTAGGAAGGAGCAGGGTTCCTTCTCTAGCCCTTCAGAGGTGGAGAAGGGCTTTAATGGTTTGGGGAAAGGAAGATGGGTTCATCAGTCTTTTTTGGGCTGGTTTGGTGGTCAGATGCGAGTGCCATTCAGGTGTCCATTGCTCTAGTCTCTCTGCAGCTGATGGTAACGATGAGGTTGAGACACAAGGTGTGGATCACCTGGACCTTTGTACAGCAATTGTCTGGTTTGCACACGGAGTTTCCAGTTTAGGTCTCAGAGTAGTCAAATCCCAGTGTTGTGAGGGACCAAGGGTTGTCCCTCAGCTTCTGCCGGCTCTTCGCTGCCGACAGGGTGCGGGCCGGGGCTGGGAGATGGACAGCGCCCCGTGGGCCCCCAGGGCCCCCGTGTCCTGCCCGAGCCCCGCGCGTCCCCCGTCCCTGCCCGGGGTGCCCGCGCCCCCCGAGAGCCCCGCGCGTCCCGGCCGCGCTCGGCTGCCCCCGGGAAGGGCCCCGCAGAGAGCGCTCCCATTGGCTGCGCCGCGCGTCCCTCGGCGAGCGGCGGCCAATCGGCGCCGGGAGAGCGGCCGGGGGGCGGGCCGAGGCGGAGCGCGGGCGAGCGGTTCCTGCCGCGCACGTGGCGCGGGCGCCGCGCTCCCTCGCTGCCCGCCGGGGCCCGCGCCAGCCCCGCCGGGGAACGGCTGGAACGGAGCTGGGCTCGGGGGAGTCAGAGGCGCCCGGAGAGGCGCGGCTCGAGGGCGGGGGGGCGGCCGGGAGCGGCGCGGGGCAGCGCTCTATGGCCGGCGGCGCCGCTCCGGGCTCGCTCTCCGTGCTCCGCGGTCCTGCCGGGGCCGGGGTGTGTTTCGCTGCCCCCGGGGAAGGGCGGGAGGGGGAGCGCAGGGGGTGTATGGGGCACAATGGGAGGAGAAGGGCGGGAAGGAGCGGAAAGGGAGGCTTGGAAAGCGCTTTTGTGTTCTCAGTCTAGAGAGAGCGAGGGGGGTGTCGCTTTTTTGGGGTGTTGTGTGCGGCGGTGAGAGCTGCAGGGGTGGGGGGGGGTCATTTCAACCACGGTTCCTCGGAGTATTTTGCCCTAAGAGCTCGTTCCTTTTGCTTTGATCCCCTCGAGCTCGATCGCGGTGAGGATGGGGCCGAGTGCCTGGGGGTTAAAATCGGGGGAGCCCCCAAGAGGCAGATCCTGTGATGGAGTCTGTTCCAGAGCAGCCAGCTGAGAAGCAGCAGCTGATGAGCTCTTCCATAAGCACCTGGGGACAGTCTCAAGATCGCTGCCTCTTGTCCTCGGGGCAGGCTTCAATCTTCCGGGTATCTGCTGGAAGTACAATAGAGCCGAGAGGAAGCAGCCTAGGAGGCTCCTGGAGTGCGTGGAAAGCAACGTCCTCACACAAGTGGTGAGTGAAGCGCCAAGGGCAGGTGCCCTCCTGGACCTGCTGTTCGTGAACAGAGAAGGCCTTGGGGGGGGGGGTGAGGTGGTAGGAGGACGCCTGGGACACAACAGTCACGAGGTGATGGGGTTTTCTGCTCTAGGTGAGGTGAAGAGGGGGATTAGCAGGACAGTCGCATTAAATCTCCAGAGGGCAGACTTTAGACTGTCCAGAAGGCTGGTTGGCAAAGTCCCATGGGAGGCAGCGCTTGAGGGCGAGGGAGCCCACGAGGGCTGGGAGCTCTTCAGAAAGGAGCCCTAGCAGCTCAGGAGAAAGCCATCCCCATGTTCCGGAAAAGGAGCCGGCAGGGGAGAAAACCTGCTTGGTTGAGTAAGGAGATCTTGAGAGACATCAAAAAGGAGAGGAGGGTCTGTGAGCATCGGAAGAAGGGACAGGCCTCTTGGGTGAACTACATGGAGGAACTGAGATCGTGCAGAGAAAAAATCAGGAGGGCTAAGGCCCAACTAGGAATCAAATTGGCTAAGTCTGTGAAAGGCAATAAAAAATCTTTTTATAAATACATTAACAATAAAAGAAGGACTAGGGAGAATATTCAGACCCTATTGGAGGCAGAACTGACAAGAGTGACAGGGGATGAGGGCAAGGCTGAGGTACTTAATGCCTTCTTTGCCTCAGTCTTTAATAGTAAGGAAGGTTGTTCCCTCTGTGTCCAAACCCAGGAGTTAGAGGAGCAGAATGAGGCTCCCATGATCCAAGAGGAGGTGGTCAGAGCCTTGCTTGCCCAGCGAGACACCCACAGGTCTCTGGGGCGGGATGGGATCCAGCCAAGAGCATTGAAGGAGCTGGCGGACGTGCTGGCCAAACCCCTTTCCATCATAGCTGGGGGTGTTCAGCCTGGAGAGGAGGAGGCTGAGGGGAGACCTCATTGCTCTCTAGAACTACCTGAGAGGAGTTTTGTGGAGAGGAGGGAGCTGGGCTCTTCTCCCAAGGGACAGGGGACAGGACGAGAGGGAATAGCCTCAAGCTCCACCAGGGGAGGGTCAGGCTGGACATTAGGAAACAATTGTTGACAGAAAGGGTCATTGGTCCCTGGCAGAGGCTGCCCAGGGAGGGGGTTGAGTCCCCTTCCCTGGAGGGGTTTAAGGGGCGGGTGGATGAGGTGCTGAGGGACACGGGTTAGTGATTGATGGGAATGGTTGGACTCGCTGATCCGGTGGGTCCTTTCCAACCTATGGGTACTCTGATTCTATGATTGTTTTTGCTCTGTCAGCAGAGAGACTCTGTCAGACGTATTGATGATGAGAGAGCCCCTGCGGGATCCCGACGCCTCCTCAGGGAGAGGGGGAGAAGCAGCATGGTGGTGCCCTCCAGGTCAGCAGCATTCGGGTATGTGGCTTTTTCGGGCCCACACCACACACATGCAAATTCCCCCATGCCCTCCTCAGGCCCTGTTTGACTTTTGTGACCTCCTCTGTCCTGCTTCGACCTCCTCTGTCCTTCTGCGAACCCCTTCGACCTCCTCTGACCCCCTCTGTCCTTGTGCGAGCCCCTGCGACCTCCTCTGCCCTGCTGCGACCTCCTTCGACCTTCTCTGACCTTCTTTGACCTCCTCCGTCCTTCTGCGAGCCCCTCTGACCTTCTCTGACCTTCTTTGAACTCCTCCGTCCTTCTGCGAGCTCCTTCGACCTTCTCTGACCTTCTTTGACCTCCTCCATCCTTCTGCGAGCTCCTTCGACCTTCTCTGACCTTCTTTGAACTCCTCCGTCCTTCTGCGAGCTCCTTCGACCTTCTCTGACCTTCTTTGAACTCCTCCGTCCTTCTGCGAGCTCCTTCGACCTTTTCTGACCTTCTTTGACCTCCTCCATCCTTCTGCGAGCTCCTTCGACCTTTCTTCTCCTTCTTTGACCTTCTCTGTCCTTCTGCGAGCTCCTTCGACCTTTTTTGACCTTCTTTGACCTCCTTGGTCCTTCTGCGAGCTCCTTCGACCTTTCTTGACCTTCTTTGACCTCCTCTGTCCTTCTGTGAGCTTCTTCGACCTTCCTTGATCTTCTTTGACGTCCTCCATCCTTCTGCGAGCTCCTTCGACCTTCTCTGACCTCCTCCATCCTTCTGCGTGCTCCTTCGACCTTTCTTGGCCTTCTTTGACCTCCTCTGTCCTTCTGCGAGCTCCTTCAACCTTTTTTGACCTTCTTTGACCTCCTCTGTCCTTCTGCGAGCTCCTTCGACCTCCTCTGACCTTCTTTGACCTCCTCCATCCTTCTCTTAGCTCCTTCGACCTTCTCTGATCTTCTTTGATCTCCTCTGTCCTTCTGAGAGCTCCTTCGACCTTCTTTGACCTCCTCCGTTCCTCTGCGAGCTCCTTCGATCTTCTTAGACATTCTTTGACCTCCTCCCTCCTTCTGCGAGCTCCTTCGACCTTCTTTGACCTTCTTTGACCTCCTCCCTCCTTCTGCGAGCTACTTCGATGTTCTTAGACCTTCTTTGACCTCCTCCCTCCTTCTGTGAGCTCCTTCGACCTTCCTTCACCTCCTTTGACCTCCTCTGTCCTTCTGCGATCTCCTGCGCCCTTCTCTGACCTTCTTTGACCTCCTCTGTCCTTCTGCGAGGTCGTTCGACCTTCTCTGACCTTCTTTGACCTCCTCCGTCCTTCTGCGAGCTCCTTCGACCTTCTCTGACCTTCTTTGACCTCCTTGGTCCTTCTGCGAGCTCCTTCGCCCTTCTCTGACCTTCTTTGACCTTCTCCATCCTTCTGCGAGGTCCTTTGACCTTCTTTAACCTTCTTTGACCTTATTCGTCCTTCGGTGAGCTCCTTTGAACTTCTCTGATCTTCTTAGACCTTCTCCATCCTTCTGCGAACTCCCGCGACCTTCTCTGACCTTCTTTGACCTCCTCCGTCCTTCTGCGAGCTCCTTCGATCTTCTCTGTCCTTCTTTGACCTCCTCGGTCCTTCTGCGAGCTCCTTCGACCTTCTCTGACCTTCTTTGACCTCCTCCGTCCTTCTGCGATCTCCTTCGACCTTTCTTGACCTTCTTTGACCTTCTCCATCCTTCTGCGAGCTCCTTTGACCTTCCTTGACCTTCTTTGACCTCCTCCGTCGTTCTGCGAGGTCCTTCGACCTTCTCTGACCTTTTTTGACCTCTTCCATCCTTCTATGAGCTCCTTCGACCTTCTTTAACCTTCTTTGACCTCCTCCGTCCTTCTGCGAGCTCCTTCGACCTTCTCTGACCTTCTTTGACGTCCTCCGTCCTTCTGTGAGCTCCTTCTACCTTCTCTGACCTTCTTTGACCTCCTCCGTCCTTCTGCGAGCTCCTTCGACCTTCTCTGACCTTCTTTGACCTCCTCCCTCCTTCTGCGAGCTCCTTCCTCCTTGTCTGACCTTCTTTGACCTCCTCGGTCCTTCTGCGAGCTCCTTAGCCCTTCTCTGACCTTCTTTGACCTCCTCCATCCTTCTGCGAGCTCCTTCGTCCTTCTTTGACCTTCTTTGACCTCCTCCCTCCTTCTGTGAGCTCCTTCGAACTTCTTTGACCTTCTTTGACCTCCTCCGTCCTTCTGCGAGCTCCTTCGTCCTTCTTTGATCTTCTTTGACCTTCTCCGTCCTTCTGCGAGCTCCTTCGGCCTTCTTTGACCTTCTTTGACCTCCTCCGTCCTTCTGCGAGCTCCTTCGGCCTTCTTTGACTTTTTTTGACCTCCTCCCTCCTTCTGCGAGCTCCTTCGACATTTCTTGACCTTCTTTGACCTCCTCGGTCCTTCTGCGAGCTCCTTTGCCCTTCTCTGACCTTCTTTGATCTCCTCCGTCGTTCTACGATCTCCTTCGATGTTCTCTGACCTTCTTTGACCTTCTCCATCCTTCTGCGAACTCCTGCGACCTTCTCTGACCTTCTTTGATCTCCTCCGTCCTTCTGCGAGCTCCTTCGACCTTCTCTGACCTTCTTTGACCTCCTCCGTCATTCTGCGAGCTTCTTCAACCTTCTCTGACCTTCTTTGACCTCCTCCCTCCTTCTGCGAGCTCCTTCGGCCTTCTTTGACGTTCTTTGACCTCCTCCCTCCTTCTGCGAGCTTCTTCGACCTTTCTTGACCTTCTTTGACCTCCTCCGTCCTTCTTCGAGTTCCTTCGGCCTTCTTTGACCTTCTTTGACCTCCTCTCTCCTTCTACGAGCTCTTTCGGCCTTCTTTGACCTTCTTTGACCTCCTCCCTCCTTCTGCGAGCTCCTTCGGCCTTCTTTGACCTTCTTTGACCTCCTCCCTCCTTCTGCGAGCTCCTTCGACTTTCTTTGACCTTCTTTGACCTCCTCCCTCCTTCTGCGAGCTCCTTCAGCCTTCCTTGACCTTCTTTGACCTCCTCCCTCCTTCTGCGATCTCCTTCACATTCTCTGACCTTCTTTGACCTTCTCCGTCCTTCTGCGAGCTCCTTTGACCTTCTCTGATCTTCTTTGACCTCCTCTGTCCTTCTGCGAGCTCCTTCGACCTCCTGTGACCTTCTTTGACCTCCTCCCTCCTTCTGCGAGCTCCTTCGACCTTCTCTGACCTTCTTTGACCTTCTCCATCCTTCTGCGAGCTCCTTCGACCTCCTGTGACCTTCTTTGACCTTCTCCGTCCTTCTGTGAGGTCCTTCGGCGTTCCTTGACCTTGTTTGACCTCCTCCGTCATTCTGCGAGCTCCTTCGACCTTCTCTGACCTTCTTTCATCTCCTCCGTCCTTCTGCGAGCTCCTTCGACCTTCTCTGACCTTTTAGGACCTCCTCCGTCCTTCTGCGAGCTCCTTTGACGTTCTTTGACCCTCTCTGTCCTTCTGCGAATTCCTTCGACCCTCTTAGGCCTTCTTTGACCTCCTCCGTCTTTCTGTGAGCTCCTTCGACCTTCTCTGACCTTCTTTGTTCTCCTCCGCCCTTCTGCGAGCTCCTTCGACCTTTCTTGACCTGCTGCGACCTCCTCTGCCCTGCTGCGACCTCCTCTGCCCTGCTGCGACCTCCTCTGCCCTGCTGCGATCTCCGTCGACCTTCTCTGACGTCCTCCGTCCTCCTTCGACCTCCTCTGACCTTCTCTGACGTCCTCCGTCCTCCTGCAAGCTCCTTCGACCTCCTTTGACCTTCTCTGACGTTCTCCGTCCTCCTGCGAGCTCCTTCGACCTCCTCTGTCTTTCTCCGACCTTCTCCGACCTTCTCCGACCTTCTTTGATATCCTCCGTCCTTCTGCGAGCTCCTTTGACCTTCTCTGACCTTCTTTGACCTCCTTCGTCCTTCTGCGAGGTCCTTCGACCTTCTCTGACCTTCTTTGACCTCCTCCCTCCTTCTGCGAGCTCCTTCGGCCTTCTTTGACCTTCTTTGACCTGTTTCCTCCTTCTGCGAGCTCTTTCCATCTTCATAGACCTTCTTTGACCTCCTCCCTCCTTCTGCGAGCTCCTTCGACCTTTCTTGACCTTCTTTGACCTCCTCCGTCCTTCTGCGAGCTCCTTCGACCTTCTCTGACCTTCTTTGACCTCCTCCGTCCTTCTGCGAGCTCCTTAGCCCTTCTCTGACCTTCTTTGATCTCCTCTGTCCTTCTGCGAGCCCCTTCGACCTTCTTTGACCTCCTCCGTCCTTCTGTGAGCTCCTTCGACCTTCTCTCACCTTCTTTGACCTCCTCCATCCTTCTGCGAGCTCCTTCGACCTTCTTTGATCTTCTTTGACCTCCTCCGTCCTTCTGCGAACTCCTGCGACCTTCTCTGACCTTCTTTGACCTCCTCCGTCCTTCTACAAGCTCCTTTGACCTTCTTAGACCTTCTTTGACCTCCTCCGTCCTTCTGCGAGCTCCTTCGAACTTCTCTGACCTTTTTGGACCTCCTCTGTGCTTCTGCGAGCTCCTTTGACCTTCTTTGACCTCCTCTGTCCTTCTGCGAATTCCTTCGACCCTCTTAGACCTTCTTTGACCTCCTCCGTCTTTCTGTGAGCTCCTTCGACCTTCTCTGACCTTCTTTGACCTCCTCCTTCCTTCTGCGAGCTCCTTCGACCTTCTTTGACCTTCTTTGACCTCCTCCATCCTTCTGCGAGCTCCTTCGACCTTTCTTGTCCTTCTTTGACCTCCTCTGTCCTTCTGCGACCTCCTTCGACCTTTTTTGACCTTCTTTGACCTCCTCGGTCCTTCTGCGAGCTCCTTCGACCTTTCTTGACCTTCTTTGACCCCCTCTGTCCTTCTGTGAGCTCCTTCGACCTTCCTTGATCTTCTTTGACCTCCTCCATCCTTCTGCGAGCTCCTTCGACCTTCTCTGACCTTCTTTGACCTCCTCCATCCTTCTGCGTGTTCCTTTGACCTTTCTTGACCTTGTTTGACCTCCTCTGTCCTTCTGCGAGCTCCTTCGACCTTTTTTGACCTTCTTTGACCTCCTCCATCCTTCTCTTAGCTCCTTCGACCTTCTCTGATCTTCTTTGACCTCCTCTGTCCTTCTGCGAGCCCCTTCGACCTTCTTTGACCTCTTCCGTCCTTCTGTGAGCTTATTTGACCTTCTCTCACCTTCTTTGACCGACTCCATCCTTCTGCGAGCTCCTTCGACCTTCTCTGACCTTCTTTGACCTCCTCCATCCTTCTCTTAGCTCCTTCGACCTTCTCTGAACTTCTTTGAACTCCTCTGTCCTTCTACGAGCTCCTTCGACCTTCTTTGACCTCCTCTGTCCTTCTGCGATCTCCTTCGATCTTCTTAGACATTCTTTGACCTCCTCCCTCCTTCTGCGAGATCCTTCGATCTTCTTTGACCTTCTTTGACTTCCTCCTTCCTTCTGCGAGCTCCTTCGACCTTCTTTGACCTTCTTTGACCTCCTCCATCCTTCTGCGAGCTCCTTCGACCTTTCTTGTCCTTCTTTGACCTCCTCTGTCCTTCTGCGACCTCCTTCGACCTTTTTTGACCTTCTTTGACCTCCTCGGTCCTTCTGCGAGCTCCTTCGACCTTTCTTGACCTTCTTTGACCCCCTCTGTCCTTCTGTGAGCTCCTTCGACCTTCCTTGATCTTCTTTGACCTCCTCCATCCTTCTGCGAGCTCCTTCGACCTTCTCTGACCTTCTTTGATCTCCTCCATCCTTCTGCGTGCTCCTTTGACCTTTCTTGACCTTGTTTGACCTCCTCTGTCCTTCTGCGAGCTCCTTCGACCTTTTTTAACCTTCTTTGACCTCCTCCATCCTTCTCTTAGCTCCTTCGACCTTCTCTGATCTTCTTTGACCTCCTCTGTCCTTCTGCGAGCCCCTTCGACCTTCTTTGACCTCTTCCGTCCTTCTGTGAGCTCCTTTGACCTTCTCTCACCTTCTTTGACCGACTCCATCCTTCTGCGAGCTCCTTCGACCTTCTCTGACCTTCTTTGACCTCCTCCATCCTTCTCTTAGCTCCTTCGACCTTCTCTGAACTTCTTTGAACTCCTCTGTCCTTCTACGAGCTCCTTCGACCTTCTTTGACCTCCTCTGTCCTTCTGCGATCTCCTTCGATCTTCTTAGACATTCTTTGAACTCCTCCCTCCTTCTGCGAGATCCTTCGATCTTCTTTGACCTTCTTTGACTTCCTCCCTCCTTCTGCAAGCTCCTTCGACCTTCTCTGACCTTCTTTGACCTCCTCCCTCCTTCTGCGAGCTCCTTCGACCTTCCTTGACCTCCTTTGACCTCCTCTGTCCTTCTGCGATCTCCTTCACCCTTCTCTGACCTTCTTTGACCTCCTCTGTCCTTCTGCGAGGTCGTTCGACCTTCTCTGACCTTCTTTGACCACCTTCGTCCTTCTTCGAGCTCCTTCGACCTTCTTAGACCTTCTTTGACCTCCTCTGTCCTTCTGCGAGCTCCTTCGACCTTCTCTGACCTTCTTTGACCTTCTCCATCCTTCTGCGAGGTCCTTCGACCTTCTTTAACCTTCTTTGACCTCCTCCGTCCGTCGGTGAGCTCCTTTGAACTTCTCTGATCTTCTTAGACCTCCTCCATCCTTCTGCGAACTTCTCTGACCTTCTTTGACCTCCTCCGTCCTTCTGCGAGCTCCTTCGACCTTCTCTGTCCTTCTTTGACCTCCTCGGTCCTTCTGCGAGTTCCTTCGACCTTCTCTGACCTTCTTTGACCTCCTCCGTTCTTCTGCGACTTCCTTTGACCTTTCTTGACCTTCTTTGACCTTCTCCATCCTTCTGCGAGGTCCTTCGGCCTTCGTTGACCTTCTTTGACCTCCTCCGTCCTTCTGCGTGGTCCTTTGACCTTCTCTGACCTTCTTTGACCTCCTCCGTCCTTCTGTGAGCTCCTTCTACCTTCTCTGAACTTCTTTGACCTCCTCCGTCCTTCTGCGAGCTTCTTCGACCTTCTCTGACCTTCTTTGCCCTCCTCCCTCCTTCTGCGAGCTCCTTCTACCTTCTCTGACCTTCTTTGACCTCCTCCGTCCTTCTGTGAGCTCCTTCGTCCTTCTTTGACCTCCTCCATCCTTCTGCGAGCTCCTTCGACCTTCTCTGACCTTCTTTGCCCTCCTCCCTCCTTCTGCAAGCTCCTTCGGCCTTCTCTGACCTTCTTTGACCTCCTCCGTCCTTCTGCGAGCTCCTTCCTCCTTCTTTGATCTTCTTTGACCTCCTCCGTCCTTCTGCGAGCTCCTTCGGCCTTCTTTGACCTTCTTTGACCTCCTCCATCCTTCTGCGAGCTCCTTCGGACTTCTTTGACCTTCTTTGACCTCCTCCCTCCTTCTGCGAGCTCCTTCGACCTTTCTTGACCGTCTTTGACCTCCTCCGTCCTTCTTCGAGTTCCTTCGACCTTCTCTGACCTTCTTTGACCTCCTCCGTCCTTCTGCGAGCTCCTTCGTTCTTCTCTGACCTTCTTTGATCTCCTCCGTCGATCTACGATCTCCTTCGATCTTCTCTGACCTTCTTTGACCTCCTCCGTCCTTCTGCGAACTCCTGCGACCTTCTCTGACCTTCTTTGACCTCCTCCCTCCTTCTGCGAGCTCCTTCGACCTTCTCTGATCTTCTTTGACCTCCTCCATCCTTCTGCGAGCACCTTCAACCTTCTCTGACCTTCTTTGACCTTCTCCATCCTTCTGCGAGCTCCTTCGACCTTCTCTGACCTTCTTTGACCTCCTCGGTCCTTCTGCGAGTTGCTTCAACCTTCTCTGATCTTCTTAGACCTCCTCCATCCTTCTGCGAACTCCTGCGACCTTCTCTGACCTTCTTTGACCTCCTCCGTCCTTCTGCGAGCTCCTTCGACCTTCTCTGTCCTTCTTTGACCTCCTCGGTCCTTCTGTGAGCTCCTTCGACCTTCTCTGACCTTCTTTGACCTCCTCCGTTCCTCTGCGATCTCCTTCGACCTTCTCTGACTTTCTTTGACCTCCTCCGTCCTTCTGCGAGCTCCTTCGACCTTCTCTGACGTTCTTTGACCTCCTCTGTCCTTCTGCGAGCTCCTTCGGCCTTCTCTGACCTTTTTTGACCTCCTCTCTCTTTCTGCGAGCTCCTTCGTCATTCTTTGACCTTCTTTGACCTCCTACCTCCTTCTGTGAGCTCCTTCGACCTTCTTTGACCTCCTCCCTCCTTCTGCGAGCTCCTTCGGCCTTCTTTGACCTTCTTTGACCTCCTCCGTCCTTCTGCGAGCTCCTTCGATTTTCTTAGACCTTCTTTAACCTCCTCCGTCCTTCTTCGAGTTCTTTCGACCTCCTCTGTCGTTCTTTGACCTCCTCGGTCCTTCTGCGAGCTCCTTCGATCTTCTTTGTCCTTCTTTGACCTCCTCGGTCCTTCTGCAAGCTCCTTCGACCTTCTCTGACCTTCTTTGATCTCCTCCGTCCTTCCGCAAGCTCCTTTGACCTTCTTAGACCTTCTTTGACCTCCTCTGTCCTTCTGCGAGCTCCTTCGACCTTGTCTGACCTTCTTTGACCTCCTCCATCCTTCTGCGAGCACCTTCAACCTTCTCTGACCTTCTTTGACGTTCTCCATCCTTCTGCGAGCTCCTTCGACCTTCTCTGACCTTCTTTGACCTCCTCGGTCCTTCTGCGAGTTGCTTCAACCTTCTCTGACCTTCTTTCACCTCCTCCGTCCTTCTGTGAGGTCCTTCGGCCTTCCTTGACCTTCTTTGACCTCCTCCGTCCTTCTGCGAGGTCCTTCGACCTTCTCTGACCTTCTTTGACCTCCTCTGTCATTCTGCGAGCTCCTTCGAACTTCTCTCAACTTTTTGGACCTTCTCCGTGCTTCTGCGAGCTCCTTTGTCCTTCTTTGACCCTCTCTGTCCTTCTGCGAATTCCTTCGACCCTCTTAGACCTTCTTTGACCTCCTCCGTCTTTCTGTGAGGTCCTTCGACCTTCTCGACCTTCTTTGACCTCCTCCGTCCTTCTGCGAGCTCCTTCGAACTTCTCTGACCTTTTTGGACATTCTCCGTCCTTCTGCGAGCTCCTTTGACCTTCTTTGACCTCCTCCGTGCTTCTGCGAGCTCCTTTGACCTTCTTTGACCCTCTCTGTCCTTCTGCGAATTCTTTCGACCCTCTTAGACCTTCTTTTACCTCCTCCGTCTTTCTGCGAGCTCCTTCGATCTTCTTAGACCTTCTTTGACCTCCTCCCTCCTTCTGCGAGCTCCTTCGACCTTCTTTGATCTTCTTTGACCTCCTCCCTCCTTCTGCGAGCTCCTTCGATCTTCTTAGACCTTCTTTGGCCCCCTCCCTCCTTCTGCGAGCTCCTTCAACCTTCCTTGACCTCCTTTGACCTCCTCCGTCCTTCTGCGAGCTCCTTCGAACTTCTCTGACCTTCTTTGACCTCCTCCGTCCTTCTGCGAGCTCCTTCGACCTTCTCTGACCTTCTTTGACCTTCTCCAACCTTCTGGCGAGGTCCTTCGACCTTCTTTAACCTTCTTTGACCTCCTCCGTCCTTCTGTGAGCTCCTTTGTCCTTCTCTGAACTTCTTAGAACTCCTCCGTCCTTCTGCGCACTCCTGTGTCCTTCTCTGACCTTCTTTGACCTCCTCCGTCCTTCTGCGAGCTCTTTCGACCTCCTCTGTCGTTCTTTGACCTCCTCGGTCCTTCTGCGAGCTCCTTCGACCTTCTCTGACCTTCTTTGACCTCCTCCGTCCTTCTGCGAGCTCCTTCGACCTTCTCTGACCTTCTTTGACCTTCTCCATCCTTCTGCGAGGTCCTTCGGCCTTCCTTGACCTTTTTTGACCTCCTCCGTCCTTCTGCGAGGTCCTTCGACCTTCTCTGACCTTCTTTGACCTCCTCCATCCTTCTATGAGCTCCTTCGACCTTCTTTAACCTTCTTTGACCTCCTCCATCCTTCTATGAGCTCCTTCGACCTTCTTTAACCTTCTTTGACCTCCTCTGTCCTTCTGTGAGCTCCTGCGATCTTCTCTGATCTTCTTAGACCTCCTCCATCTTTCTGCGAACTCCTGCGACCTTCTCTATCCTTCTTTGACCTCCTTGGTCCTTCTGCGACCTCATTCGACCTTCTCTATCCTTCTTTGACCTCCTTGGTCCTTCTGCGAGCTCCTTCGACCTTCTCTGACCTTCTTTGAGCTCCTCCGTCCTTCTGCGAGCTCCTTCGTCCTTCTCTGACCTTCTCTGACCTCCTCCCTCCTTCTGCGAGCTCCTTTGACCTTCTTTGACCCTCTCTGTCCTTCTGCGAATTCCGTCGACCCTCTTAGACCTTCTTTGACCTCCTCCGTCTGTCTGTAAGCTGCTTCGACCTTTTGTGACCTTCTTGGACCTCCTCTGTCCGTCTGTGAGCTCCTTTGACCTCCTTTGACCTTCTTTGACCTCCTCCATACTTCTGCGAGCTCCTTGACCTCCTCTGTCCTTCTGCGAGCTCCTTTGACCTTCTTTGACCTCCTCTGTCCTTCTGCGAGCTCTTTCGACCGTCTCTGACCTTCTTTGACCTCCTCTGTCCTTCTGCGAGCTCCTTTGACCTTCTTTGACCTTTTTTGACCTCCTCGGTCCTTCTGCGAGCTCCGTCGACCTTCCTTGACCTCCTCCATCCTTCTGCGAGCTCCTTCGACCTTTCTTGATCTTCTTTGACCTCCTCCGTCCTTCTGCGAGCTCCTTCGCCCTTCTCTGACCTTTTTTGACCTCCTCCGTCGTTCTACGATCTCCTTCGACCCTCTCTGACCTTCTTTGACCTTCTCTGTCCTTCTGCGAGCTCCTTCGGCCTTCTCTGACCTTCTTTGACCTCCTCCATCCTTCTCTTAGCTCCTTCGACCTTCTCTGATCTTCTTTCATCTCTTCTGTCCTTCTGCGAGCCCCTTCGAACTTCTTTGACCTCCTCCGTCCTTCTGTGAGCTTCTTCGACCTTCTCTCACCTTCTTTGACCTCCTCCATCCTTCTGCGAGCTCCTTCGTACTTCTCTGACCTTCTTTGACCTTCTCCGTCCTTCTGCAAGCTCCTTCGACCTTCTTTGACCTTCTTTGACCTCCTCCCTCCTTCTGTGAGCTCCTTCGACCTTCTCTGACCTTCTTTGACCTCCTCCCTCCTTCTGCGAGCTCCTTCGACCTTCTCTGACCTTCTTTGACCTCCTCCGTCCTTCTGCGAGCTCCTTCGACCTTCTCTGACCTTGTTTGACCTCCTCCGTCCTTCTGCGAACTCCTTCGACCTTCTCTGACCTTCTTTGACCTTCTCCGTCCTTCTACAAGCTCCTTCGACCTTCTCTGACCTTCTTTAACTTCATCCGTCCTTCTGCGAGCTCCTTCGACCTTCTCTGACCTTCTTTGACCTCCTCCGTCCTTCTGCGAGCTCCTTCCGCCTTCTCTGACCTTCTTTGACCTCCTCCATCCTTCTCTTAGCTCCTTCGACCTTCTCTGATCTTCTTTCATCTCCTCCGTCCTTCTGCGAGCTCCTTCGACCTTCTCTGACCTTCTTTGACCTCCTCCATCCTTCTGCAAGCCCCTTCGACCTCCTGTGACCTTCTTTGACCTCCTCCGTCCTTCTGCGAGCTCCTTTGACCTTCTTTGACCTCCTCCGTCCATCTGCGAGGTCCTTTGACCTTCTTTGACCTCCTCCGTCCTTCTGCGAGCTCCTTTGACCTTCTTTGACCCTCTCTGTACTTCTGCGAATTCCTTCGACCCTCTTAGACCTTCTTTGACCTCCTCCGTCTGTCTGTAAGCTGCTTCGACCTTCTTAGACCTTCTTTGACCGCTTCCGTCTTTCTGCAAGCTGCTTCGACCTTTTTTGACCTTCTTTGGCTTCCTCTGTCCGTCTGTGAGCTCCTTTGACCTCCTTTGACCTTCTTTGACCTCCTCCGTCCTTCTGCGAGCTCCTTCGACCTTCTCTGACCTTCTTTGACCTCGTCCGTACTTCTGCGAGCTCCTTCGACCTTCTCTGTTCTTCTGCGAGCTCCTTTGACCTTCTTTGACCTTCTTTGACCTCCTCTGTCCTTCTGCGAGCTCCTTCGACCGTCTCTGACCTTCTTTGACCTCCTCCCTCCTTCTGCGAGCTCCTTCGACCTTCTTTGATCTTCTTTGACCTCCTCCGTCCTTCTGCGAGCTCCTTCGATCTTCTTAGACCTTCTTTGACCTCCTCCCTCCTTCTGCGAGCTCCTTCGACCTTCTTTGACCTTCTTTGACCTCCTCCCTTCTTCTACGAGCTCCTTCGATCTTCTTAGACCTTCTTTGATCTCCTCCGTCCTTCTGCGAGCTCCTTCGACCTTCTTTGACCTTCTTTGACCTCCTCCCTCCTTCTGCGAGCTCCTTCGACCTCCCTTGACCTTCTTTGACCTCCTCTGTCCTTCTGCGAGCTCCTTCGACCTTCTCTGACCTTCTTTGACCTCCTCCCTCCTTCTGCGAGGTCGTTCGACCTTCTCTGACCTTCTTTGACCTCCTCCATACTTCTGCGAGCTCCTTCGATCTTCTCTGACCTTCTTTGACCTCCTCCGGCCTTCTGCGATCTCCTTCGCCCTTCTCTGACCTTCTTTGACCTCCTCCGTCCTTCTGCAAGCTCCTTCGACCTTTTCTGACCTTGTTTGACCTCCTCCGTCCTTCTGCGAGCTCCTTCGACTTTCCTAGGCCTTCTTTGACCTCCTCCGTCCTTCTGCGATCTCCTTCGACCTTCTCTGACCTTCTTTGACCTCTTCCATCCTTCTGCGAGCACCTTCAACCTTCTCTGACCTTCTTTGACCTCCACCATCCTTCTGCGAGCTCCTTCGATCTTCTCTGACCTTCTTTGACCTCCTCCGTCCTTCTGCGAGCTCCTTCGACCTTCTCTGACCTTCTTTGACCTTCTCCATCCTTCTGCGAGGTCCTTCGACCTTTCTTGACCTTCTTTGACCTCCTCCATCCTTCTGCGAGGTCCTTCGACCTTCTCTGACCTTTTTTGACCTCCTCCATCTTTCTGCGAGCTCCTTCGACCTTCTCTGACCTTCTTTGACCTCCTCGGTCCTTCTGCAAGCTCCTTCGACCTTCTCTGACCTTCTTTGACCTCCTCCCTCCTTCTGCGAGCTCCTTCGACCTTCTCTGACCTTCTTTGACCTCCTCCGTCCTTCTGCGAGCTCCTTCGACCTCCTTTGACCTTCTTTGACCTCCTCCGTCCTTCTGCGAGGTCCTTCGACCTTCTCTGATCTTATTTGACCTCCTCCGTCCTTTTGTGAGCTCCTTTGACCTTCTTTGAACTTCTTTGCCCTCCTCCGTCCTTCTGCGAGCTCCTTCGACCTTCTCTGACCTTCTTTGATCTCAGTCCTTTTGCGAGCTTCTTTGACCTTCTTTGACCTCCTCCGTCCTTCTGCGAGCTTCTTCGATCTTCTCTGACCTTCTTTGGCCTTCTCTGTCCTTCTGCGAGCTCCTTCGACCTTCCTTGACCTTCTTTGACCTCCTCCATCCTTCTGCGAGGTCATTCGACCTTCTCTGACCTTCTTTGATCTCCTCCGTCCTTCTGCGATCTCCTTCGACCTTCTTAGGCCTTCTTTGACCTTCTCCGTCCTTCTGCGACTTCCTTTGACCTTCTCTGACCTTCTTTGACCTCCTCCGTCCTTCTGCGAACTCCTTAGACCTTCTCTGACCTTCTTTGACCTCCTAAGACCTTCTGCGAGCTCCTTTGATCTTCTTTGACCTCCTCTGTCCTTCTGTGAGCTTATTCGACCTTCTCTGATCTTCCTTGACCTCCTCCGTCCTTCGGCTAGCTCCTTCAATCATCCTTCACCTTCTTTGATCTCCTCCGTCCTACCAGTTCCTTCGACCTTCTCTGACCTTCTTTGACCTCTTCCGTCCTTCTGCGAGCTCCTTTGACCTTCCTTGACCTTCTTTGACCTCCTGCGTCCTTCTGCGAATTCCTTCTACCCTCTTAGACCTTCTTTGACCTCCTCCGTCTGTCTGCAAGCAGCTTCGACCTTCTTAGACCTTCTTTCACCGCCTCCGTCTTTCTACAAGCTGCTTCGACCTTCTTTGACCTCCTCTGTCCGTCTGCTAGCTCCTTTGACCTCCTTTGACCTCCTCCGTCCTTCTGCGAGCTCCTTCTACCTTCTCTGACCTTCTTTGACCTCCTCCGTCTTTCTGCGAGGTCCTTCGACCTTCTTCGACCTTCTTTGACCTTCTTTGACCTCCTCCGTCCTTCTGCGAGCTCCTTCGACCTTCTCTGACCTTCTTTGACCTCCTAAATTCTTCTGCGAGCTCCTTCGACCTTCTTTGACCTTCTTTGATCTCCTCCGTCCTTCTGCGAGCTCCTTCGACCTTTCTTGACCTTCTTTGACCTCCTCGGTCCTTCTGCGAGCTCCTTCCACCTTCTCTGACCTTCCTTGACCTCCTCCGTCCTTCTGCGAGCTCCTTTGACCTTTCTTGATCTTCTTTGACCTCCTCCATCCTTCTGCGAGCTCCTTCGACCTTCTCTGACCTTCTTTGACCTCCTCCATCCTTCTGCGAGCTCCTTCGACCTTTCTTGACCTTCTTTGACCTCCTCCGTCCTTCTGCGAGCTCCTTCGACCTTTCTTGACCTTCTTTGACCTCCTCCGTCCTTCTGCGAGCTCCTTGGACATTTCTTGACCTTCTTTGACCTCCTCCGTCCTTCTGCGAGCTCCTTCGACCTTCTTTGACCTTCTTTGACCTCCTAAATTCTCCTGCGAGCTCATTCGACCTTCTCTGACCTTCTTTGACCTCCTCCATCCTTCTCTTAGCTCCTTCGACCTTCTCTGATCTTCTTTGACCTCCTCTGTCTTTCTGCGAGCCCCTTCGACCTTCTGTGAGCTCCTTCGACCTTCTCTCACCTTCTTTGACCTCCTCCGTCCTTCTGCAAGGTCTTTTGACCTACTTTGACCTTCTTTGACCTCCTCTGTCCTTCTGCGAGCTACTTCGTCCTTCTTTGACCTCCTCCGTCCTTCTGAAAGCTCCTTTGTCCTTCTTTGACTTCCTCCATTCTTCTGCGAGCTCCTTCGCCCTTCTTAGTCTTACTTTGATCTCCTCTGTCCTCCTGCGAGGTCCTTCGACATTTTCTGACCTCCATCCTTCTCTAAGCTCCTTTGACCTTCTTTGAACTTCTTTTACCTTCTCTTTCCTTCTGTGAGGTCCTTCGACTTTCTCTGACCTTTTTTGACCTCCTCCATCCTTCTATGAGCTCCTTCAACCTTCTCTGACCTTATTTGACCTCCTCCGTCCTTCTGCGAGCTCCTTCGTCCTTCTTTGACCTCATCCGTCCTTATGCGCGGTTCTTCGACCTTCTTTGAATTTCTTTGACCTCCTCTGTGCTTCTGCGAGATTTTTCGACCTTCTTTGATTTCCTCTGTCCTTCTGCGAGCTTCTTCGTCCTTCTTTGACCTCCTCCGTCCTTCTGTGATCTCCTTCCATCTTATTTGACGTTCTCTGACCTCTTCTGACCTTCTGCGAGATCCTTCGACCTTCTTTGATCTTCTCCGTCCTTCTGCGAGTTCCTTCGACATTCTTTGATCTCCTCTGTTATTTTGCGACTTCCTTCGACCGTCTTTGACCTCCTCTGTCCTTCTGCGAGCTCCTTCGACCTTCTTTGACTTTTCTTGATCTTCTCTGACCTTCCTCTTCTGACCAAATGTTGTTCCTGAGCCGCTCCCGGCTGTTTGCTGCTCTTCTGCTCGCCGCGGCCAACGGGTGCAGGCTGGGGCTGGGAGAGGAACTGCGCCCTCGTGTCCCCCCATGTCGTGAACGGCTCGAACGGGACTGCAGACTGTCTGTTCAAGTTTCCCTGTTGCACGCTGACTGCTCGTTAACTTTACAGCTGCTCTGCAAAAGGCTCTCAAACCCAGCGAGCAAAACCAGCTCCGCCAACGACAGAGGCGGCTCTGCCGAGGTGGCTGGTTTCTGAGCTCTACAAGCGTCGTCGTGGGATCGCGATGATCTCTCTTAAATCCACAAGCTCGGAGCGTGCCTCGCGCCTTCCTGGTGGCTCACTCCGGCGCCCGAGGCAGCGAGACACTTACAGACAGGCACCCGCCTGCCTCCTTCGCACCCACGATCCCCCTGGCTGCCACTTTCACCCTCGTCAAACCCGCAAGTGTTTGCTTCCTTTCGGCTTTGCTGTTTTCGCAGGTTCTCGAGGCAAACTCTCCGCACGAATAAATACCGCGGCGTAGGAGTGAAGCCCGGCGACCGGCCGCTGACCGTGCCGAAGTCTCCCGCCGTCTCAGGTCGATGCCGGCGCGGATGGGCGTGCGTGTGATCGTGGCAGGGAGGTCTCGTCGCTCTCCGCTCTCTCGACAGGCGGAGAAGAGCAGTAGCGGTAGCTTCCGGGCCCGTGTTCCTCAGGCCTGTCGTCTGGGCTGAGCTGGAGCTGCGTGCGGTGCCGTGGTTGCCGGCAGCCGGCGCGTTGCAGGTCTGACCCCGGCCAGGGAAGAGGCGTGCCGGGGGGAGCCTTTGTGCCTCAGGAGGAGGAGAAATAGCAGGGGGCCCGGGCTGCTTTTCTCGGCTGGGCTGGCACGCGGGCGGGAGGTAGAACATCTCAGCGTGACGAGTTCACGCTGGGTGAGACTCGGTTTGGTTCCGTTTCTCTTTTTGACCAAGTACGTCTAACAGAATAACCGTCGAAACAAATCGTGCTCTCTCTGGACTTTTCCGAAGCTTGGTCCAGTGATGCTGCTTTCCGTCTGGCGAGTCCTCCCGTCCCTCGCGGTTTCCTTTCGGGGGGAGCAGTGAAACCTTTGGCCGCTCTTTGGAAGGAGATTCTCTTCTCGGCTCGCTCTGGGGGGGCTATAGAGCGGGGGTTGGAAGGTCAGAGAAGGAACCGTGGGCGAAGGAGGAAAGTGCTTTTGTCCCGGGGCCGAGGGCCGCCTCGTCTCGTCGCCCTGCTAACGATCCTTTCTGTGCTTCCCTCCCGCAGGTCTCTCTCCTCGGTGCCGCGTGGGAAGCGGATTCCTCTCCTCCTCCTGCCCGCGCCCAGGCGGAAGGCGCTGTCTGCATTAAAGCTTTCGATCGGTCGCCAGCTGCCGCACGCATTTTGCTTCTATCAGTGTTGGAAACGCAGAAAGAAGAAGGTGGCGGAGGCCGTTGGGGGCGCGAGGCGATGGCGCCGCCAGCCGGGGTCCGGCACGGGGAGCATCGTGCTGCGCAGGCTCTGATTTGGCAGCCGCCGTTCGCTGCTCGGGCGGCTGATTGGCTCAGACGGGCTCGCTGGCGGCCGGGGCCGCGTGCCGGATCGCGACGACGTGCGAATGTTCAGCAGGGAAGTGCTCTCGCTGTCCATGTGGCTTGCATTTCCTAATTCCCCTCGTGTCGGACTGGAATTCCATGTCCTTTCCTGCATTGGGTCGGTTCTTCCTTTCCAGCCTGCCCGTATTTTACAGCCGAAATGCCTCCCGTCGGAGCAGCTCCCGTAATCCGGAGCCGGCGTGCGGGAGCGAGGGAAAGCTGCGGACTCTCCTCTGGAAGCGCCACCTCTCCCTTTCAGCTGCCGCTCGGAGGGAGAGCGGTGAAGGTGAGTGAGGTTTGCTGGCCGCAGAGGACTTGGAGAGCGTCCCCTCGGCGCGGGAAGAGCGGAGCCTGCGGCCGCCGCTCCACCCGTCAGCACAGCCCTGCTCGCCTCGCTGGGGCTCGGCCCGAGGGAGGGCAGCCACGGGCTGCGCTGCTGCGGAGCCCGGCAGCGCGGGAGGGGAGGGGAGTGCGGGCAGCGCCGCGCGGGAGCTGCTGCGGGCGATTTGGGCGCCCGTCGGGCTCGAACCCGCGACTCGAGAAACGGTAAAAAAATAGCTTCGCCCGGCTCGGTGCTGCCGCGTGGTGGTCGCGCAGCGGTACTGCAGCCCGGGGCGGGGTGGGGGGGTGCATGGGGTCGCTATCATTGACCATATAAGGGCAAATTGGCATGAAAGAGCAAATTGACCATATAAGGGAAAAATGCGCCAATTGGCATAAAAGGTGAAAATAACAGTATAAATGCAAATTGACCATATAAGGCAAACTGGGCAAATTGCTCATAAAAGGGGCAAATTGCAATAAAAGGGGTAAATTGACCATTGGCAAACTGGGCCAATTGCCATCAAAGGGCAAACTTACCATAAAAAGGAAAATTGATCTCATAAGGGTAAACTTGGCCAGTTGCCATAAAACGGCAGATTGACCGTTAAAGAGGACATTGATCATATAGGGGCAAACCGGGCTAATTGCCATTACAAGGCAGTTTGACCATAAAAGGGCCTAAACCAATCAAAACGCGGCACAGGCAAAGTGGGATCCAGAGGCGACCAATCAGAGCGCGAAATATACGGCCAATGAGAAGCCAGCGCTGGCAAAGTGGGATCGAGAAGCGACCGATCAGAGCGCGGAACTCAGGTATTCGATGCCCTAGGAAATGAATGGGGGACTCGGTGCTGCCGCGCCGTGGCCGCGGAGCGGTACTGCAGCCCGGGGCGGGCGGGGACGCCCCCCAGGGGCGGGCGAGCCGGGAGGGGCGGGGCGGGGAGCGGCGCGATTCGAAGAGCGGCTCGGATCCGCTCGGCTTCTGTCGGCTCCGCGCGGCGCCGTTCGGGACGGCTCGGCTCTGCTCTTCGCTGCCCCTCCGCCCGCCGCCGGCTGCGGCCAGCGGGGTGCAGGCTGATGGCCGGGAGAGGGACGGCGCCCCGAGCCCCGCGCGTCCCCCGTCCCTGCCCGGGGTGCCCGCGCCCCCCGAGAGCCCCCGGGAAGGGCCCCGCAGAGAGCGCTCCCATTGGCTGCGCCGCGCGTCCCTCGGCGAGCGGCGGCCAATCGGCGCCGGGAGAGCGGCCGGGGGGCGGGCAGAGGCGGAGCGCGGGCGAGCGGTTCCTGCCGCGCACGTGGCGCGGGCGCCGCGCTCCCTCGCTGCCCGCCGGGGCCCGCGCCAGCCCCGCCGGGGAACGGCTGGAACGGGGCTGGGCTTGGGGGAGTCAGAGGCGCCCGGAGAGGCGCGGCTCGAGGGCGGGGGGGGCGGCCGGGAGCGGCGCGGGGCAGCGCTCTATGGCCGGCGGCGCCGCTCCGGGCTCGCTCTCCGTGCTCCGCGGTCCTGCCGGGGCCGGGGTGTGTTTCGCTGCCCCCGGGGAAGGGCGGGAGGGGGAGCGCAGGGGCTGTATGGGGCACAATGGGAGGAGAAGGGGAGCAAGGAGCGGAAAGGGAGGCTTGGAAAGCGCTTTTGTGTTCTCAGTCTAGAGAGAGCGAGGGGGGTGTCGCTTTTTTGGGGTGTTGTGTGCGGTGCTGAGAGCTGCAGGGGCGGGGTGTGCGTGTCATTTAAAGCCTCTCTTTCCTCACAGCCCAAGAAGTCAGTCTGGAGAATGTCTTTGTTGCAGAAAACTTGGCAAAAGCCTTGCAGAACTGCCCTGCTTTTTCCAAGCCCGGTGTTGTTCTGTCCCGTCGTGAGGAGTAATGGTGAGCGAGCTGGCACGGCACGGGGCAGGGAGAAGGAGGGTGAACTTTACCTGCTCTCTGCCGGCTAAATGAAAAGGCCTCGGTCTGGCTTCTGTGGGACCATCTTCAGGGCACTGTGGCCGAGCGAGGCCTCGTGTTTTTGCCCTTTAGCGTTCCTTTGCGCGTGTGTACATGTGTGCTTATGCACGAGTTGATGTTGCGTCACGGTTGTCAGGTGAAAGCCCCGGGGAAGGTGGTGGCCGAGCAGAATGCACGCAGGCCGGCCGATGCGGTTCCTCAGAAAGCGGTCAGATCCCCGACGAGCCTGCAGAGGCACCTCAGGGCCTCGTGAGGGTCAAACGCTCGTGTTCGCTTGGCGTGGAGATCGATGATGGCGCAACTAAGCGGGTAGCTTCGCTGTCGGGATCTGCAGCTGGAAGCTGTTGTGGGGTCGTCCCGTGGGTCTGAATTTTCCCAGTGCGGAGGTCGTGTGCTGGGACCGCTGATCTGCTTGCTAAGCTAGAGGGACCAGCTCTAGGGATGGAAAGGTGATACGGTGCTGGGCGTCCTTGCCACACGAGAGCTGGCAGCACCGGGAGCCTCATTAGCATGAGGGCGTCTGCAGCTGAAGTGGCTTCTTTCTGCCTGAATTGGGCAGATCTCATCCTTCAAGCGAACGCAGAAGGCTCCATATGCTCCCAGGTGCCATAGAAAGGGAAGTCTTTGGATTCCCCGACTGCAGTAACCCTTGCTGCTGCCTGTGGGTTGTTGCGCTGAAGATGCCCTTCGCGCAGGGGGGGGTTATGTGGGAGACAGGTGACGCGCTGACATAAACGGTGTCCTGTGGGCCGTGTGTCTCCTTGGAGGCGTGTGAAAGCCGATCTCCACTTTCTTTTCCCCTCTAGAGCAGGCAGAGGATGGGCTGTAAGACTGAGAAAACCGGAGGAAGACAAGTGGCCAGCTAGACTCAGAGTGGGGAGAAAAGCTGATGCCTGGTGAACAAGGGAGTTTCCATTGCTGAAATGGATGAGAATGGACATCATGAGCGTCCTTCTGTTTGGGGCCGGCAGGGGAACCAGAACCGTTTCTCTGGGGAGAAATTGCACGTGGCTAGAGTGTTCTGTCATGGGAGGTGACTGAAACCTGATTCCCTATCCTGGTTTGGTGAAGGAGAAGAAAGGGCTGTGAGACCTGAAGGCAGGGGTCCGCTTTGAGGCAAAGGTGAGTGAAAGAATCTTGAGTTTCTCATGCTTTTTGCTGCCTCCTCAGTGTTTGTCCTCTACTTCAAGTGTGGCTGAACCGGTGTATCAGGAGGTCATTGTCATTGGGTGGGAAAGAGCGGCCACTAAAATATTTCTCCTGTTAGCTTAAGCGCTAAGGTATCCCTTGGCACTGAGTTCAGGGCCGGGAGATGGACATGCAGCCTTTCAGAGGCTGCTGTACCGGGTGAATCGCAGTACGCCTGCCTCCCGCGAGGAAAGCCTCTCGGTTGCTTGTCCTCCCTCCGACGGCCTCAGAGTGGCAGAGAGAGCTAGAAGAGCTCTGCCCGGTCCCGTGGGAGGCTCGGGCCAATCTGGCACGGCTTAGAGTTCGCTGGGCGTTGGGGTGTCGCTCATAGTGGTGAGAGCTGTGAGGGAGGAGGGTGGTTCATTTAAAGCACGGTTACTTGGAGTATTTTGTCATAACAGCTCCTTGCTTTTCCTTTGTCAGCAGAGAGAATTGACAGGAGTATTGTCAACAACAGCCCCTGTGGGATCCCGACCCCTCCACAGGGAGAGAGGGAGAAGCGACGTGGCGGTGCCCTGCAGGCCAGCACTGTTCAGGTACGTGGCTTTCTCGGGACTCGTCTTTGCTAATTGCCGTTGACCAAGTTGGCAGTGCGAGTCGGAGCGTTATCTGCTTAGGGTTAGCACATGACGGCATCGTGTTTAGTGAATGCCGGATCGAGACAACAATACTAGGGTGCTATGGGCTTTCCCAGCCGAACATGTGCATGCTACATGCTATAAACATGGCACATACATGCTAGGCACATGCCACACATGCCACTGCCCTCATGCACATGCCATGTACATGCTAGGCTCACACCACAACTCATGCACATCCCATGCACACACCTTGCACCTGCAAGCAACATGCTACACACTCCATCTGCATGTTATGTACGTGCCTTTTACATGCCATCCACACGTTATAAACATGTAGCACACACCATGAAGATGACACATCAGTTGTGCACACACCTTGCACATGTAAGCAACATGGCAAACATGCCATGCACATGTTATGTATATGCTGCGTACACATGATCCACATGCCACATGCACCAGCACACACCACGATTGTGACACACCATCCATGAACAGGCCATGCGCACACCACGCACATGTGAGCAACATGTACATGCTATACACACCATGTGCATGTTACATACATGCTGCGTACATGCCATACACATGCCATGCACGTGCTGGCACATGTCATCGGGATGTCACATCAGCCATGCACAAGCCACACATGTGCTCACACACACCATGAAGGTGACCCACCATCCATGCACATGCCTTGCACATGCAAGCAGCATTCCACACACTGCACACACACCATTTGCATGTTATGTATGTGCTGTTTACACATCATCCACACGCCACTCACACATTAGCACATTCAGTGAAGGTGAAGCACATGCCACACACATTCCTTGTACATGCAAGCAACATGCCACTTGTTATGTGCATGTTATGTACATGCCATACACATTCATCCAACACACTAGCACACGCCATCAAGGTGACACTCCAGCCATGGATGTGCCACGCACACACCATGAAGGAGACACACCAGCCATGCACATTCCTTGCACACGCTATGCACATACCTTGCACACACAAGCAACATGCCACATATGCCATGTGCATGTTATGTACATTCTGTGTTCATGCTACACATATGCATCAAACACGCTAGCACAGGTCATCAGGATGACACACCAGCCATACACACGTCATACACATGCTAGTGGCCCATGCATACGTCATTTACATTCTAGGCTCACACTATGCTCACCCCATGCGCACACCACGCACGTGCCTTGCACATGCAAGCAACATGTCACACACTATGTCCATGTTATGTAAATGCCATGTACACACCATGCATAGGCTATGCACAAGCCTTGCACACAGAAGCAATGTGCTGCACACATGCCTTGGACACAGAACCCACATGCCACACCATGTTCATGTTATGTACATGCTGTGTATGCACCATCTACATGCACACACCACGCACACGTCACTGCGCCCATGCACACGCTGTGCTCATGCCAGGCTTATGCCACAACCACGCCATCCACATGACACGCACATGCCTTGCACACATAAGCAACATGTCACACACACCACACATGCCATGCGCTTGTTATGTTTATGCCTCGTACATGCTTACAGACACCACAGACATGGTAGCACGCTGCCTTCCCGCTGGCTGCGGCCAATGGGATGCAGGCTGGGACTGGGAGAGGGACAGCGCCCTGTGTCCCTCCCGAACCCCTCCTGTCCCTGCCCGGGGTGCTGCGCGGGGTCCGGGGGAGGGCGGCGATACACAGCCTTTCCTCTTAGTCTGCTCGCTCTTTTAGTTTCTCTATGACAGCTTTATTGGACTTGAGTTTTAGCCTCGTGACTACGCATAACAGGTGGCTGAATGTGACAGGAAGACTGCTGGGAAAATCGCAAGAGGAGGATCGACAAGAAACAGTGGAACGTGCCCTTTAGAGTTTGCTGCTCGTCCCGCTGCTGAGAAATGGGAGTGTCTCTGAATTTGCTATTGCGTGAGACACATTAAAGAAGTTTAATAAAAGTTCAGTTCTGTCTAAATGGTAGATGGGAATGTGCTTATGTAAAGCGTATTGTATGTAACTGTTACCGATACGCACTGTATCTCAGCCGCTAGAACATGGAAGGAATTTTTTAATCTGTACATTTTTTTAACAACAATAATTGACATTTAGTGGCTTAATAACATATATAATTTTATATCATTTCAATCAAGTCTGGCTGTCATACATTGAACTTTCAGTAAACCGCCAACATTTTATATTTAGGAGTAATTTCTTATTACCCGTCCTAAGTGGGATGCTATAGTTTTGCTGTTAACAGGGTGGGTCTTGTTCAAAAATCTCTGAAGGTGATAGTTGGGTTGGTTAAGTCTGTGCCACACCTGTGCTCAGCAATTAGGTACAAGTGAAGCGTTTGCCCCTTAAAAGGCCTCTTGATTTAGAGCTGCCTCTCAGCTGCAGTTAAAGCCTTCGCTGAGGGAAGGGGCTGCAGGCGCCTCCCTTTCTTCCTTTCTTTGCTGGGTTTGGAACAGTCGCGTGTTTTTCTTTGTGGTGCGTTTGAGCCGACTGTTATCGTTTCTTCTGTGAGTTTCAGGTAATGATTTTGCTTGTGGATTTGATTTTTAGTCTTAGAGTAAAATTAGTTTGTAGTGTGGCAGCTTCAGAGAAATGTTACCACAAACATTTGCAGTTAATGTTGTCTTTCTTTGTTCTTGTTTTATTAGTAGCAGTAGAGATTTTTCTTTTAGCTTTTTTTTTTTTTAAATCTTTTAATTTTTTCGGGCCCTAAGGATTTATGCTCAGCCTAAATAAGATTTCCAGTGTAGTTTTAGCGATAGCTGTTACTTTTTTTCCCAGAAGTGGTTTGTTTAATTTGGGGTTTGTGTCATAAGCAGTTGAAAATTATGTTCGCCCAGAACTTTTTGATGAAATGCCCAAGAAAACTGTTAGCTTGCCTATATTGCCAGGATTTTTTTTTCTTAATCTATATCAGTACCAGAGGACTCAGAGGAGGTAAATATAAGAACAGTATTAAAAACGTTTTCTAGAGGAGAGTTAGTAAACTATTAAGCAGTAAGGCTGTGACAGCCGTGCCAGGCAAGTTATTGGCAATGGTAACTAAGATCGGAATTAGAGGGTATGGATAAGCGTGGTGTTTGGGGTAATCCTACCGCATGCATCTCTCGGAGTTTTTTGAGGAAAACTGCAATCATGTAAATTGGAGTGATTTGGTTGACGCTGCTTAATCTACTGTTTAGATGATGTTTTCTCAAGAGCAGGAAGAAAAAGCTGTTCCTATACACCAGCTAAAACTATGTATGGGGTTTTTTTGCCAGCAGATAGAACTGCTGAGTTCTGGTGACTTACTGAATGAGTGCACTTGGGGGTGGGGGTTGAAATTCTGCCCTCTTTTGTGCTTTTCTGTTGTTGTTTAACTCCTGCTCAGAACTGAAAATGTTTTGAGTAGAGAGAACGTAAGAGGTTTTAGATGTAGTGCCTACTTATACAAGAATTGTACTGTTATCGTGTTTTTAGAAAATGTTTTCATTTATGTGGTGACTGTTCCAAGTAGTTTTATGTAGAAAACCTTGTTTAAAAAGCAATGAATAGTGAGCTCTTGCAGGGGAGTTAGGGTAAATTAATGTAGTCCAGAAACACTGCTTTTTGGTCAAGTGAGTAAAATAGATGCTCTTCCTTGCCAAGTTGCGTGCGGCTTTGCGTTCCATCATGGAATTTCCTGTTGTGTGTTTTCAGTTTAGGAAAACGGATAATTTGGTTTACGCTTTGATCAAAATACTTTGCTGCACTGCTTTTCTGATAGTACTCTCGGGATAACAATCGCGAGGTTGGTTTTTTTTCGTATTTTATTACATGACATTTCAGACTGCAATGCTGACAATTTTACTGTAAATATAGCTCAGCCTTAACTCGGTCTCTGCCACTTCTAGAAGTTGTTCCTAAACCATCACGTGGCTTGGCACAGTTAAATACAATTGGCAGTCTCTATTCTGTAAAGGTAATGGAGCCATTGTGCAGGGGGAACCGGTTTTCACATTGGGATGCAGTGAGGTTTATGCAAGTTAGCACAGAGGTCACTGCCAGCCCTGTCCACATCGTGTCTCTCTCAGCTGGAGTTGCTGTGTATCGCTTGGAAAACGCCCTGGGTTTGGTTCTGGCTTCTGCAGTACATCCTCACGTAAAATTTCACACAGGGAGTAACTGAAACAATTGTACAACTGTAGGGAATGAATAACGCAAGCACCTTCCCATGGAGCTAGGGAATTCCCTCTGTTAAACAGGCTCTGTTTTCCTCCCCCACATAGTGGGGAGGGCTTGCTACTGTGCCTGACTCCTTTATTGATGTGAGGCCGGAGATTATCATAAGATCAGAAAGTGACTGTCTGCAGAAGCAAGAATGATAATTAAGACCTGATATTGATCATCTGTCTTGCGTCTTTAGTCACTGAGGAAATGCCAATCCAAAAATTCCTACTTGCCAGTCCATAGGAAGAAGAATATTTTCTCCGTAACGATGACCAATTGTGAAGTCTGGAATTCAGTGGCTGTATTAATATCAAGTGCATCTTTTTTTCTTCATTGAATTTTAAGGCAAAGCTTCTGGAATCCATACAAACAGTTGGGAGGGGAAGGAGCCCTCTGTCTGACCAAATATATGCATCTGCATGATCTAGGCATGTTTCAAACTCCTTTTCCACTCAAAGTGCATAAAGGCTCTGTGCATTTCATAACATTTCTCAATATCTCTTTTATCGGTACAGCTTTTTACAGTTTGAGCATTTGTCAGTTTGGCTTAAATTGCAGGCGTTAAAGGGCTTAGGCCAGAACTTCTCTTTTGGAAGCTTAGCGTAGGGCATCCCATAGTCCTGTAAGTGCAGTACAGCTCAAAGTAATAATCATCTGAGTGATGAATACTGTACAAGGCAGTTATTCTGACAGTGCTTCCCTGTCCCTGGAATGCCATCCGCCTCTGGCTTAGGTAAGCAAAGCCCCAACTGTGACTTGCTTTTGTCTTTCTCACTAAATGCCGTCTTGAAAACGAATCAAAAATTAATCTTGAGGGGAAAAACCATCTACTGCTATTGATGTTGTTTACGAAATGTTTATGATGCTGAAAAGGCGGCACACATGAGCTTTAGGCATACCTGAATACTCTAAGCAGTCACTATGGAAGCTTAAAATATTTGAATGTATAAAAGTAGCAGGAGCCACTGGGAAATGTCTATTTTTTTTATTGTGTATTTAGATTTGTAAAACTTGTTTTATGGATTTAATGATTCTGTATAGTTCAATAGATCTTACTCTTATAATGACTTCTTAATGGTATAAGGTATAGCCCATATGATTTAAAGAAAGAAGAGGGGAGGGAGAATACATCCACAAAAACCCTAGCACAGAAACATGAACCCATTAAAACTATTTTTGTGAGTGAGTCCTTTCTGCAGTGCTTTCTGCGACAGTACTTCTCTAAGGAATGTAATTACTATTATTCCACAGAGAACTAAAGGTCCATCCGATTATTTCTGACCCGATGAACTGTTTTCTGAAGCAATGCTCACTCAGGGGTTGAGGTTCACAACTTGAAATATGTTAGTAACTCCAATGAAAAGACAGACTTTATGATTGTGCACTTCTAGCTGTATAGCATGTTTTATAAACAAAATATTCGCAAATACTGTGGCCTTAACTCTAGTGTGACTAAATGCAGTGAGGAATATGACCTTGCAATTTCAGTCGTTGTATTGCTTGTTTAAAAAAAACAATTACGTCACCATGAAATAAATATTTTCTGTCTCTACTTTCAATGTCTTTATTTTTACTTTTTACTTTATACCCTAACTTACTTCAACATACACAGAAAAAAATCACTTAAGAAAAGCAAATAAAAAGCTTGTTTCAAAAGCTTTTCAAAGGAAAGTCTTAACTGACTTGCAAGCTTCAAAATTCATTACTGTTTTTTTTCTCATTGTTACTGACAAAATGAAAATAAAATAATTGAATTCATATCATAGAATCATTTGGTTGTAAAAAACTTTGAGATCACAGAGTCCAACTGTACCCATCCGCCACTATAGCGTATCCTTCAGCACCTCATTTTCCCTGAGTGGCTTCTTCTGGTGCCTGATAACCCTTTCCATGAAAGAAGTTTTCCCGATATCTAATCTGAAACTCCCCTGGTGCAACTCGAGGCCATTTCCTCCTGTCCTATCGCTAGGTACATCTGCCTTGCTCCAACCTCCTTTCGGGGAACTGCAGAGCACGATGAGGTCTCCCCTCGGCCGCCTCTCCTAAGACCGGTGCTCAGCCCCTTCACCAGCCTCGCTGCCCTGCTCCGGACACGCTCCAGCTCCTCAGTGCCTGTCTTGTAGCGAGAGGCCCAAAACTGACTATAAGCCCCAGCAGGCCAATGGCTTCCTGACCTCTAGCAGAAACTGCTTGGCCAGCAGGACCAGGGAAGCGATTAGGCCCCTCTACTCAGCACTGGTGAGGCTGCACCTCAAATACTTTGTTCAGTTTTTGGGCCCAGGAGGGCTGAAGAACCTTAAACAGGAACCATATGCTACAAAAACTTAAGTTATAACTTTTATTTTACTTTAAAAAATTCTGCAGGTTCTATAAGTTACAGAGCACCTTCTCACTACTACTTAGCAATTCAGAGGTGTGGATGTAGTAAGATGGATGAGGTAGGAGCTCATCACTGACACTGAGATCGGGGGCAGCCTGGACTGTGGTGATCGTTCATCGGTGCAGTTCAAAGTCCTGAGGGTTATGGGTCAGGTGATGAGTATAGTCAGGACCCTAAATTTTGGGAAAGCAGACTTCCAGCCTTTCAAGGAATTAGTCAGTAGGACTCCCTGAGATGCCGCCCTCAGGAACAAGGAAGGAGAACAGAGCTAGCAAATATTTAAGGATGCTTTCCATAAAGCGCAAGAGTGCTCATTCCACATTGTAGGAAATTGGGCAGGGAAGGGAAGAGAACAGTGTCACTGGGTTGGGACCTGCCGGTCAAACTGAAGAACAAGAGTTAACTGCGCTGGCAGTGCAAGCAGGAACGGGGAACTTGGGAAGAGTACAGGGACGCTGCCCGGTTGTGTAGGGATGGGCTCGGGAAGGACAAGGCACAGCCGGAGCAGAATGTGGCAAGGGAAGCAAAGACTAACAGGAAGAGGTTCTACAGGTATGTCAACCAGAAAAAGAAGGTTAAAGAAAGCATATCCCCCCGACTGATGGATGAAAATGGTGACCTCGTATCAAAAGATGCGGAGAAAGCTGAGGTACTCGATGACTTTTTTGCCTGTCTTCACTGACAAGCGTTCTCCTCACCTGTTCTGGGTCAATGAACAAGGAGAAGGGGGGAGGCAGGAAGGTAAAGCCTCTCCCACTCTAGGGGATGATGAGATTTGTGACCACCTGAGGAACCTGAACATATCTAAGTCTATGGGACCTGACGAGATGCATCTATATTTAAGATATTGGGCCAGCAGACCCACAACAGTTGTCATCTGTGTAGCTCTGCTGTAGTTAATTAAGCTTTCCTGAGATGGCTGACACGTCAATGTGTGTGCGCATCTGAGCTGGTATTACGTTTCACTCCTTCCCCAAGTGCAGCTTGCATACTTCCCCGTACTTCTCTGTCTGCTCGGTTAAGACTATAAAAGTTTTAATAATTGTAAGTTGCAACATGGTTGGGTGGTTTAGGTTTATGACATAATTACTATACCTTGAGATAAATGAGCTCAAATGCCAAAGGTCAAGGAGTCGATTATCCCAGGATAAAGGTATTTCCACATTTAAGAGAACACTGGTAGTTTTTTTTCCCAAAGGATTATACTTGTGCTCGCCATCTTCCTCTGTTAGCTACTAAAACTTTTCTACTCTGCATGTGGACAGGTTTTCAAAAACTGATCATCCATATTTTTCAAATACGGCTTTAGCAAAGTTTACTGTGTCTTTCTGCCTTGTCAGTTCAGCTAATATATATGCTTATTTTCTTACCTTTAAATTCATTTTTTCACGGAGTAAAAAAAATTGCTGTTTCATCACTTTGAGAACTTAAATTCAATGAAGATTTCAGTGGCTTTTGCATCTCGAGAAGGATAATTTCCATATGCTCTCAATATGGGTTGGATGCCCCCTTCTTTGTTAGCTTGGACAGATCGACCGCTTGTATGAAGCTTTAGTGCAACTGTTTGGACTTAGACTAACTTCTGTATGCTTTTCGGGTAAGGTGATTTTTATCCCTTGGGAATATAGCAGAGTTAACTGAAAGAAGCAACTCGATAGCTTAGCAGAAGAAAAAATAGAAAGCCTTATCTTGCTGTAAGCAAAGCATCCTCTGGCAGCAGAGGAAAACTTTTTCTGCAATAGCTAAGTAACTAACTGGGCAATAACATAGTCTCTCAAATACACACAGAGAAGTGTTTTCTTCAGTCAATTCGTGCCAAAAGATTTTTCTTTTGTAGCTTATGATTTGGATCTAAACAAAAAGATTAAGAAAAACCCCTCCAGCTGCTCTGAATTCTCTTGTGATGGTAGATAACCTGCCTAGAAATCCACTTTCAAGCCTTGCAGTATATGGCACTTGGTTTCCCATCAGTCTCAAAGCTTTCTAAAATCTCTAGATCATTTTGGGCAGCAGCTGTAGGCCTGGAGAGGTGAAGGTAATCGTACCAAGTCACAGCTTGCACTTTTCAATTCCTTCTCAGTCTGTTTTCCCAGCAGGAAAGAGCTCATTGGCTGCTCTTTTTCTTCTCTCTTTTTTTTCCCCTTTAGCTTTTAACTGATGCACTACTTGAACAATCTTTTGCTGCTCGTAGCCCTAAAATATGATGTATTATTGAATTATTTGTATTTCCACTTGGCTAATTGCAAATAGCTGTAGCGTTAGACCGGTCCTTGGTACTGGTACTTTGGTTCTTGGCCCAAAGACCTATCAGTTGCAGTTCTGGAGCTCAGTTGATTCTGGAACAAGTCCTAGTAACTGGGATGCAAGGAACCAGTCTGTGAAGCCCCGTGGATTCAGCAGCGGTACGTGTGACTGTACCAGTCGACTGCTGGAGCCATTTCGTTTCCTACTACAGATGTGAACTAGTGAAGGTTTACTCTAAGTTCGGGCTAAAGCCCATTTCTTTCTCACTCTTTGCAGAGGCAACTTCAGCTCTGTCTCTGTTGCTAGATTTATGAAATCTAATCATTAGATTCACAGCCAAGCAGTTGCATGAAGGGGGAAGTTCAGGCAACATATTAGTAATATTGGGGTAAGAATTCCTCCAGACTGCCGGTAGATGATGCAAAGAGGTTTGGCAAGCACCTCCGCCAGCTCTCAATATCCTTGGGCGAATCCCCTCTAGCCGCACAGACTTATGAATATTGAATTTGCCTAGCAGGTCTCTAGCCCTTTCTTCTTGGACCAAGGGAACCTTGTTCCGTTCTTCCTCCCTGCCTGCAGCCTCATGAGGTGGAGTATCCAAGGTACATCTTGCCTTACTACTAAAGGCTGAAGCAAAGGTGGCCTTAAGTACCTTATCCATCCTCATCCTTGGTCACTATTGTTCCCCCTGCATCCAGTGAAGGACAGAGATTCTCCTTGGTTCCTTCCTTCATTATCAATATATTTTAAGAAAGATTTCATAGAATCATAGAATAACCAGGTTGGAAGAGACCCACTGGATCATCGAGTCCAACCACTCCTATCAAACATGAAACCGTGCCCCTCAACACCTCATCCACCCGTGCCTTAAACACATCCAGGGAAGGTGAATCAACCACCTCCCTGGGCAGCCTGTTCCAGTGCCCAATGACCTATTCTGTGAAAATTTTTTTCCTAATGTCCAGCCTAAATCTCCTCTGGTGAGATAATTTGTTATTATCTTTCAGAGAACGGGCCAATCTGAGTTCTAATTGGTCTTTAGTCCTTCAGATTCTTTTCTCTACACGATCTCACTTTGTCTTTGTAGTCCTCAGGAGCTACCTGCCCCTTCTGACAGAGTTTGTATATTTTCCTCTTTTTTTTCCTGATTTCCAGGCCTACAATTATTAGAGCGTGTGGGTGGACACCTCCACAGAGAGCACAAAAATAGGAGTAGAAACACAAAGAAAGAGCACAGACACCCGCAAAACAAGCCCAGCGACAACAAAAATGGGCACGGAAATGCCAAAACCAAGTCTGGAGACCCATCCCCCAAATCTAAGGCCCCCCAAAATGGGCTCAGAGATGCAAAAAACAAGTCCCACAAATGGGCACAGACTCAAACAACGGGCACAGAGACTCCCCAAAATGGGACCACAGCCCCTCCAAATGCACAAAGACACCCTAGAATAATGTACAAATAATAGAGTACTAAAATAAATTGGATTCTCCTGGTTATTTATAAATCTTAGTCCAGTGATGCTGTTTACAGTCTTGCAAGTCCTAACTTTCCTTGTGGTTTCTGTTCAGGTGCACAAGTAAAAAGGTTTGCCACTAATTTGAAGGAGATTCTCTTATCTTCGTTTGGATGGCAGGAATCTTAAGTACGAAGAAGGAAAAACAGGCGGAGGGAAGCGCAGCCCGTATCGATTAACCCGTCTCTCTGCTGCCCCCGGGTGGCCGAAACGCGGTACTGCAGCCCGGGTGCCCCTCACGCACAGCAGAGAGAGAGGGTCAAGCTCTCTGCTGTCACTGGGAGACTTAAATGTAATGTGTTGGTGGTTTAATGAAAGTTTTTTTATGTAAGTAGCTCGGCTAGGCTTGATTTAAATTATATAAGTTAACTGCATATACATTATTTATCCATTAAGTATCAATAATCCTTGTTAAAATCTTGTCCAGAGTACAGTGAATATTTTACTCTCTGAGATACGATTTTAAGAAGCATATCAATAAGTTCCATACAACATGGGTTTACAAAAGGCACGTCTTGCCAAACAAACGTGAACACCTTCTGTGATAAAGTATCTCAGCTACTGGATGAGGGAAAGGCTGTGGATGGACCTTCCTGGACTTCAGTAAAGCCTTTGACACAGTTTCTCACAGCATCCTGCTTCGGAAACTGTCACCTCTGGATTGCACAGGTGCACACTCTCCAGGGTGGAAAACTGGTTGGATGGCCGGGCCTAGAGAGTGGTGGTAAATGGAGTTAACTCCAACTGGGGGCCAGTTCCAAGTGGGGTTCCCCAGGGCTTAGTGCTGGGTCCAGCCCTGTTCAGTGTCTTTATCAAGGACCTGGATGAAGGCATCGAGTGCACCCTTAGCAAGTTTGAGGACGACACTAAGCTGGGGAGAAGCGTGGACCAGCTAGAGGGTCGGGAGGCTCCAAAAGGATCTGAAGAGGCTGGACCACTGGGCTGAAACCAATGGCATGAGGTTTAACAAGGCCAAATGCCGGGTCCTGCACTTGGGGCACAACAACCCTGTGCAGCTACAGACTAGGAGAAGTCTGGCTGGAAAGCTGCCTGGAGGAGAAGGACCTGGGGGTGTTGGTTGACAGTGACTGAACAGGAGCCAGCAATGTGCCCAGGTGGCCAAGAAGGCCAATGGCATCTTGGCTTGTATCAGAAACGGCATGACCAGCAGGGCCAGGGAGGTTCTTCTCCCTCTGTACTCGGCACTGGTGAGACTGCACCTCGAATACTGTGTTTAGTTCTGGGCCCCTCACCACAAGAAGGATGTTGAGGCTCTGGAATGAGTCCAGAGAAGAGTGACAAAGCTGGTGAAGGGGCTGGAGAACAGGCCTTATGAGGAACAGCTGAGAGAGCTGGGGTTGTTTAGCCTGGAGAAGAGGAGGCTGAAGGGGAGACCTTATTGCTCTCTACAACTCCCTGAAAGGAGATTGTAGAGAGGAGGGAGCTGGGCTCTTCTCCCAAGGGACAGGGGACAGGACAAGAGGGAACAACTTCAAGCTCCACCTGGGGAGGTTCAGGCTGAACATTAGGAAAAAATTGTTGACAGAAAGGGTCATTGTGCGCTGGCAGAGGCTGCCCAGGGAGGTGGCTGAGTCCCCTTCCCTGGCAGGGTTTAAGGAACGGGTGGATGAGGTGCTGAGGGACACAGTTTAGTATTTGATAGGAATGGTTGGACTCGATGATCCAATGGGTCTTTTCCAACCTGGTGATTCTATGATTCTGTGCATTATGTAATCATATTCTCATGCACCATTTAGATAGAATTGAGCATTGATTAAGCACCTTTGATATGTTTCATACAGTAGCAAAATCACAGAGACTGTGCTATTTCTCAGCAGCCAACGAAGGAGCAAACTCTAAAGGGCATTTTCAACTCCTTGTTATTGATCCTCTTCATGCCCTTCTCCCAACAGCCTTACCATTGCATACAGCCACATCTTTTGTGTAGTCATCAGGCTAAAATGTCCAGGCTGAGAAGAACAATATAGCCGTCACAGAGAAGCCGTAATAGCAAACACCAGACATAAGAGGAAAGGCTCTGAAACTCCTATATTTACATCAAAGACAGAGACAGCCTGTGCTTTTATCAACTGAATTGTGGCTCTTCCTCTCACAGAACTAACTCAGTACAATTACTGCTCCAACATCATTAGGCAGGCTCCAGTTTCAGGAGCCTGTGAATACCAGGCACGTCCAAAAGTAAGTCAGCTAGGGTCCCGTGCCTCTAAGTTACAGAGCCCTGGGGAAGGGAGGGGGAAAGAGGAAGAAAATGCCCTAAAGCTCTCCTACTTCAGACATCTTGAAGATATCAACACATGGATCTTTGCAGCAGCAGTTCAGCAGAACATTTCAGCCTAGGGATCTTATAAAGCCATATGTGTACATAAAAAAGATCTGACTTGTTTGAGAGGAACTAGGAGCCCTACAGACAGAAGATTATAAGAAACGACAGGGACTAGCACAAAAATTCTGAAACAGCAAAAAGAGCAAAGGAGAGCATCAAGATGCAGAGTGAATTTAAAAGCTGGAACAGCAACAGTGAGCAATACAAAAAGACAGAGAAAGAAAGAGATAGAAAGAAAGAAAAGCAAGGCATTTGCAGATGCAGAGAAAGAACGAACTGCAAGGATCAAGCCAATGAAATTGCAGGGGAAAAGAATGAGAAATGCAAACTGGGACAAAGATGGAAAAGGGGAAAAAAAACATAGGCAGAGAACAGATGCTAAAGACTGGGAAAGAAAGAAAGAAAGAAAGAAAGAAAGAAAGAAAGAAAGAAAGAAAAGAGCGCAGAAAAAAAAAAAGAATAGAGATATAAGGATACCAGTAGGCAAAAATTATAGCAACACAATAAATGAAAGGAACCAAAAAGTCCAATTCTAAAATGTTTCCTACCTAGTCCTATCACTGTCATAACAAGCAATATTGCAGTGAAAGCACACAGACTGTTATTTTTCAGAAGGGTGCTTTCAAACATATAGTAGTGCTGTTCTAACTGAGAATGAAAATCAGAGTTAATAAAACCCAGCTGCTCCCCATGCCCTATTTATACCTGTGAGGAGGTTCACCACATCCCATTCACAGGTGGTGGGTGGGAAGGCCCAGGAGGTATATAAACCACCGGCCTTGCCTCAGGAGGTCATTTAGGTTTTTCAGGAGTTTAGGACTTTGTTGCTGTTTCAGTTCATCATAGCTTTTAAGTAGATTAAACTAGTTTGGGTAAGGTGGTGAAGAACGCAGTTTAATGACTGATAGAAATGGTTGGACCCAATGATTCAGTAGGTCTTTTCCAACCTAGTGATTCTATAAAACATCAGAGACCATGCTACTTAAAGGTATGGACTTGCTACCTATCTACAGTGCAGGATTCTGCTCCTTTTTTCCCTTGCATTTCTTGGGGAAGAGATTTTATATTATTTTGGTTTGTAACAGTTAGCAGCTGAGCAACTCTTCTTCATCTGGTCTGTGGGTATGCAAGCCTCCCTTATTTAGTAGAGTTTTGGATTTTTCCTGAACTTAGCAGTGAGGTTTGCTCTATTATTGCTCACAGCAGTTGTTACCTTGTCCATGTTATCCATTGTGATTTTTTTATGGTCATTGAGTTTCCAATTTAGGTCTTAGAGTAGTTAAATCCCACTGTTGTGTGATTTCATTGGCTGACTGCATCTGTAATTCCAGTCTCCATTGCTAGGTGGTGAGTGTACTGTGTTTTTAGGTCTTCTGCATTAATAATATTTACTGGTTTTCAATAAGAATATTTTCTCAAGTTCTTTTTGTTCACTCCTGCGACTGAAGACTGGTAACTTCCTAGAGTTTGGATCTCCATGGCTCATCTTTCTTTTGTCCTGGGTATCGCCACTACCAGTCCTAGAACTTAAGCAGTGAGGAGGAGAGGTAAGCAGACAGCATGGAATTTTGGGTCACAGGTGAAGTAGACAGGCTTATTCTTATTATTGTGGGGCTGACTGTGAGGAGGAAATTAAGTATGTCTAGAAAAGCAAAGTATTATTTGGCAACATAGTATTTACTTTTGGCTTGGTAGTCACTGTGTGGGCCACCTTGGCAATGGGAGGAGCAGTTGAGATGAGCTAGGTAGTAGGGAGAAGGAGCATGGGACAGATTTCTTACAGGTGTGACAGTAATTCTCTTAATTTAATTACTTTGGGTGAAAACAGCTGCAGCATCTGACATTAGAACTGCTGTGGAGCAAGTGAGTGGAAGAACATGGCAGTTAGGCAGAGCTGTAAGGTCATGTGAGGTGCTGACATTGATCAGTGCAATGCTGAGCGTTGGCACTATTTTAGTTTTCTCTTTGGTTTTCTTGCAGATGGCAAAGCAGAACCTGGCAACTGTAAGATCATCCTAGGGAGCTGATGCTCTTGGAGTGTGTTTCTGCTGAGGAAGTCTCCTGGTGGTCTGAAAGTTAAGTTGAGGGATGGGGGTAGGGGTGGGGTGTGACAGAGGGGAGAAGACTGGGAATGGCAGGGAGGGGTTTTAAAAGTAGCCTAGGGGAGAGGGCTGTGCAGGGAGTGTTCCCTTTGGGCAGGGAGAGCTAGAGGGTGCTACTTCCCAGCCCAAAGCTAGCATGTTCCAGGCAGGGCTGTTCCAGATTGTCTGTGCTATGTGCTTTATATTCTGTTTCTCTTTCGTGTTTCTTAATCCTTGGTGTCTCCTTTGCTTTAAAGGAATGCAGCATATGACTCGAGCAGCATCTCAAGGGTCTTGAATGCCTGTACTCATGGACACAATACCAATTAGGCACTGTCTTATTGCATCGTGACCTAAGTGTGGATTAGCTTCACATTTTCAAAACTTCTAGTCAGCCATCTTTTCCTGAAGCCTTGAAGCCCATATTGGAGGCCAAAATGGCTAGTTATAAAGGTTCAAGGATCCCTGTTAACCTGATATATCTTCCATGCATCTTGTGTCTTTATGCATTTAAAAAGAGATTCTTAACGTACATCCTCTCAGTTTTGGCCACATACCGTTGTAATAAAGGATACTTTACAGCATGACGGAGAGGCCTCGAGTCCATATCTAGGGTCCTGAATGCTCGAACTTATAAATGCACTGTTTATTGGGCACTACTTTTCTTGCATCGTGCTCCTAAAGCCTGGATCGGAATTGGGATTTGGCACTGTGGTTTTCTGTTTGATTTTTTTTACCTGCAGATGCTGAAGAGGAACCCAGTGACTGCAGGATTATTTCCATTAGCTGATGTGATTTGAGCTGCTATGGCCAAGGACAGCTTCAGTGGTGACCCCCTGAAAGCTAAGTTGAGGGACCAGAGTTGGGGAGTGGGAGGTGGGTTGGGGATAGAAGGGAGGGGTTTTGAGGGTAGGCAAGAGAAGAGAGAGCTGTGCTGGGAGAGTGCTCCTTGGGTGGGTGAAGGCAGAGGGGCCTACTTCAGAGCCCAAACCCTGTGTGGGCAGGGCAGTTCCAGCCTGTATCTGTTGTTGTCTAGTTTGTGCAGTCCCCGTGCTGAGTCTGAAATGTTCTGCGGCCTTGCAGACTGCCTCGCCGTGCAGGATAGCCATCTTCCGTTTTCTTGGCTCCCTGTTCCGGGACTTGTTCCGCGCATCCTCTGCATCTTTACGACTTTACAAGGGGCTTCTTGCCCCTTCATTTTGCCCGTTGAGTCCACGTATCTTGGGAACCATGCCCAGTTCTTTGCTTTTCCAGGGCTGCCGTAGGTTCTCCCTCGGAGCCCTGTCCGTTGTGTCTTGCCCATTGGCATGCGTGACCCAGGAGTGCTCTTGGTTGACGGCGAATTTTCTGTTGTCCCCGGTTGACGATGTGGGTCTTGTGTGTTGGTGTTGTGCATGTATTTGTGTCTGGTTGGAGCTGCTCTGCCCGGTGCGTAGAGGAGGTGATGAGTGTCAGCAGAGGTGTAGTGGCCCGGTTGTGTGCTTTAGGTTTTGACGTGACTAGATGTTGCAGTCTAGGTGCGTGCATTACTTTGCAGAAGTAGCAGCCCTAGGTGTGGTGGGTGCGGAGGGTAGTTTCTGCTAGTCCCTGTAGCCACGGTGGGGGACGACCCAAACTGGGTGGCAGAGCCAGTGGGAGCAGTAGTGAGGGAGTTGGAATGGCAAGGGAGCGGTACTTAACGTTCAGTTTTGGTTGTGGAGTAGCTTTGCCTGGCCGTAATACGCAGTGGAGGTGGTCTCGGTGAAAGTAGGCCAGAGGCTTGGAATTCTCAGGTCGTTGCCGAGCGTCAGGGTGACTACTTTGCTGTTGTGTTTTTCAGAGGTAGAGGAGTGAACTGCGCGCTGAGGGGCACATACGGAGCTGCGTGCAGGTAGAGTGCCCTGGTGAGGTGGGTCTGCTGTGGTACAGGTGGGAAGGGACGACCGGTGGCTGTACGACTAGGTAATGGGTTTTGTTTTTGCTTTGAAGGCACGGGGCAATGGGCAAAGCGGTAGAGTGTCAGAGGAGCTGGCTTGGGTGAGGAGAGCGCCGGTGGTGAGTTGTGTGAAGCAACGCTTGTCGTGCACATGTATTCAAGTCAGCGAAGGTACGGCCGTCCTTTACTGCTTGTGGTTGCCAGGTGGAGCGCATCCTCGACGTGGCGGCCCAAGGTGATGGAGGAGGCTAGGTGGCCGAGCGGTCAAGGTAAGGTAGCGGGAGATGGGATTCGCTGGGAGCTGCCTGTGTATTTGAATTGTGGCTAAGCACATCTCTTCTTGCAGGTTCGGCATGCGGACTCCGAGAGGCCAAGCTTCTTGTCAACAAACGCTGTGAGAAGGTGAGGTGGTTGTCCAAGAGCCAAGTACTCTGTAGCGACTCAGCTGAGTGTTTTTTGTTTTGGCAGGTGCTGTTTGTGGAGCCTCTGTAAGAGGGTGGTGTTCTGAGGGGAGACTGGCTCTTCATGAGGAGGGGTGTGTGGGACGCCCACTTTGTCGTCGGCACCAGAGCAATTCTGCCTCTTGGCACTGCTGGTGCCCCAGGCCGTGACAGCTGCCGCTCTTGATGTTGGAGCGAGCGAGGGGCAGGTGAGCAGGATGCACTGGCAGTTTTGCAGTGGGTGAGGTGGCATAGTACAAGATGTTGGCAGCGAGCAGTGTGGTGCCTCCGGTTGGCACTGTGTTTTCCTGTTTGTTATTTTCCCTCGCAGATGCTGAAGAGGAAGCCAGTGACTGCCGGATTATTTCCGTTGTCCGATGTGATTTGAGCTGCTTTGGCCAAGGACGGCTTCAATGGTGGCCCTCTGAAAGCTAAGTTGAGGGACCAGAGTTGGGAAGTGGGAGGTGGGTTGGGGATAGCAGGGAGGGGTTTTGAGGGTAGCCTAGGCTGTGCGGAGAGAGTCCTCCTTGGGCGGGTGAAGGCAGAGGGGCCTACTTCAGAGCCCAAACCCTGCGTGGGCAGGGCAGTTCCAGCCTGTATCTGTTGTTGTCTAGTTTGTGCAGTCCCCGTGCCGAGTCTGAAATGTTCTGCGGCTTTCGATGTCCTCTTTTGTGCTCAGGGCATGCCAGACGCGCCTTGGGCGCCATGTCTAAGGTGCCGAATGCTCGTACTGATGAAGGCAGTGTCGATGGGGTGCAGCTTTTCTTTCTTAGCTTTTCTAAAGTGTGGATAGCTCTTGTGCTTTGGAAGCATCCAGTCAGTCATCTTTTGATGCGGCCTTGCAGCCTGCCTCGCCGTCCAGGATAGCCATCTTCCGTTTTCTTGGCTCCCTGTTCCGGGACTTCTTCTGCGCATCCTCCGCATCTTTACGTCTTTACAAGGGGCTTCTTGCCCCTTCATCTTGCCCGTTGAGTCCTCGTATCTTGGGAACCATGCACGGTTCTTTGCTTTTCCAGGGCTGCCGTAGGTTCTCCCTCGGAGCCCTGTCCGTTGCCTTGCCCTTTGGCATGCGTGATCCAGGAGTGCTCTTGGTTGACCGCGAATTTTCTGTTGTCCCCGGTTGACGATGTGGGTCTTGTGTGTTGGTGTTGTGCATGTATTTGTGCCTGGTTGGAGCTGCTCTGCCCGGTGCGTAGAGGAGGTGATGAGTGTCAGCAGAGGTGTAGTGGCCCGGTTGTGTGCTTTAGGTTTTGACGTGACTAGATGTTGCAGTCTAGGTGCGTGCATTACTTTGCAGAAGTAGCAGCCCTAGGTGTGGTGGGTGCGGAGGGTAGTTTCTGCTAGTCCCTGTAGCCACAGTGGGGGACGACCCAAACTGGGTGGCAGAGCCAGTGGGAGCAGTAGTGAGGGAGTTGGAATGGCAAGGGAGCGGTACTTAACGTTCAGTTTTGGTTGTGGAGTAGCTTTGCCTGGCCGTAATACGCAGTGGAGGTGGTCTCGGTGAAAGTAGGCCAGAGGCTTGGAATTCTCAGGTCGTTGCCGAGCGTCAGGGTGACTACTTTGCTGTTGTGTTTTTCAGAGGTAGAGGAGTGAACTGCGCGCTGAGGGGCACATACGGAGCTGCGTGCAGGTAGAGTGCCCTGGTGAGGTGGGTCTGCTGTGGTACAGGTGGGAAGGGACGACCGGTGGCTGTACGACTAGGTAATGGGTTTTGTTTTTGCTTTGAAGGCACGGGGCAATGGGCAAAGCGGTAGAGTGTCAGAGGAGCTGGCTTGGGTGAGGAGAGCGCCGGTGGTGAGTTGTGTGAAGCAACGCTTGTCGTGCACATGTATTCAAGTCAGCGAAGGTACGGCCGTCCTTTACTGCTTGTGGTTGCCAGGTGGAGCGCATCCTCGACGTGGCGGCCCAAGGTGATGGAGGAGGCTAGGTGGCCGAGCGGTCAAGGTAAGGTAGCGGGAGATGGGATTCGCTGGGAGCTGCCTGTGTATTTGAATTGTGGCTAAGCACATCTCTTCTTGCAGGTTCGGCATGCGGACTCCGAGAGGCCAAGCTTCTTGTCAACAAACGCTGTGAGAAGGTGAGGTGGTTGTCCAAGAGCCAAGTACTCTGTAGCGACTCAGCTGAGTGTTTTTTGTTTTGGCAGGTGCTGTTTGTGGAGCCTCTGTAAGAGGGTGGTGTTCTGAGGGGAGACTGGCTCTTCATGAGGAGGGGTGTGTGGGACGCCCACTTTGTCGTCGGCACCAGAGCAATTCTGCCTCTTGGCACTGCTGGTGCCCCAGGCCGTGACAGCTGCCGCTCTTGATGTTGGAGCGAGCGAGGGGCAGGTGAGCAGGATGCACTGGCAGTTTTGCAGTGGGTGCGGTGGCATAGTACAAGATGTTGGCAGCGAGCAGTGTGGTGCCTCCTGTTGGCACTGTGTTTTTCTCTTTGTTTTTTCCCTAGCAGATGCTGAAGAGGAAGCCAGTGACTGCCGGATTATTTCCGTTGTCCGATGTGATTTGAGCTGCTTTGGCCAAGGATGGCTTCAATGGTGGCCCTCTGAAAGCTAAGTTGAGGGACCAGAGTTGGGAAGCGGGAGGTGGGTTGGGGATAGCAGGGAGGGGTTTTGAGGGTAGCCTAGGCTGTGCGGAGAGAGTCCTCCTTGGGCGGGTGAAGGCAGAGGGGCCTACTTCAGAGCCCAAACCCTGCGTGGGCAGGGCAGTTCCAGCCTGTATCTGCTGTTGTCTAGTTTGTGCAGTCCCCGTGCCGAGTCTGAAATGTTCTGCGGGTCTTGATGTTCTCTTTTGTGCTCAGGGCATTCCGGACGCTCCTTGGGCGCCGAATGCTCGTACTGATGAAGGCAGTGTCGATGGGGTGCAGCTTTTCTTTCTTAGCTTTTCTAAAGTGTGGATAGCTCTTGTGCTTTGGAAGCCTCCAGTCAGTCATCTTTTGATGCGGCCTTGCAGCCTGCCTCGCCGTCCAGGATAGCCATCTTCCGTTTTCTTGGCTCCCTGTTCCGGGACTACTTCTGCGCATCCTCCGCATCTTTACGTCTTTACAAGGGGCTTCTTGCCCCTTCATCTTGCCCGTTGAGTCCAAGTATCTTGGGAACCATGCACGGTTCTTTGCTTTTCCAGGGCTGCCGTAGGTTCTCCCTCGGAGCCCTGTCCGTTGCTTGCCCTTTGGCATGCGTGATCCAGGAGTGCTCTTGGTTGACCGCGAATTTTCTGTTGTCCCCGGTTGACGATGTGGGTCTTGTGTGTTGGTGTTGTGCGTGTATTTGTGTCTGGTTGGAGCTGCTCTGCCCGGCGCGTAGAGGAGGTGATGAGAGTCAGCAGAGGTGTAGTGGCCCAGTTGTGTGCTTTAGGTTTTGACGTGACTAGATGTTGCAGTCTAGGTGCGTGCATTACTTTGCAGAAGCAGCAGCCCTAGGTGTGGTGGGTGCGGAGGGTAGTTTCTGCTAGTCCCTGTAGCCACAGTGGGGGACGACCCAAACTGCGTGGCAGAGCCAGTGGGAGCAGTAGCGAAGGAGTTGGAATGGCAAGGGAGCGATACTTAACATTCAGTTTTGGTTGTGGAGTAGCTTTGCCTGGCCGTAATACGCAGTGGAGGTGGTCTCGGTGAAAGTAGGCCAGAGGTTTGGAATTCTCAGGTCCTTGACGAGCGTAAGGGTGACTACTTTGCTGTTGTGTTTTTCAGAGGTAGAGGAGTGAACTGCACGCTGAAGGGCACAGACGGAGCTGCGTGCAGGTAGAGTGCCTTGGTGAGGTGGGTCCGCTGTGGTGCAGGCGGGAAGGGGCGACCGGTGGCTGTACGACTTGGTAATGGGTTTTGTTTTTGCTTTGAAGGCACGGGGCAATGGGCAAAGCGGTAGAGTGTCAGAGGAGCTGGCTTGGGTGAGGAGAGCGCCGGTGGTGAGTTGTGTGAAGCAACGCTTGTCGTGCACGTGTCTTCAAGTCAGCGAAGGTACGGCCGTCCTTTACTGCTTGTGGTTTCCAGGTGGAGCGCATCCTCGACGTGGCGGCCCAAGGTGATGGAGGAGGCCAGGTGGCCGAGCGGTCAAGGTAAGGTAGCGGGAGATGGGATTCGCTGGGAGCTGCCTGTGTATTTGAATTGTGGCTAAGCACATCTCTTCTTGCAGGTTCGGCATGCGGACTCCGAGAGGCCAAGCTTCTTGTCAACAAACGCTGTGAGAAGGTGAGGTGGTTGTCCAAGAGCCAAGTACTCTGTAGCGACTCAGCTGAATGTTTTTGGTTTTGGCAGGTGCTGTTCGGGGAGCCTCTGGAAGAGGGTGATGGTCTGAGGGGAGACTGGCTCTTCATGAGGAGGAGTGTGTGGGACGCCCACTTTGTCGTCGGCACCAGAGCAATTCTGCCTCTTGGCACTGCTGGTGCCCCAGGCCGTGACAGCTGCCGCTCTTGATGTTGGAGCGAGCGAGGGGCAGGTGAGCAGGATGCACTGGCAGTTTTGCAGTGGGTGAGGTGGCATAGTACAAGATGTTGGCAGCGAGCAGTGTGGTGCCTCCTGTTGGCACTGTGTTTTTCTCTTTGTTTTTTCCCTCGCAGATGCTGAAGAGGAAGCCAGTGACTGCCGGATTATTTCCGTTGTCCGATGTGATTTGAGCTGCTTTGGCCATGGATGGCTTCAATGGTGGCCCTCTGAAAGCTAAGTTGAGGGACCAGAGTTGGGAAGCGGGAGGTGGGTTGGGGATAGCAGGGAGGGGTTTTGAGGGTAGCCTAGGCTGTGCGGAGAGAGTCCTCCTTGGGCGGGTGAAGGCAGAGGGGCCTACTTCAGAGCCCAAACCCTGCGTGGGCAGGGCAGTTCCAGCCTGTATCTGTTGTTGTCTAGTTTGTGCAGTCCCCGTGCCGAGTCTGAAATGTTCTGCGGGTCTTGATGTTCTCTTTTGTGCTCAGGGCATTCCGGACTCTCCTTGGGCGCCGAATGCTCGTACTGATGAAGGCAGTGTCGATGGGGTGCAGCTTTTCTTTCTTAGCTTTTCTAAAGTGTGGATAGCTCTTGTGCTTTGGAAGCCTCCAGTCAGTCATCTTTTGATGCGGCCTTGCAGCCTGCCTCGCTGTCCAGGATAGCCATCTTCCGTTTTCTTGGCTCCCTGTTCTGGGACTTGTTCCGCGCATCCTCCGCATCTTTACGTCTTTACAAGGGGCTTCTTGCCCCTTCATCTTGCCCGTTGAGTCCTCGTATCTTGGGAACCATGCACGGTTCTTTGCTTTTCCAGGGCTGCCGTAGGTTCTCCCTCGGAGCCCTGTCCGTTGCCTTGCCCTTTGGCATGCGTGATCCAGGAGTGCTCTTGGTTGACCGCGAATTTTCTGTTGTCCCCGGTTCCCGATGTGGGTCTTGTGTGTTGGTGTTGTGCGTGTATTTGTGTCTGGTTGGAGCTGCTCTGCCCGGCGCGTAGAGGAGGTGATGAGAGTCAGCAGAGGTGTAGTGGCCCGGTTGTGTGCTTTAGGTTTTGACGTGACTAGATGTTGCAGTCTAGGTGCGTGCATTACTTTGCAGAAGTAGCAGCCCTAGGTGTGGTGGGTGCGGAGGGTAGTTTCTGCTAGTCCCTGTAGCCACGGTGGGGGACGACCCAAACTGCGTGGCAGAGCCAGTGGGAGCAGTAGCGAGGGAGTTGGAAAGGAAAGGGAGCGGTACTTAACGTTCGGGTTTGGTTGTGGAGTAGCTTTGCCTGGCCGTAATACGCAGTGGAGGTGGTCTCGGTGAAAGTAGGCCAGAGGCTTGGAATTCTCAGGTCCTTGCCGAGCGTCAGGGTGACTACTTTGCTGTTGTGTTTTTCAGAGGTAGAGGAGTGAACTGTGCGCTGAGGGGCACAGATGGAGCTGCGTGCAGGTAGAGTGCCTTGGTGAGGTGGGTCCGCTGTGGTGCAGGCGGGAAGGGGCGACCGGTGGCTGTACGACTTGGTAATGGGTTTTGTTTTTGCTTTGAAGGCACGGGGCAATGGGCAAAGCGGTAGAGTGTCAGAGGAGCTGGCTTGGGTGAGGAGAGCGCCGGTGGTGAGTTGTGTGAAGCAACGCTTGTCGTGCACGTGTCTTCAAGTCAGCGAAGGTACGGCCGTCCTTTACTGCTTGTGGTTTCCAGGTGGAGCGCATCCTCGACGTGGCGGCCCAAGGTGATGGAGGAGGCTAGGTGGCCGAGCGGTCAAGGTAAGGTAGCGGGAGATGGGATTCGCTGGGAGCTGCCTGTGTATTTGAATTGTGGCTAAGCACATCTCTTCTTGCAGGTTCGGCATGTGGACTCCGAGAGGCCAAGCTTCTTGTCAACAAACGCTGTGAGAAGGTGAGGTGGTTGTCCAAGAGCCAAGTACTCTGTAGCGACTCAGCTGAATGTTTTTGGTTTTGGCAGGTGCTGTTCGGGGAGCCTCTGGAAGAGGGTGATGGTCTGAGGGGAGACTGGCTCTTCATGAGGAGGAGTGTGTGGGACGCCCACTTTGTTGTCGGCACCAGAGCAATTCTGCCTCTTGGCACTGCTGGTGCCCCAGGCCGTGACAGCTGCCGCTCTTGATGTTGGAGCGAGCGAGGGGCAGGTGAGCAGGATGCACTGGCAGTTTTGCAGTGGGTGCGGTGGCATAGTACAAGATGTTGGCAGCGAGCAGTGTTGTGCCTCCGGTTGGCACTCTGTTTTCCTGTTTGTTATTTTCCCTCGCAGATGCTGAAGAGGAAGCCAGTGACTGCCAGATTATTTCCGTTGTCCGATGTGATTTGAGCTGCTTTGGCCATGGATGGCTTCAATGGTGGCCCTCTGAAAGCTAAGTTGAGGGACCAGAGTTGGGAAGCGGGAGGTGGGTTGGGGATAGCAGGGAGGGGTTTTGAGGGTAGCCTAGGCTGTGCGGAGAGAGTCCTCCTTGGGCGGGTGAAGGCAGAGGGGCCTACTTCGGAGCCCAAACCCTGCGTGGGCAGGGCAGTTCCAGCCTGTATCTGTTGTTGTCTAGTTTGTGCAGTCCCCGTGCCGAGTCTGAAATGTTCTGCGGCTTTCGATGTCCTCTTTTGTGCTCAGGGCATGCCAGACGCGCCTTGGGCGCCATGTCTAAGGTGCCGAATGCTCGTACTGATGAAGGCAGTGTCGATGGGGTGCAGCTTTTCTTTCTTAGCTTTTCTAAAGTGTGGATAGCTCTTGTGCTTTGGAAGCCTCCAGTCAGTCATCTTTTGATGCGGCCTTGCAGCCTGCCTCGCCGTCCAGGATAGCCATCTTCCGTTTTCTTGGCTCCCTGTTCTGGGACTTGTTCCGCGCATCCTCCGCATCTTTACGTCTTTACAAGGGGCTTCTTGCCCCTTCATCTTGCCCGTTGAGTCCTCGTATCTTGGGAACCATGCACGGTTCTTTGCTTTTCCAGGGCTGCCGTAGGTTCTCCCTCGGAGCCCTGTCCGTTGCCTTGCCCTTTGGCATGCGTGATCCAGGAGTGCTCTTGGTTGACCGCGAATTTTCTGTTGTCCCCGGTTCCCGATGTGGGTCTTGTGTGTTGGTGTTGTGCGTGTATTTGTGTCTGGTTGGAGCTGCTCTGCCCGGCGCGTAGAGGAGGTGATGAGAGTCAGCAGAGGTGTAGTGGCCCGGTTGTGTGCTTTAGGTTTTGACGTGACTAGATGTTGCAGTCTAGGTGCGTGCATTACTTTGCAGAAGTAGCAGCCCTAGGTGTGGTGGGTGCGGAGGGTAGTTTCTGCTAGTCCCTGTAGCAACGGTGGGGGACGACCCAAACTGCGTGGCAGAGCCAGTGGGAGCAGTAGCGAGGGAGTTGGAAAGGAAAGGGAGCGGTACTTAACGTTCGGGTTTGGTTGTGGAGTAACTTTGCCTGGCCGTAATACGCAGTGGAGGTGGTCTCGGTGAAAGTAGGCCAGAGGCTTGGAATTCTCAGGTCCTTGCCGAGCGTCAGGGTGACTACTTTGCTGTTGTGTTTTTCAGAGGTAGAGGAGTGAACTGTGCGCTGAGGGGCACAGATGGAGCTGCGTGCAGGTAGAGTGCCTTGGTGAGGTGGGTCCGCTGTGGTGCAGGCGGGAAGGGGCGACCGGTGGCTGTACGACTTGGTAATGGGTTTTGTTGTTGCTTTGAAGGCACGGGGCAATGGGCAAAGCGGTAGAGTGTCAGAGGAGCTGGCTTGGGTGAGGAGAGCGCCGGTGGTGAGTTGTGTGAAGCAACGCTTGTCGTGCACGTGTCTTCAAGTCAGCGAAGGTACGGCCGTCCTTTACTGCTTGTGGTTTCCAGGTGGAGCGCATCCTCGACGTGGCGGCCCAAGGTGATGGAGGAGGCCAGGTGGCCGAGCGGTCAAGGTAAGGTAGCGGGAGATGGGATTCGCTGGGAGCTGCCTGTGTATTTGAATTGTGGCTAAGCACATCTCTTCTTGCAGGTTCAGCATGCGGACTCCGAGAGGCCAAGCTTCTTGTCAACAAACGCTGTGAGAAGGTGAGGTGGTTGTCCAAGAGCCAAGTACTCTGTAGCGACTCAGCTGAATGTTTTTGGTTTTGGCAGGTGCTGTTTGGGGAGCCTCTGGAAGAGGGTGATTGTCTGAGGGGAGACTGGCTCTTCATGAGGAGGAGTGTGTGGGACGCCCACTTTGTCGTCGGCACCAGAGCAATTCTGCCTCTTGGCACTGCTGGTGCCCCAGGCCGTGACAGCTGCCGCTCTTGATGTTGGAGCGAGCGAGGGGCAGGTGAGCATTATGCACTGGCAGTTTTGCAGTGGGTGAGGTGGCATAGTACAAGATGTTGGCATCGAGCAGTGTGGTGCCTCCGGTTGGCACTGTGTTTTCCTGTTTGTTATTTTCCCTCGCAGATGCTGAAGAGGAAGCCAGTGACTGCCGGATTATTTCCGTTGTCCGATGTGATTTGAGCTGCTTTGGCCAAGGACGACTTCAATGGTGGCCCTCTGAAAGCTAAGTTGAGGGACCAGTGTTGGGAAGCGGGAGGTGGGTTGGGGATAGCAGGGAGGGGTTTTGAGTGTAGCCTAGGCTGTGCGGAGAGAGTCCTCCTTGGGCGGGTGAAGGCAGAGGGGCCTACTTCAGAGCCCAAACCCCGCGTGGGCAGGGCAGTTCCAGCCTGTATCTGTTGTTGTCTAGTTTGTGCAGTCCCCGTGCCGAGTCTGATATGTTCTGTGGCTTTCGATGTCCTCTTTTGTGCTCAGGGCATGCCAGACGCGCCTTGGGCGCCATGTCTAAGGTGCCGAATGCTCGTACTGATGAAGGCAGTGTCGATGGGGTGCAGCTTTTCTTTCTTAGCTTTTCTAAAGTGTGGATAGCTCTTGTGCTTTGGAAGCCTCCAGTCAGTCATCTTTTGATGCGGCCTTGCAGCCTGCCTCGCCGTCCAGGATAGCCATCTTCCGTTTTCTTGGCTCCCTGTTCCGGGACTACTTCTGCGCATCCTCCGCATCTTTACGTCTTTACAAGGGGCTTCTTGCCCCTTCATCTTGCCCGTTGAGTCCTCGTATCTTGGGAACCATGCACGGTTCTTTGCTTTTCCAGGGCTGCCGTAGGTTCTCCCTCGGAGCCCTGTCCGTTGCCTTGCCCTTTGGCATGCGTGATCCAGGAGTGCTCTTGGTTGACCGCGAATTTTCTGTTGTCCCCGGTTGACGATGTGGGTCTTGTGTGTTGGTGTTGTGCGTGTATTTGTGTCTGGTTGGAGCTGCTCTGCCCGGTGCGTAGGGGAGGTGATGAGAGTCAGCAGAGGTGTAGTGGCCCGGTTGTGTGCTTTAGGTTTTGACGTGACTAGATGTTGCAGTCTAGGTGCGTGCATTACTTTGCAGAAGTAGCAGCCCTAGGTGTGGTGGGTGCGGAGGGTAGTTTCTGCTAGTCCCTGTAGCCACGGTGGGGGACGACCCAAACTGGGTGGCAGAGCCAGTGGGAGCAGTAGCGAAGGAGTTGGAATGGCAAGGGAGCGGTACTTAACGTTCGGGTTTGGTTGTGGAGTAACTTTGCCTGGCCGTAATACGCAGTGGAGGTGGTCTCGGTGAAAGTAGGCCAGAGGTTTGGAATTCTCCGGTCGTTGCCTAGCGTCAGGGTGACTGCTGTTGTGTTTTTCAGAGGTAGAGGAGTGAACTGCGCGCTGAAGGGCACAGACGGAGCTGCGTGCAGGTAGAGTGCCTTGGTGAGGTGGGTCCGCTGTGGTGCAGGCGGGAAGGGGCGACCGGTGGCTGTACGACTAGGTAATGGGTTTTGTTTTTGCTTTGAAGGCACGGGGCAATGGGCAAAGCGGTAGAGTGTCAGAGGAGCTGGCTTAGGTGAGGAGAGCGCCGGTGCTGAGTTGTGTGAAGCAACGCTTGTCGTGCACGTGTCTTCAAGTCAGCGAAGGTACGGCCGTCCTTTACTGCTTGTGGTTTCCAGGTGGAGCGCATCCTCGACGTGGCGGCCCAAGGTGATGGAGGAGGCCAGGTGGCCGAGCGGTCAAGGTAAGGTAGCGGGAGATGGGATTCGCTGGGAGCTGCCTGTGTATTTGAATTGTGGCTAAGCACATCTCTTCTTGCAGGTTCGGCATGCGGACTCCGAGAGGCCAAGCTTCTTGTCAACAAACGCTGTGAGAAGGTGAGGTGGTTGTCCAAGAGCCAAGTACTCTGTAGCGACTCAGCTGAATGTTTTTGGTTTTGGCAGGTGCTGTTTGGGGAGCCTCTGGAAGAGGGTGACTGTCTGAGGGGAGACTGGCTCTTCATGAGGAGGAGTGTGTGGGACGCCCACTTTGTCGTCGGCACCAGAGCAATTCTGCCTCTTGGCACTGCTGGTGCCCCAGGCCGTGACAGCTGCCGCTCTTGATGTTGGAGCGAGCGAGGGGCAGGTGAGCAGGATGCACTGGCAGTTTTGCAGTGGGTGAGGTGGCATAGTACAAGATGTTGGCAGCGAGCAGTGTTGTGCCTCCGGTTGGCACTCTGTTTTCCTGTTTGTTATTTTCCCTCGCAGATGCTGAAGAGGAAGCCAGTGACTGCCAGATTATTTCCGTTGTCCGATGTGATTTGAGCTGCTTTGGCCAAGGACGTTTTCAGTGGTGGCCCTCTGAAAGCTAAGTTGAGGGACTAGAGTTGGGAAGCGGGAGGTGGGTTGGGGATAGCAGGGAGGGGTTTTGAGGGTAGCCTAGGCTGTGCGGAGAGAGTCCTCCTTGGGCGGGTGAAGGCAGAGGGGCCTACTTCGGAGCCCAAACCCTGCGTGGGCAGGGCAGTTCCAGCCTGTATCTGTTGTTGTCTAGTTTGTGCAGTCCCCGTGCCGAGTCTGAAATGTTCTGCGGGTCTTGATGTTCTCTTTTGTGCTCAGGGCATTCCGGACGCTCCTTGGGCGCCGAATGCTCGTACTGATGAAGGCAGTGTCGATGGGGTGCAGCTTTTCTTTCTTAGCTTTTCTAAAGTGTGGATAGCTCTTGTGCTTTGGAAGCCTCCAGTCAGTCATCTTTTGATGCGGCCTTGCAGCCTGCCTCGCCGTCCAGGATAGCCATCTTCCGTTTTCTTGGCTCCCTGTTCCGGGACTACTTCTGCGCATCCTCCGCATCTTTACGTCTTTACAAGGGGCTTCTTGCCCCTTCATCTTGCCCGTTGAGTCCAAGTATCTTGGGAACCATGCACGGTTCTTTGCTTTTCCAGGGCTGCCGTAGGTTCTCCCTCGGAGCCCTGTCCGTTGCCTTGCCCTTTGGCATGCGTGATCCAGGAGTGCTCTTGGTTGACCGCGAATTTTCTGTTGTCCCCGGTTGACGATGTGGGTCTTGTGTGTTGGTGTTGTGCGTGTATTTGTGTCTGGTTGGAGCTGCTCTGCCCGGTGCGTAGGGGAGGTGATGAGAGTCAGCAGAGGTGTAGTGGCCCGGTTGTGTGCTTTAGGTTTTGACGTGACTAGATGTTGCAGTCTAGGTGCGTGCATTACTTTGCAGAAGTAGCAGCCCTAGGTGTGGTGGGTGCGGAGGGTAGTTTCTGCTAGTCCCTGTAGCCACGGTGGGGGACGACCCAAACTGGGTGGCAGAGCCAGTGGGAGCAGTAGCGAAGGAGTTGGAATGGCAAGGGAGCGGTACTTAACGTTCGGGTTTGGTTGTGGAGTAACTTTGCCTGGCCGTAATACGCAGTGGAGGTGGTCTCGGTGAAAGTAGGCCAGAGGTTTGGAATTCTCCGGTCGTTGCCTAGCGTCAGGGTGACTGCTGTTGTGTTTTTCAGAGGTAGAGGAGTGAACTGCGCGCTGAAGGGCACAGACGGAGCTGCGTGCAGGTAGAGTGCCTTGGTGAGGTGGGTCCGCTGTGGTGCAGGCGGGAAGGGGCGACCGGTGGCTGTACAACTAGGTAATGGGTTTTGTTTTTGCTTTGAAGGCACGGGGCAATGGGCAAAGCGGTAGAGTGTCAGAGGAGCTGGCTTGGGTGAGGAGAGCGCCGGTGGTGAGTTGTGTGAAGCAACGCTTGTCGTGCACGTGTCTTCAAGTCAGCGAAGGTACGGCCGTCCTTTACTGCTTGTGGTTGCCAGGTGGAGCGCATCCTCGACGTGGCGGCCCAAGGTGATGGAGGAGGCTAGGTGGCCGAGCGGTCAAGGTAAGGTAGCGGGAGATGGGATTCGCTGGGAGCTGCCTGTGTATTTGAATTGTGGCTAAGCACATCTCTTCTTGCAGGTTCGGCATGCGGACTCCGAGAGGCCAAGCTTCTTGTCAACAAACGCTGTGAGAAGGTGAGGTGGTTGTCCAAGAGCCAAGTACTCTGTAGCGACTCAGCTGAATGTTTTTGGTTTTGGCAGGTGCTGTTCGGGGAGCCTCTGGAAGAGGGTGACGGTCTGAGGGGAGACTGGCTCTTCATGAGGAGGAGTGTGTGGGACGCCCACTTTGTCGTCGGCACCAGAGCAATTCTGCCTCTTGGCACTGCTGGTGCCCCAGGCCGTGACAGCTGCCGCTCTTGATGTTGGAGTGAGCGAGGGGCAGGTGAGCATTATGCACTGGCAGTTTTGCAGTGGGTGCGGTGGCATAGTACAAGTTGTTGGCAGCGAGCAGTGTGGTGCCTCCGGTTGGCACTGTGTTTTCCTGTTTGTTATTTTCCCTCGCAGATGCTGAAGAGGAAGCCAGTGACTGCCAGATTATTTCCGTTGTCCGATGTGATTTGAGCTGCTTTGGCCAAGGACGGCTTCAATGGTGGCCCTCTGAAAGCTAAGTTGAGGGACCAGAGTTGGGAAGCGGGAGGTGGGTTGGGGATAGCAGGGAGGGGTTTTGAGTGTAGCCTAGGCTGTGCGGAGAGAGTCCTCCTTGGGCAGGTGAAGGCAGAGGGGCCTACTTCAGAGCCCAAACCCTGCGTGGGCAGGGCAGTTCCAGCCTGTATCTGTTGTTGTCTAGTTTGTGCAGTCCCCGTGCCGAGTCTGAAATGTTCTGCGGCTTTCGATGTCCTCTTTTGTGCTCAGGGCATGCCAGACGCGCCTTGGGCGCCATGTCTAAGGTGCCGAATGCTCGTACTGATGAAGGCAGTGTTGATGGGGTGCAGCTTTTCTTTCTTAGCTTTTCTAAAGTGTGGATAGCTCTTGTGCTTTGGAAGCATCCAGTCAGTCATCTTTTGATGCGGCCTTGCAGCCTGCCTCGCCGTCCAGGATAGCCATCTTCCGTTTTCTTGGCTCCCTGTTCCGGGACTTCTTCCGCGCATCCTCCGCATCTTTACGTCTTTACAAGGGGCTTCTTGCCCCTTCATCTTGCCCGTTGAGTCCACGTATCTTGGGAACCATGCACGGTTCTTTGCTTTTCCAGGGCTGCCGTAGGTTCTCCCTCGGAGCCCTGTCCGTTGCTTGCCCATTGGCATGCGTGATCCAGGAGTGCTCTTGGTTGACCGCGAATTTTCTGTTGTCCCCGGTTGACGATGTGGGTCTTGTGTGTTGGTGTTGTGCGTGTATTTGTGTCTGGTTGGAGCTGCTCTGCCCGGCGCGTAGAGGAGGTGATGAGAGTCAGCAGAGGTGTAGTGGCCCGGTTGTGTGCTTTAGGTTTTGACGTGACTAGATGTTGCAGTCTAGGTGCGTGCATTACTTTGCAGAAGTAGCAGCCCTAGGTGTGGTGGGTGCGGAGGGTAGTTTCTGCTAGTCCCTGTAGCCACGGTGGGGGACGACCCAAACTGGGTGGCAGAGCCAGTGGGAGCAGTAGCGAAGGAGTTGGAATGGCAAGGGAGCGGTACTTAACGTTCGGGTTTGGTTGTGGAGTAACTTTGCCTGGCCGTAATACACAGTGGAGGTGGTCTCGGTGAAAGTAGGCCAGAGGTTTGGAATTCTCCGGTCGTTGCCGAGCGTCAGGGTGACTACTTTGCTGTTGTGTTTTTCAGAGGTAGAGGAGTGAACTGCGCGCTGAAGGGCACAGACGGAGCTGCGTGCAGGTAGAGTGCCTTGGTGAGGTGGGTCCGCTGTGGTGCAGGCGGGAAGGGGCGACCGGTGGCTGTACGACTTGGTAATGGGTTTTGTTTTTGCTTTGAAGGCACGGGGCAATGGGCAAAGAGGTAGAGTGTCAGAGGAGCTGGCTTGGGTGAGGAGAGCGCCGGTGCTGAGTGGTGTGAAGCAACGCTTGTCGTGCACGTGTCTTCAAGTCAGCGAAGGTACGGCCGTCCTTTACTGCTTGTGGTTTCCAGGTGGAGCGCATCCTCGACGTGGCGGCCCAAGGTGATGGAGGAGGCCAGGTGGCCGAGCGGTCAAGGTAAGGTAGCGGGAGATGGGATTCGCTGGGAGCTGCCTGTGTATTTGAATTGTGGCTAAGCACATCTCTTCTTGCAGGTTCGGCATGCGGACTCCGAGAGGCCAAGCTTCTTGTCAACAAACGCTGTGAGAAGGTGAGGTGGTTGTCCAAGAGCCAAGTACTCTGTAGCGACTCAGCTGAATGTTTTTGGTTTTGGCAGGTGCTGTTCGGGGAGCCTCTGGAAGAGGGTGATGGTCTGAGGGGAGACTGGCTCTTCATGAGGAGGAGTGTGTGGGACGCCCACTTTGTCGTCGGCACCAGAGCAATTCTGCCTCTTGGCACTGCTGGTGCCCCAGGCCGTGACAGCTGCCGCTCTTGATGTTGGAGCAAGCGAGGGGCAGGTGAGCAGGATGCACTGGCAGTTTTGCAGTGGGTGAGGTGGCATAGTACAAGATGTTGGCAGCGAGCAGTGTTGTGCCTCCGGTTGGCACTGTGTTTTCCTGTTTGTTATTTTCCCTCGCAGATGCTGAAGAGGAAGCCAGTGACTGCCAGATTATTTCTGTTGTCCGATGTGATTTGAGCTGCTTTGGCCAAGGACGTTTTCAGTGGTGGCCCTCTGAAAGCTAAGTTGAGGGACCAGAGTTGGGAAGCGGGAGGTGGGTTGGGGATAGCAGGGAGGGGTTTTGAGTGTAGCCTAGGCTGTGCGGAGAGAGTCCTCCTTGGGCGGGTGAAGGCAGAGGGGCCTACTTCGGAGCCCAAACCCTGCGTGGGCAGGGCAGTTCCAGCCTGTATCTGTTGTTGTCTAGTTTGTGCAGTCCCCGTGCCGAGTCTGAAATGTTCTGCGGGTCTTGATGTCCTCTTTTGTGCTCAGGGCATGCTGGACGCTCCTTGGGTGCCGAAGGCTCGTACTGATGCAGGCAGTGTCGATGGGGTGCAGCTTTTCTTTCTTAGCTTTTCTAAAGTGTGGATAGCTCTTGTGCTTTGGAAGCATCCAGTCAGTCATCTTTTGATGCGGCCTTGCAGCCTGCCTCGCCGTCCAGGATAGCCATCTTCCGTTTTCTTGGCTCCCTGTTCCGGGACTTCTTCCGCGCATCCTCCGCATCTTTACGTCTTTACAAGGGGCTTCTTGCCCCTTCATCTTGCCCGTTGAGTCCAAGTATCTTGGGAACCATGCACGGTTCTTTGCTTTTCCAGAGCTGCCGTAGGTTCTCCCTCGGAGCCCTGTCCGTTGCCTTGCCCTTTGGCATGCGTGATCCAGGAGTGCTCTTGGTTGACCGCGAATTTTCTGTTGTCCCCGGTTGACGATGTGGGTCTTGTGTGTTGGTGTTGTGCGTGTATTTGTGTCTGGTTGGAGCTGCTCTGCCCGGCGCGTAGAGGAGGTGATGAGAGTCAGCAGAGGTGTAGTGGCCCGGTTGTGTGCTTTAGGTTTTGACGTGACTAGATGTTGCAGTCTAGGTGCGTGCATTACTTTGCAGAAGTAGCAGCCCTAGGTGTGGTGGGTGCGGAGGGTAGTTTCTGCTAGTCCCTGTAGCCACGGTGGGGGACAACCCAAACTGGGTGGCAGAGCCAGTGGGAGCAGTAGCGAAGGAGTTGGAATGGCAAGGGAGCGGTACTTAACGTTCGGGTTTGGTTGTGGAGTAACTTTGCCTGGCCGTAATACACAGTGGAGGTGGTCTCGGTGAAAGTAGGCCAGAGGTTTGGAATTCTCCGGTCGTTGCAGAGCGTCAGGGTGACTACTTTGCTGTTGTGTTTTTCAGAGGTAGAGGAGTGAACTGCGCGCTGAAGGGCACTGACGGAGCTGCGTGCAGGTAGAGTGCCTTGGTGAGGTGGGTCCGCTGTGGTGCAGGCGGGAAGGGGCGACCGGTGGCTGTACGACTTGGTAATGGGTTTTGTTTTTGCTTTGAAGGCACGGGGCAATGGGCAAAGAGGTAGAGTGTCAGAGGAGCTGGCTTGGGTGAGGAGAGCGCCGGTGCTGAGTGGTGTGAAGCAACGCTTGTCGTGCACGTGTCTTCAAGTCAGCGAAGGTACGGCCGTCCTTTACTGCTTGTGGTTTCCAGGTGGAGCGCATCCTCGACGTGGCGGCCCAAGGTGATGGAGGAGGCCAGGTGGCCGAGCGGTCAAGGTAAGGTAGCGGGAGATGGGATTCGCTGGGAGCTGCCTGTGTATTTGAATTGTGGCTAAGCACATCTCTTCTTCCAGGTTCGGCATGCGGACTCCGAGAGGCCAAGCTTCTTGTCAACAAACGCTGTGAGAAGGTGAGGTGGTTGTCCAAGAGCCAAGTACTCTGTAGCGACTCAGCTGAATGTTTTTGGTTTTGGCAGGTGCTGTTCGGGGAGCCTCTGGAAGAGGGTGATTGTCTGAGGGGAGACTGGCTCTTCATGAGGAGGAGTGTGTGGGACGCCCACTTTGTCGTCGGCACCAGAGCAATTCTGCCTCTTGGCACTGCTGGTGCCCCAGGCCATGACAGCTGCCGCTCTTGATGTTGGAGTGAGCGAGGGGCAGGTGAGCATTATGCACTGGCAGTTTTGCAGTGGGTGCGGTGGCATAGTACAAGTTGTTGGCAGCGAGCAGTGTGGTGCCTCCGGTTGGCACTGTGTTTTCCTGTTTGTTATTTTCCCTCGCAGATGCTGAAGAGGAAGCCAGTGACTGCCAGATTATTTCCGTTGTCCGATGTGATTTGAGCTGCTTTGGCCAAGGACGGCTTCAATGGTGGCCCTCTGAAAGCTAAGTTGAGGGACCAGAGTTGGGAAGCGGGAGGTGGGTTGGGGATAGCAGGGAGGGGTTTTGAGTGTAGCCTAGGCTGTGCGGAGAGAGTCCTCCTTGGGCAGGTGAAGGCAGAGGGGCCTACTTCAGAGCCCAAACCCTGCGTGGGCAGGGCAGTTCCAGCCTGTATCTGTTGTTGTCTAGTTTGTGCAGTCCCCGTGCCGAGTCTGAAATGTTCTGCGGGTCTTGATGTCCTCTTTTGTGCTCAGGGCATGCTGGACGCTCCTTGGGTGCCGAAGGCTCGTACTGATGCAGGCAGTGTCGATGGGGTGCAGCTTTTCTTTCTTAGCTTTTCTAAAGTGTGGATAGCTCTTGTGCTTTGGAAGCATCCAGTCAGTCATCTTTTGATGCGGCCTTGCAGCCTGCCTCGCCGTCCAGGATAGCCATCTTCCGTTTTCTTGGCTCCCTGTTCCGGGACTTCTTCCGCGCATCCTCCGCATCTTTACGTCTTTACAAGGGGCTTCTTGCCCCTTCATCTTGCCCGTTGAGTCCAAGTATCTTGGGAACCATGCACGGTTCTTTGCTTTTCCAGAGCTGCCGTAGGTTCTCCCTCGGAGCCCTGTCCGTTGCCTTGCCCTTTGGCATGCGTGATCCAGGAGTGCTCTTGGTTGACCGCGAATTTTCTGTTGTCCCCGGTTGACGATGTGGGTCTTGTGTGTTGGTGTTGTGCGTGTATTTGTGTCTGGTTGGAGCTGCTCTGCCCGGCGCATAGAGGAGGTGATGAGAGTCAGCAGAGGTGTAGTGGCCCAGTTGTGTGCTTTAGGTTTTGACGTGACTAGATGTTGCAGTCTAGGTGCGTGCATTACTTTGCAGAAGTAGCAGCCCTAGGTGTGGTGGGTGCGGAGGGTAGTTTCTGCTAGTCCCTGTAGCCACGGTGGGGGACAACCCAAACTGGGTGGCAGAGCCAGTGGGAGCAGTAGCGAAGGAGTTGGAATGGCAAGGGAGCGGTACTTAACGTTCGGGTTTGGTTGTGGAGTAACTTTGCCTGGCCGTAATACACAGTGGAGGTGGTCTCGGTGGAAGTAGGCCAGAGGTTTGGAATTCTCCGGTCGTTGCAGAGCGTCAGGGTGACTACTTTGCTGTTGTGTTTTTCAGAGGTAGAGGAGTGAACTGCGCGCTGAAGGGCACTGACGGAGCTGCGTGCAGGTAGAGTGCCTTGGTGAGGTGGGTCCGCTGTGGTGCAGGCGGGAAGGGGCGACCGGTGGCTGTACGACTTGGTAATGGGTTTTGTTTTTGCTTTGAAGGCACGGGGCAATGGGCAAAGAGGTAGAGTGTCAGAGGAGCTGGCTTGGGTGAGGAGAGCGCCGGTGCTGAGTGGTGTGAAGCAACGCTTGTCGTGCACGTGTCTTCAAGTCAGCGAAGGTACGGCCGTCCTTTACTGCTTGTGGTTTCCAGGTGGAGCGCATCCTCGACGTGGCGGCCCAAGGTGATGGAGGAGGCCAGGTGGCCGAGCGGTCAAGGTAAGGTAGCGGGAGATGGGATTCGCTGGGAGCTGCCTGTGTATTTGAATTGTGGCTAAGCACATCTCTTCTTGCAGGTTCGGCATGCGGACTCCGAGAGGCCAAGCTTCTTGTCAACAAACGCTGTGAGAAGGTGAGGTGGTTGTCCAAGAGCCAAGTACTCTGTAGCGACTCAGCTGAATGTTTTTGGTTTTGGCAGGTGCTGTTCGGGGAGCCTCTGGAAGAGGGTGATTGTCTGAGGGGAGACTGGCTCTTCATGAGGAGGAGTGTGTGGGACGCCCACTTTGTCGTCGGCACCAGAGCAATTCTGCCTCTTGGCACTGCTGGTGCCCCAGGCCATGACAGCTGCCGCTCTTGATGTTGGAGTGAGCGAGGGGCAGGTGAGCATTATGCACTGGCAGTTTTGCAGTGGGTGCGGTGGCATAGTACAAGTTGTTGGCAGCGAGCAGTGTGGTGCCTCCGGTTGGCACTGTGTTTTCCTGTTTGTTATTTTCCCTCGCAGATGCTGAAGAGGAAGCCAGTGACTGCCAGATTATTTCCGTTGTCCGATGTGATTTGAGCTGCTTTGGCCAAGGACGGCTTCAATGGTGGCCCTCTGAAAGCTAAGTTGAGGGACCAGAGTTGGGAAGCGGGAGGTGGGTTGGGGATAGCAGGGAGGGGTTTTGAGTGTAGCCTAGGCTGTGCGGAGAGAGTCCTCCTTGGGCAGGTGAAGGCAGAGGGGCCTACTTCAGAGCCCAAACCCTGCGTGGGCAGGGCAGTTCCAGCCTGTATCTGTTGTTGTCTAGTTTGTGCAGTCCCCGTGCCGAGTCTGAAATGTTCTGCGGCTTTCGATGTCCTCTTTTGTGCTCAGGGCATGCCAGACGTGCCTTGGGCGCCATGTCTAAGGTGCCGAATGCTCGTACTGATGAAGGCAGTGTCGATGGGGTGCAGCTTTTCTTTCTTAGCTTTTCTAAAGTGTGGATAGCTCTTGTGCTTTGGAAGCATCCAGTCAGTCATCTTTTGATGCGGCCTTGCAGCCTGCCTCGCCGTCCAGGATAGCCATCTTCCGTTTTCTTGGCTCCCTGTTCCGGGACTTCTTCCGCGCATCCTCCGCATCTTTACGTCTTTACAAGGGGCTTCTTGCCCCTTCATCTTGCCCGTTGAGTCCACGTATCTTGGGAACCATGCACGGTTCTTTGCTTTTCCAGGGCTGCCGTAGGTTCTCCCTCGGAGCCCTGTCCGTTGCTTGCCCATTGGCATGCGTGATCCAGGAGTGCTCTTGGTTGACCGCGAATTTTCTGTTGTCCCCGGTTGACGATGTGGGTCTTGTGTGTTGGTGTTGTGCGTGTATTTGTGTCTGGTTGGAGCTGCTCTGCCCGGCGCGTAGAGGAGGTGATGAGAGTCAGCAGAGGTGTAGTGGCCCAGTTGTGTGCTTTAGGTTTTGACGTGACTAGATGTTGCAGTCTAGGTGCGTGCATTACTTTGCAGAAGTAGCAGCCCTAGGTGTGGTGGGTGCGGAGGGTAGTTTCTGCTAGTCCCTGTAGCCACGGTGGGGGACGACCCAAACTGGGTGGCAGAGCCAGTGGGAGCAGTAGCGAAGGAGTTGGAATGGCAAGGGAGCGGTACTTAATGTTCGGGTTTGGTTGTGGAGTAACTTTGCCTGGCCGTAATACGCAGTGCAGGTGGTCTCGGTGAAAGTAGGCCAGAGGTTTGGAATTCTCCGGTCGTTGCAGAGCGTCAGGGTGACTACTTTGCTGTTGTGTTTTTCAGAGGTAGAGGAGTGAACTGCGCGCTGAAGGGCACAGACGGAGCTGCGTGCAGGTAGAGTGCCTTGGTGAGGTGGGTCCGCTGTGGTGCAGGCGGGAAGGGGCGACCGGTGGCTGTACGACTAGGTAATGGGTTTTGTTTTTGCTTTGAAGGCACGGGGCAATGGGCAAAGAGGTAGAGTGTCAGAGGAGCTGGCTTGGGTGAGGAGAGCGCCGGTGCTGAGTGGTGTGAAGCAACGCTTGTCGTGCACGTGTCTTCAAGTCAGCGAAGGTACGGCCGTCCTTTACTGCTTGTGGTTTCCAGGTGGAGCGCATCCTCGACGTGGCGGCCCAAGGTGATGGAGGAGGCCAGGTGGCCGAGCGGTCAAGGTAAGGTAGCGGGAGATGGGATTCGCTGGGAGCTGCCTGTGTATTTGAATTGTGGCTAAGCACATCTCTTCTTGCAGGTTCGGCATGCGGACTCCGAGAGGCCAAGCTTCTTGTCAACAAACGCTGTGAGAAGGTGAGGTGGTTGTCCAAGAGCCAAGTACTCTGTAGCGACTCAGCTGAATGTTTTTGGTTTTGGCAGGTGCTGTTCGGGGAGCCTCTGGAAGAGGGTGATGGTCTGAGGGGAGACTGGCTCTTCATGAGGAGGAGTGTGTGGGACGCCCACTTTGTCGTCGGCACCAGAGCAATTCTGCCTCTTGGCACTGCTGGTGCCCCAGGCCGTGACAGCTGCCGCTCTTGATGTTGGAGCGAGCGAGGGGCAGGTGAGCAGGATGCACTGGCAGTTTTGCAGTGGGTGAGGTGGCATAGTACAAGATGTTGGCAGCGAGCAGTGTTGTGCCTCCGGTTGGCACTCTGTTTTCCTGTTTGTTATTTTCCCTCGCAGATGCTGAAGAGGAAGCCAGTGACTGCCGGATTATTTCTGTTGTCCGATGTGATTTGAGCTGCTTTGGCCAAGGACGTTTTCAGTGGTGGCCCTCTGAAAGCTAAGTTGAGGGACCAGAGTTGGGAAGCGGGAGGTGGGTTGGGGATAGCAGGGAGGGGTTTTGAGGGTTGCCTAGGCTGTGCGGAGAGAGTCCTCCTTGGGCGGGTGAAGGCAGAGGGGCCTACTTCGGAGCCCAAACCCTGCGTGGGCAGGGCAGTTCCAGCCTGTATCTGTTGTTGTCTAGTTTGTGCAGTCCCCGTGCCGAGTCTGAAATGTTCTGCGGGTCTTGATGTCCTCTTTTGTGCTCAGGGCATTCCGGACGCTCCTTGGGTGCCGAAGGCTCGTACTGATGCAGGCAGTGTCGATGGGGTGCAGCTTTTCTTTCTTAGCTTTTCTAAAGTGTGGATAGCTCTTGTGCTTTGGAAGCATCCAGTCAGTCATCTTTTGATGCGGCCTTGCAGCCTGCCTCGCCGTCCAGGATAGCCATCTTCCGTTTTCTTGGCTCCCTGTTCCGGGACTTCTTCCGCGCATCCTCCGCATCTTTACGTCTTTACAAGGGGCTTCTTGCCCCTTCATCTTGCCCGTTGAGTCCAAGTATCTTGGGAACCATGCACGGTTCTTTGCTTTTCCAGGGCTGCCGTAGGTTCTCCCTCGGAGCCCTGTCCGTTGCCTTGCCCTTTGGCATGCGTGATCCAGGAGTGCTCTTGGTTGACCGCGAATTTTCTGTTGTCCCCTTTTGACGATGTGGGTCTTGTGTGTTGGTGTTGTGCGTGTATTTGTGTCTGGTTGGAGCTGCTCTGCCCGGCGCGTAGAGGAGGTGATGAGAGTCAGCAGAGGTGTAGTGGCCCGGTTGTGTGCTTTAGGTTTTGACGTGACTAGATGTTGCAGTCTAGGTGCGTGCATTACTTTGCAGAAGTAGCAGCCCTAGGTGTGGTGGGTGCGGAGGGTAGTTTCTGCTAGTCCCTGTAGCCACGGTGGGGGACGACCCAAACTGGGTGGCAGAGCCAGTGGGAGCAGTAGCGAAGGAGTTGGAATGGCAAGGGAGCGATACTTAACGTTCAGTTTTGGTTGTGGAGTAGCTTTGCCTGGCCGTAATACGCAGTGGAGGTGGTCTCGGTGAAAGTAGGCCAGAGGCTTGGAATTCTCCGGTCGTTGCTGAGCGTAAGGGTGACTACTTTGCTGTTGTGTTTTTCAGAGGTAGAGGAGTGAACTGCGTGCTGAGGGGCACAGATGGAGCTGCGTGCAGGTAGAGTGCCTTGGTGAGGTGGGTCCGCTGTGGTGCAGGCGGGAAGGGGCGACCGGTGGCTGTACGACTTGGTAATGGGTTTTGTTTTTGCTTTGAAGGCACGGGGCAATGGGCAAAGAGGTAGAGTGTCAGAGGAGCTGGCTTGGGTGAGGAGAGCGCCGGTGCTGAGTGGTGTGAAGCAACGCTTGTCGTGCACGTGTCTTCAAGTCAGCGAAGGTACGGCCGTCCTTTACTGCTTGTGGTTTCCAGGTGGAGCGCATCCTCGACGTGGCGGCCCAAGGTGATGGAGGAGGCCAGGTGGCCGAGCGGTCAAGGTAAGGTAGCGGGAGATGGGATTCGCTGGGAGCTGCCTGTGTATTTGAATTGTGGCTAAGCACATCTCTTCTTGCAGGTTCGGCATGCGGACTCCGAGAGGCCAAGCTTCTTGTCAACAAACGCTGTGAGAAGGTGAGGTGGTTGTCCAAGAGCCAAGTACTCTGTAGCGACTCAGCTGAATGTTTTTGGTTTTGGCAGGTGCTGTTCGGGGAGCCTCTGGAAGAGGGTGATTGTCTGAGGGGAGACTGGCTCTTCATGAGGAGGAGTGTGTGGGACGCCCACTTTGTCGTCGGCACCAGAGCAATTCTGCCTCTTGGCACTGCTGGTGCCCCAGGCCATGACAGCTGCCGCTCTTGATGTTGGAGTGAGCGAGGGGCAGGTGAGCATTATGCACTGGCAGTTTTGCAGTGGGTGCGGTGGCATAGTACAAGTTGTTGGCAGCGAGCAGTGTGGTGCCTCCGGTTGGCACTGTGTTTTCCTGTTTGTTATTTTCCCTCGCAGATGCTGAAGAGGAAGCCAGTGACTGCCAGATTATTTCCGTTGTCCGATGTGATTTGAGCTGCTTTGGCCAAGGACGGCTTCAATGGTGGCCCTCTGAAAGCTAAGTTGAGGGACCAGAGTTGGGAAGCGGGAGGTGGGTTGGGGATAGCAGGGAGGGGTTTTGAGTGTAGCCTAGGCTGTGCGGAGAGAGTCCTCCTTGGGCAGGTGAAGGCAGAGGGGCCTACTTCAGAGCCCAAACCCTGCGTGGGCAGGGCAGTTCCAGCCTGTATCTGTTGTTGTCTAGTTTGTGCAGTCCCCGTGCCGAGTCTGAAATGTTCTGCGGCTTTCGATGTCCTCTTTTGTGCTCAGGGCATGCCAGACGCGCCTTGGGCGCCATGTCTAAGGTGCCGAATGCTCGTACTGATGAAGGCAGTGTCGATGGGGTGCAGCTTTTCTTTCTTAGCTTTTCTAAAGTGTGGATAGCTCTTGTGCTTTGGAAGCATCCAGTCAGTCATCTTTTGATGCGGCCTTGCAGCCTGCCTCGCCGTCCAGGATAGCCATCTTCCGTTTTCTTGGCTCCCTGTTCCGGGACTTCTTCCGCGCATCCTCCGCATCTTTACGTCTTTACAAGGGGCTTCTTGCCCCTTCATCTTGCCCGTTGAGTCCACGTATCTTGGGAACCATGCACGGTTCTTTGCTTTTCCAGGGCTGCCGTAGGTTCTCCCTCGGAGCCCTGTCCGTTGCCTTGCCCTTTGGCATGCGTGATCCAGGAGTGCTCTTGGTTGACCGCGAATTTTCTGTTGTCCCCGGTTGACGATGTGGGTCTTGTGTGTTGGTGTTGTGCGTGTATTTGTGTCTGGTTGGAGCTGCTCTGCCCGGCGCGTAGAGGAGGTGATGAGAGTCAGCAGAGGTGTAGTGGCCCGATTGTGTGCTTTAGGTTTTGACGTGACTAGATGTTGCAGTCTAGGTGCGTGCATTACTTTGCAGAAGTAGCAGCCCTAGGTGTGGTGGGTGCGGAGGGTAGTTTCTGCTAGTCCCTGTAGCCACGGTGGGGGACGACCCAAACTGGGTGGCAGAGCCAGTGGGAGCAGTAGCGAAGGAGTTGGAATGGCAAGGGAGCGATACTTAACATTCAGTTTTGGTTGTGGAGTAGCTTTGCCTGGCCGTAATACGCAGTGGAGGTGGTCTCGGTGAAAGTAGGCCAGAGGTTTGGAATTCTCCGGTCGTTGCCGAGCGTCAGGGTGACTACTTTGCTGTTGTGTTTTTCAGAGGTAGAGGAGTGAACTGCGCGCTGAGGGGCACATACGGAGCTGCGTGCAGGTAGAGTGCCTTGGTGAGGTGGGTCCGCTGTGGTGCAGGCGGGAAGGGGCGACCGGTGGCTGTACGACTAGGTAATGGGTTTTGTTTTTGCTTTGAAGGCACGGGGCAATGGGCAAAGAGGTAGAGTGTCAGAGGAGCTGGCTTGGGTGAGGAGAGCGCCGGTGCTGAGTGGTGTGAAGCAACGCTTGTCGTGCACGTGTCTTCAAGTCAGCGAAGGTACGGCCGTCCTTTACTGCTTGTGGTTTCCAGGTGGAGCGCATCCTCGACGTGGCGGCCCAAGGTGATGGAGGAGGCCAGGTGGCCGAGCGGTCAAGGTAAGGTAGCGGGAGATGGGATTCGCTGGGAGCTGCCTGTGTATTTGAATTGTGGCTAAGCACATCTCTTCTTGCAGGTTCGGCATGCGGACTCCGAGAGGCCAAGCTTCTTGTCAACAAACGCTGTGAGAAGGTGAGGTGGTTGTCCAAGAGCCAAGTACTCTGTAGCGACTCAGCTGAATGTTTTTGGTTTTGGCAGGTGCTGTTCGGGGAGCCTCTGGAAGAGGGTGACGGTCTGAGGGGAGACTGGCTCTTCATGAGGAGGAGTGTGTGGGACGCCCACTTTGTCGTCGGCACCAGAGCAATTCTGCCTCTTGGCACTGCTGGTGCCCCAGGCCATGACAGCTGCCGCTCTTGATGTTGGAGTGAGCGAGGGGCAGGTGAGCATTATGCACTGGCAGTTTTGCAGTGGGTGCGGTGGCATAGTACAAGTTGTTGGCAGCGAGCAGTGTGGTGCCTCCGGTTGGCACTGTGTTTTCCTGTTTGTTATTTTCCCTCGCAGATGCTGAAGAGGAAGCCAGTGACTGCCAGATTATTTCCGTTGTCCGATGTGATTTGAGCTGCTTTGGCCAAGGACGGCTTCAATGGTGGCCCTCTGAAAGCTAAGTTGAGGGACCAGAGTTGGGAAGCGGGAGGTGGGTTGGGGATAGCAGGGAGGGGTTTTGAGTGTAGCCTAGGCTGTGCGGAGAGAGTCCTCCTTGGGCAGGTGAAGGCAGAGGGGCCTACTTCAGAGCCCAAACCCTGCGTGGGCAGGGCAGTTCCAGCCTGTATCTGTTGTTGTCTAGTTTGTGCAGTCCCCGTGCCGAGTCTGAAATGTTCTGCGGCTTTCGATGTCCTCTTTTGTGCTCAGGGCATGCCAGACGCGCCTTGGGCGCCATGTCTAAGGTGCCGAATGCTCGTACTGATGAAGGCAGTGTCGATGGGGTGCAGCTTTTCTTTCTTAGCTTTTCTAAAGTGTGGATAGCTCTTGTGATTTGGAAGCATCCAGTCAGTCATCTTTTGATGCGGCCTTGCAGCCTGCCTCGCCGTCCAGGATAGCCATCTTCCGTTTTCTTGGCTCCCTGTTCCGGGACTTCTTCCGCGCATCCTCCGCATCTTTACGTCTTTACAAGGGGCTTCTTGCCCCTTCATCTTGCCCGTTGAGTCCACGTATCTTGGGAACCATGCACGGTTCTTTGCTTTTCCAGGGCTGCCGTAGGTTCTCCCTCGGAGCCCTGTCCGTTGCTTGCCCATTGGCATGCGTGATCCAGGAGTGCTCTTGGTTGACCGCGAATTTTCTGTTGTCCCCGGTTGACGATGTGGGTCTTGTGTGTTGGTGTTGTGCGTGTATTTGTGTCTGGTTGGAGCTGCTCTGCCCGGCGCGTAGAGGAGGTGATGAGAGTCAGCAGAGGTGTAGTGGCCCAGTTGTGTGCTTTAGGTTTTGACGTGACTAGATGTTGCAGTCTAGGTGCGTGCATTACTTTGCAGAAGTAGCAGCCCTAGGTGTGGTGGGTGCGGAGGGTAGTTTCTGCTAGTCCCTGTAGCCACGGTGGGGGACGACCCAAACTGGGTGGCAGAGCCAGTGGGAGCAGTAGCGAAGGAGTTGGAATGGCAAGGGAGCGGTACTTAACGTTCGGGTTTGGTTGTGGAGTAACTTTGCCTGGCCGTAATACGCAGTGCAGGTGGTCTCGGTGAAAGTAGGCCAGAGGTTTGGAATTCTCCGGTCGTTGCAGAGCGTCAGGGTGACTACTTTGCTGTTGTGTTTTTCAGAGGTAGAGGAGTGAACTGCGCGCTGAAGGGCACAGACGGAGCTGCGTGCAGGTAGAGTGCCTTGGTGAGGTGGGTCCGCTGTGGTGCAGGCGGGAAGGGGCGACCGGTGGCTGTACGACTAGGTAATGGGTTTTGTTTTTGCTTTGAAGGCACGGGGCAATGGGCAAAGCGGTAGAGTGTCAGAGGAGCTGGCTTGGGTGAGGAGAGCGCCGGTGCTGAGTTGTGTGAAGCAACGCTTGTCGTGCACGTGTCTTCAAGTCAGCGAAGGTACGGCCGTCCTTTACTGCTTGTGGTTTCCAGGTGGAGCGCATCCTCGACGTGGCGGCCCAAGGTGATGGAGGAGGCCAGGTGGCCGAGCGGTCAAGGTAAGGTAGCGGGAGATGGGATTCGCTGGGAGCTGCCTGTGTATTTGAATTGTGGCTAAGCACATCTCTTCTTGCAGGTTCGGCATGCGGACTCCGAGAGGCCAAGCTTCTTGTCAACAAACGCTGTGAGAAGGTGAGGTGGTTGTCCAAGAGCCAAGTACTCTGTAGCGACTCAGCTGAATGTTTTTGGTTTTGGCAGGTGCTGTTCGGGGAGCCTCTGGAAGAGGGTGACGGTCTGAGGGGAGACTGGCTCTTCATGAGGAGGAGTGTGTGGGACGCCCACTTTGTCGTCGGCACCAGAGCAATTCTGCCTCTTGGCACTGCTGGTGCCCCAGGCCATGACAGCTGCCGCTCTTGATGTTGGAGTGAGCGAGGGGCAGGTGAGCATTATGCACTGGCAGTTTTGCAGTGGGTGCGGTGGCATAGTACAAGTTGTTGGCAGCGAGCAGTGTGGTGCCTCCGGTTGGCACTGTGTTTTCCTGTTTGTTATTTTCCCTCGCAGATGCTGAAGAGGAAGCCAGTGACTGCCAGATTATTTCCGTTGTCCGATGTGATTTGAGCTGCTTTGGCCAAGGACGGCTTCAATGGTGGCCCTCTGAAAGCTAAGTTGAGGGACCAGAGTTGGGAAGCGGGAGGTGGGTTGGGGATAGCAGGGAGGGGTTTTGAGTGTAGCCTAGGCTGTGCGGAGAGAGTCCTCCTTGGGCAGGTGAAGGCAGAGGGGCCTACTTCAGAGCCCAAACCCTGCGTGGGCAGGGCAGTTCCAGCCTGTATCTGTTGTTGTCTAGTTTGTGCAGTCCCCGTGCCGAGTCTGAAATGTTCTGCGGCTTTCGATGTCCTCTTTTGTGCTCAGGGCATGCCAGACGCGCCTTGGGCGCCATGTCTAAGGTGCCGAATGCTCGTACTGATGAAGGCAGTGTCGATGGGGTGCAGCTTTTCTTTCTTAGCTTTTCTAAAGTGTGGATAGCTCTTGTGATTTGGAAGCATCCAGTCAGTCATCTTTTGATGCGGCCTTGCAGCCTGCCTCGCCGTCCAGGATAGCCATCTTCCGTTTTCTTGGCTCCCTGTTCCGGGACTTCTTCCGCGCATCCTCCGCATCTTTACGTCTTTACAAGGGGCTTCTTGCCCCTTCATCTTGCCCGTTGAGTCCACGTATCTTGGGAACCATGCACGGTTCTTTGCTTTTCCAGGGCTGCCGTAGGTTCTCCCTCGGAGCCCTGTCCGTTGCTTGCCCATTGGCATGCGTGATCCAGGAGTGCTCTTGGTTGACCGCGAATTTTCTGTTGTCCCCGGTTGACGATGTGGGTCTTGTGTGTTGGTGTTGTGCGTGTATTTGTGTCTGGTTGGAGCTGCTCTGCCCGGCGCGTAGAGGAGGTGATGAGAGTCAGCAGAGGTGTAGTGGCCCAGTTGTGTGCTTTAGGTTTTGACGTGACTAGATGTTGCAGTCTAGGTGCGTGCATTACTTTGCAGAAGTAGCAGCCCTAGGTGTGGTGGGTGCGGAGGGTAGTTTCTGCTAGTCCCTGTAGCCACGGTGGGGGACGACCCAAACTGGGTGGCAGAGCCAGTGGGAGCAGTAGCGAAGGAGTTGGAATGGCAAGGGAGCGGTACTTAACGTTCGGGTTTGGTTGTGGAGTAACTTTGCCTGGCCGTAATACGCAGTGCAGGTGGTCTCGGTGAAAGTAGGCCAGAGGTTTGGAATTCTCCGGTCGTTGCAGAGCGTCAGGGTGACTACTTTGCTGTTGTGTTTTTCAGAGGTAGAGGAGTGAACTGCGCGCTGAAGGGCACAGACGGAGCTGCGTGCAGGTAGAGTGCCTTGGTGAGGTGGGTCCGCTGTGGTGCAGGCGGGAAGGGGCGACCGGTGGCTGTACGACTAGGTAATGGGTTTTGTTTTTGCTTTGAAGGCACGGGGCAATGGGCAAAGCGGTAGAGTGTCAGAGGAGCTGGCTTGGGTGAGGAGAGCGCCGGTGCTGAGTTGTGTGAAGCAACGCTTGTCGTGCACGTGTCTTCAAGTCAGCGAAGGTACGGCCGTCCTTTACTGCTTGTGGTTTCCAGGTGGAGCGCATCCTCGACGTGGCGGCCCAAGGTGATGGAGGAGGCCAGGTGGCCGAGCGGTCAAGGTAAGGTAGCGGGAGATGGGATTCGCTGGGAGCTGCCTGTGTATTTGAATTGTGGCTAAGCACATCTCTTCTTGCAGGTTCGGCATGCGGACTCCGAGAGGCCAAGCTTCTTGTCAACAAACGCTGTGAGAAGGTGAGGTGGTTGTCCAAGAGCCAAGTACTCTGTAGCGACTCAGCTGAATGTTTTTGGTTTTGGCAGGTGCTGTTCGGGGAGCCTCTGGAAGAGGGTGACGGTCTGAGGGGAGACTGGCTCTTCATGAGGAGGAGTGTGTGGGACGCCCACTTTGTCGTCGGCACCAGAGCAATTCTGCCTCTTGGCACTGCTGGTGCCCCAGGCCGTGACAGCTGCCGCTCTTGATGTTGGAGTGAGCGAGGGGCAGGTGAGCATTATGCACTGGCAGTTTTGCAGTGGGTGCGGTGGCATAGTACAAGTTGTTGGCAGCGAGCAGTGTGGTGCCTCCGGTTGGCACTGTGTTTTCCTGTTTGTTATTTTCCCTCGCAGATGCTGAAGAGGAAGCCAGTGACTGCCAGATTATTTCCGTTGTCCGATGTGATTTGAGCTGCTTTGGCCAAGGACGGCTTCAATGGTGGCCCTCTGAAAGCTAAGTTGAGGGACCAGAGTTGGGAAGCGGGAGGTGGGTTGGGGATAGCAGGGAGGGGTTTTGAGTGTAGCCTAGGCTGTGCGGAGAGAGTCCTCCTTGGGCAGGTGAAGGCAGAGGGGCCTACTTCAGAGCCCAAACCCTGCGTGGGCAGGGCAGTTCCAGCCTGTATCTGTTGTTGTCTAGTTTGTGCAGTCCCCGTGCCGAGTCTGAAATGTTCTGCAGCTTTCGATGTCCTCTTTTGTGCTCAGGGCATGCCAGACGCGCCTTGGGCGCCATGTCTAAGGTGCCGAATGCTCGTACTGATGAAGGCAGTGTCGATGGGGTGCAGCTTTTCTTTCTTAGCTTTTCTAAAGTGTGGATAGCTCTTGTGCTTTGGAAGCATCCAGTCAGTCATCTTTTGATGCGGCCTTGCAGCCTGCCTCGCCGTCCAGGATAGCCATCTTCCGTTTTCTTGGCTCCCTGTTCCGGGACTTCTTCCGCGCATCCTCCGCATCTTTACGTCTTTACAAGGGGCTTCTTGCCCCTTCATCTTGCCCGTTGAGTCCACGTATCTTGGGAACCATGCACGGTTCTTTGCTTTTCCAGGGCTGCCGTAGGTTCTCCCTCGGAGCCCTGTCCGTTGCTTGCCCATTGGCATGCGTGATCCAGGAGTGCTCTTGGTTGACCGCGAATTTTCTGTTGTCCCCGGTTCCCGATGTGGGTCTTGTGTGTTGGTGTTGTGCGTGTATTTGTGTCTGGTTGGAGCTGCTCTGCCCGGCGCGTAGAGGAGGTGATGAGAGTCAGCAGAGGTGTAGTGGCCCAGTTGTGTGCTTTAGGTTTTGACGTGACTAGATGTTGCAGTCTAGGTGCGTGCATTACTTTGCAGAAGTAGCAGCCCTAGGTGTGGTGGGTGCGGAGGGTAGTTTCTGCTAGTCCCTGTAGCCACGGTGGGGGACGACCCAAACTGGGTGGCAGAGCCAGTGGGAGCAGTAGCGAAGGAGTTGGAATGGCAAGGGAGCGGTACTTAACGTTCGGGTTTGGTTGTGGAGTAACTTTGCCTGGCCGTAATACACAGTGGAGGTGGTCTCGGTGAAAGTAGGCCAGAGGTTTGGAATTCTCCGGTCGTTGCCGAGCGTCAGGGTGACTACTTTGCTGTTGTGTTTTTCAGAGGTAGAGGAGTGAACTGCGCGCTGAAGGGCACAGACGGAGCTGCGTGCAGGTAGAGTGCCTTGGTGAGGTGGGTCCGCTGTGGTGCAGGCGGGAAGGGGCGACCGGTGGCTGTACGACTTGGTAATGGGTTTTGTTTTTGCTTTGAAGGCACGGGGCAATGGGCAAAGAGGTAGAGTGTCAGAGGAGCTGGCTTGGGTGAGGAGAGCGCCGGTGCTGAGTGGTGTGAAGCAACGCTTGTCGTGCACGTGTCTTCAAGTCAGCGAAGGTACGGCCGTCCTTTACTGCTTGTGGTTTCCAGGTGGAGCGCATCCTCGACGTGGCGGCCCAAGGTGATGGAGGAGGCCAGGTGGCCGAGCGGTCAAGGTAAGGTAGCGGGAGATGGGATTCGCTGGGAGCTGCCTGTGTATTTGAATTGTGGCTAAGCACATCTCTTCTTGCAGGTTCGGCATGCGGACTCCGAGAGGCCAAGCTTCTTGTCAACAAACGCTGTGAGAAGGTGAGGTGGTTGTCCAAGAGCCAAGTACTCTGTAGCGACTCAGCTGAATGTTTTTGGTTTTGGCAGGTGCTGTTCGGGGAGCCTCTGGAAGAGGGTGATGGTCTGAGGGGAGACTGGCTCTTCATGAGGAGGAGTGTGTGGGACGCCCACTTTGTCGTCGGCACCAGAGCAATTCTGCCTCTTGGCACTGCTGGTGCCCCAGGCCGTGACAGCTGCCGCTCTTGATGTTGGAGCAAGCGAGGGGCAGGTGAGCAGGATGCACTGGCAGTTTTGCAGTGGGTGAGGTGGCATAGTACAAGATGTTGGCAGCGAGCAGTGTGGTGCCTCCGGTTGGCACTGTGTTTTCCTGTTTGTTATTTTCCCTCGCAGATGCTGAAGAGGAAGCCAGTGACTGCCAGATTATTTCCGTTGTCCGATGTGATTTGAGCTGCTTTGGCCAAGGACGTTTTCAGTGGTGGCCCTCTGAAAGCTAAGTTGAGGGACCAGAGTTGGGAAGCGGGAGGTGGGTTGGGGATAGCAGGGAGGGGTTTTGAGTGTAGCCTAGGCTGTGCGGAGAGAGTCCTCCTTGGGCAGGTGAAGGCAGAGGGGCCTACTTCAGAGCCCAAACCCTGCGTGGGCAGGGCAGTTCCAGCCTGTATCTGTTGTTGTCTAGTTTGTGCAGTCCCCGTGCCGAGTCTGAAATGTTCTGCGGCTTTCGATGTCCTCTTTTGTGCTCAGGGCATGCCAGACGCGCCTTGGGCGCCATGTCTAAGGTGCCGAATGCTCGTACTGATGAAGGCAGTGTCGATGGGGTGCAGCTTTTCTTTCTTAGCTTTTCTAAAGTGTGGATAGCTCTTGTGCTTTGGAAGCATCCAGTCAGTCATCTTTTGATGCGGCCTTGCAGCCTGCCTCGCCGTCCAGGATAGCCATCTTCCGTTTTCTTGGCTCCCTGTTCCGGGACTTCTTCCGCGCATCCTCCGCATCTTTACGTCTTTACAAGGGGCTTCTTGCCCCTTCATCTTGCCCGTTGAGTCCACGTATCTTGGGAACCATGCACGGTTCTTTGCTTTTCCAGGGCTGCCGTAGGTTCTCCCTCGGAGCCCTGTCCGTTGCTTGCCCATTGGCATGCGTGATCCAGGAGTGCTCTTGGTTGACCGCGAATTTTCTGTTGTCCCCGGTTGACGATGTGGGTCTTGTGTGTTGGTGTTGTGCGTGTATTTGTGTCTGGTTGGAGCTGCTCTGCCCGGCGCGTAGAGGAGGTGATGAGAGTCAGCAGAGGTGTAGTGGCCCAGTTGTGTGCTTTAGGTTTTGACGTGACTAGATGTTGCAGTCTAGGTGCGTGCATTACTTTGCAGAAGTAGCAGCCCTAGGTGTGGTGGGTGCGGAGGGTAGTTTCTGCTAGTCCCTGTAGCCACGGTGGGGGACGACCCAAACTGGGTGGCAGAGCCAGTGGGAGCAGTAGCGAAGGAGTTGGAATGGCAAGGGAGCGGTACTTAACGTTCGGGTTTGGTTGTGGAGTAACTTTGCCTGGCCGTAATACGCAGTGCAGGTGGTCTCGGTGAAAGTAGGCCAGAGGTTTGGAATTCTCCGGTCGTTGCAGAGCGTCAGGGTGACTACTTTGCTGTTGTGTTTTTCAGAGGTAGAGGAGTGAACTGCGCGCTGAAGGGCACAGACGGAGCTGCGTGCAGGTAGAGTGCCTTGGTGAGGTGGGTCCGCTGTGGTGCAGGCGGGAAGGGGCGACCGGTGGCTGTACGACTAGGTAATGGGTTTTGTTTTTGCTTTGAAGGCACGGGGCAATGGGCAAAGAGGTAGAGTGTCAGAGGAGCTGGCTTGGGTGAGGAGAGCGCCGGTGCTGAGTTGTGTGAAGCAACGCTTGTCGTGCACGTGTCTTCAAGTCAGCGAAGGTACGGCCGTCCTTTACTGCTTGTGGTTTCCAGGTGGAGCGCATCCTCGACGTGGCGGCCCAAGGTGATGGAGGAGGCCAGGTGGCCGAGCGGTCAAGGTAAGGTAGCGGGAGATGGGATTCGCTGGGAGCTGCCTGTGTATTTGAATTGTGGCTAAGCACATCTCTTCTTGCAGGTTCGGCATGCGGACTCCGAGAGGCCAAGCTTCTTGTCAACAAACGCTGTGAGAAGGTGAGGTGGTTGTCCAAGAGCCAAGTACTCTGTAGCGACTCAGCTGAATGTTTTTGGTTTTGGCAGGTGCTGTTCGGGGAGCCTCTGGAAGAGGGTGATGGTCTGAGGGGAGACTGGCTCTTCATGAGGAGGAGTGTGTGGGACGCCCACTTTGTCGTCGGCACCAGAGCAATTCTGCCTCTTGGCACTGCTGGTGCCCCAGGCCGTGACAGCTGCCGCTCTTGATGTTGGAGCGAGCGAGGGGCAGGTGAGCAGGATGCACTGGCAGTTTTGCAGTGGGTGAGGTGGCATAGTACAAGATGTTGGCAGCGAGCAGTGTTGTGCCTCCGGTTGGCACTGTGTTTTCCTGTTTGTTATTTTCCCTCGCAGATGCTGAAGAGGAAGCCAGTGACTGCCGGATTATTTCTGTTGTCCGATGTGATTTGAGCTGCTTTGGCCAAGGACGTTTTCAGTGGTGGCCCTCTGAAAGCTAAGTTGAGGGACCAGAGTTGGGAAGCGGGAGGTGGGTTGGGGATAGCAGGGAGGGGTTTTGAGGGTTGCCTAGGCTGTGCGGAGAGAGTCCTCCTTGGGCGGGTGAAGGCAGAGGGGCCTACTTCGGAGCCCAAACCCTGCGTGGGCAGGGCAGTTCCAGCCTGTATCTGTTGTTGTCTAGTTTGTGCAGTCCCCGTGCCGAGTCTGAAATGTTCTGCGGGTCTTGATGTCCTCTTTTGTGCTCAGGGCATGCCGGACGCTCCTTGGGTGCCGAAGGCTCGTACTGATGCAGGCAGTGTCGATGGGGTGCAGCTTTTCTTTCTTAGCTTTTCTAAAGTGTGGATAGCTCTTGTGCTTTGGAAGCATCCAGTCAGTCATCTTTTGATGCGGCCTTGCAGCCTGCCTCGCCGTCCAGGATAGCCATCTTCCGTTTTCTTGGCTCCCTGTTCCGGGACTTCTTCCGCGCATCCTCCGCATCTTTACGTCTTTACAAGGGGCTTCTTGCCCCTTCATCTTGCCCGTTGAGTCCAAGTATCTTGGGAACCATGCACGGTTCTTTGCTTTTCCAGGGCTGCCGTAGGTTCTCCCTCGGAGCCCTGTCCGTTGCCTTGCCCTTTGGCATGCGTGATCCAGGAGTGCTCTTGGTTGACCGCGAATTTTCTGTTGTCCCCTTTTGACGATGTGGGTCTTGTGTGTTGGTGTTGTGCGTGTATTTGTGTCTGGTTGGAGCTGCTCTGCCCGGCGCGTAGAGGAGGTGATGAGAGTCAGCAGAGGTGTAGTGGCCCGGTTGTGTGCTTTAGGTTTTGACGTGACTAGATGTTGCAGTCTAGGTGCGTGCATTACTTTGCAGAAGTAGCAGCCCTAGGTGTGGTGGGTGCGGAGGGTAGTTTCTGCTAGTCCCTGTAGCCACGGTGGGGGACGACCCAAACTGGGTGGCAGAGCCAGTGGGAGCAGTAGCGAAGGAGTTGGAATGGCAAGGGAGCGATACTTAACGTTCAGTTTTGGTTGTGGAGTAGCTTTGCCTGGCCGTAATACGCAGTGGAGGTGGTCTCGGTGAAAGTAGGCCAGAGGCTTGGAATTCTCAGGTCGTTGCTGAGCGTAAGGGTGACTACTTTGCTGTTGTGTTTTTCAGAGGTAGAGGAGTGAACTGCGTGCTGAGGGGCACAGATGGAGCTGCGTGCAGGTAGAGTGCCTTGGTGAGGTGGGTCCGCTGTGGTGCAGGCGGGAAGGGGCGACCGGTGGCTGTACGACTAGGTAATGGGTTTTGTTTTTGCTTTGAAGGCACGGGGCAATGGGCAAAGCGGTAGAGTGTCAGAGGAGCTGGCTTGGGTGAGGAGAGCGCCGGTGCTGAGTTGTGTGAAGCAACGCTTGTCGTGCACGTGTCTTCAAGTCAGCGAAGGTACGGCCGTCCTTTACTGCTTGTGGTTTCCAGGTGGAGCGCATCCTCGACGTGGCGGCCCAAGGTGATGGAGGAGGCCAGGTGGCCGAGCGGTCAAGGTAAGGTAGCGGGAGATGGGATTCGCTGGGAGCTGCCTGTGTATTTGAATTGTGGCTAAGCACATCTCTTCTTGCAGGTTCGGCATGCGGACTCCGAGAGGCCAAGCTTCTTGTCAACAAACGCTGTGAGAAGGTGAGGTGGTTGTCCAAGAGCCAAGTACTCTGTAGCGACTCAGCTGAATGTTTTTGGTTTTGGCAGGTGCTGTTCGGGGAGCCTCTGGAAGAGGGTGACGGTCTGAGGGGAGACTGGCTCTTCATGAGGAGGAGTGTGTGGGACGCCCACTTTGTCGTCGGCACCAGAGCAATTCTGCCTCTTGGCACTGCTGGTGCCCCAGGCCGTGACAGCTGCCGCTCTTGATGTTGGAGTGAGCGAGGGGCAGGTGAGCATTATGCACTGGCAGTTTTGCAGTGGGTGCGGTGGCATAGTACAAGTTGTTGGCAGCGAGCAGTGTGGTGCCTCCGGTTGGCACTGTGTTTTCCTGTTTGTTATTTTCCCTCGCAGATGCTGAAGAGGAAGCCAGTGACTGCCAGATTATTTCCGTTGTCCGATGTGATTTGAGCTGCTTTGGCCAAGGACGGCTTCAATGGTGGCCCTCTGAAAGCTAAGTTGAGGGACCAGAGTTGGGAAGCGGGAGGTGGGTTGGGGATAGCAGGGAGGGGTTTTGAGTGTAGCCTAGGCTGTGCGGAGAGAGTCCTCCTTGGGCAGGTGAAGGCAGAGGGGCCTACTTCAGAGCCCAAACCCTGCGTGGGCAGGGCAGTTCCAGCCTGTATCTGTTGTTGTCTAGTTTGTGCAGTCCCCGTGCCGAGTCTGAAATGTTCTGCGGCTTTCGATGTCCTCTTTTGTGCTCAGGGCATGCCAGACGCGCCTTGGGCGCCATGTCTAAGGTGCCGAATGCTCGTACTGATGAAGGCAGTGTCGATGGGGTGCAGCTTTTCTTTCTTAGCTTTTCTAAAGTGTGGATAGCTCTTGTGCTTTGGAAGCATCCAGTCAGTCATCTTTTGATGCGGCCTTGCAGCCTGCCTCGCCGTCCAGGATAGCCATCTTCCGTTTTCTTGGCTCCCTGTTCCGGGACTTCTTCCGCGCATCCTCCGCATCTTTACGTCTTTACAAGGGGCTTCTTGCCCCTTCATCTTGCCCGTTGAGTCCACGTATCTTGGGAACCATGCACGGTTCTTTGCTTTTCCAGGGCTGCCGTAGGTTCTCCCTCGGAGCCCTGTCCGTTGCTTGCCCATTGGCATGCGTGATCCAGGAGTGCTCTTGGTTGACCGCGAATTTTCTGTTGTCCCCGGTTCCCGATGTGGGTCTTGTGTGTTGGTGTTGTGCGTGTATTTGTGTCTGGTTGGAGCTGCTCTGCCCGGCGCGTAGAGGAGGTGATGAGAGTCAGCAGAGGTGTAGTGGCCCAGTTGTGTGCTTTAGGTTTTGACGTGACTAGATGTTGCAGTCTAGGTGCGTGCATTACTTTGCAGAAGTAGCAGCCCTAGGTGTGGTGGGTGCGGAGGGTAGTTTCTGCTAGTCCCTGTAGCCACGGTGGGGGACGACCCAAACTGGGTGGCAGAGCCAGTGGGAGCAGTAGCGAAGGAGTTGGAATGGCAAGGGAGCGGTACTTAACGTTCGGGTTTGGTTGTGGAGTAACTTTGCCTGGCCGTAATACACAGTGGAGGTGGTCTCGGTGAAAGTAGGCCAGAGGTTTGGAATTCTCCGGTCGTTGCCGAGCGTCAGGGTGACTACTTTGCTGTTGTGTTTTTCAGAGGTAGAGGAGTGAACTGCGCGCTGAAGGGCACAGACGGAGCTGCGTGCAGGTAGAGTGCCTTGGTGAGGTGGGTCCGCTGTGGTGCAGGCGGGAAGGGGCGACCGGTGGCTGTACGACTTGGTAATGGGTTTTGTTTTTGCTTTGAAGGCACGGGGCAATGGGCAAAGAGGTAGAGTGTCAGAGGAGCTGGCTTGGGTGAGGAGAGCGCCGGTGCTGAGTGGTGTGAAGCAACGCTTGTCGTGCACGTGTCTTCAAGTCAGCGAAGGTATGGCCGTCCTTTACTGCTTGTGGTTTCCAGGTGGAGCGCATCCTCGACGTGGCGGCCCAAGGTGATGGAGGAGGCCAGGTGGCCGAGCGGTCAAGGTAAGGTAGCGGGAGATGGGATTCGCTGGGAGCTGCCTGTGTATTTGAATTGTGGCTAAGCACATCTCTTCTTGCAGGTTCGGCATGCGGACTCCGAGAGGCCAAGCTTCTTGTCAACAAACGCTGTGAGAAGGTGAGGTGGTTGTCCAAGAGCCAAGTACTCTGTAGCGACTCAGCTGAATGTTTTTGGTTTTGGCAGGTGCTGTTCGGGGAGCCTCTGGAAGAGGGTGATGGTCTGAGGGGAGACTGGCTCTTCATGAGGAGGAGTGTGTGGGACGCCCACTTTGTCGTCGGCACCAGAGCAATTCTGCCTCTTGGCACTGCTGGTGCCCCAGGCCGTGACAGCTGCCGCTCTTGATGTTGGAGCAAGCGAGGGGCAGGTGAGCAGGATGCACTGGCAGTTTTGCAGTGGGTGAGGTGGCATAGTACAAGATGTTGGCAGCGAGCAGTGTGGTGCCTCCGGTTGGCACTGTGTTTTCCTGTTTGTTATTTTCCCTCGCAGATGCTGAAGAGGAAGCCAGTGACTGCCAGATTATTTCCGTTGTCCGATGTGATTTGAGCTGCTTTGGCCAAGGACGGCTTCAATGGTGGCCCTCTGAAAGCTAAGTTGAGGGACCAGAGTTGGGAAGCGGGAGGTGGGTTGGGGATAGCAGGGAGGGGTTTTGAGTGTAGCCTAGGCTGTGCGGAGAGAGTCCTCCTTGGGCAGGTGAAGGCAGAGGGGCCTACTTCAGAGCCCAAACCCTGCGTGGGCAGGGCAGTTCCAGCCTGTATCTGTTGTTGTCTAGTTTGTGCAGTCCCCGTGCCGAGTCTGAAATGTTCTGCGGCTTTCGATGTCCTCTTTTGTGCTCAGGGCATGCCAGACGCGCCTTGGGCGCCATGTCTAAGGTGCCGAATGCTCGTACTGATGAAGGCAGTGTCGATGGGGTGCAGCTTTTCTTTCTTAGCTTTTCTAAAGTGTGGATAGCTCTTGTGCTTTGGAAGCATCCAGTCAGTCATCTTTTGATGCGGCCTTGCAGCCTGCCTCGCCGTCCAGGATAGCCATCTTCCGTTTTCTTGGCTCCCTGTTCCGGGACTTCTTCCGCGCATCCTCCGCATCTTTACGTCTTTACAAGGGGCTTCTTGCCCCTTCATCTTGCCCGTTGAGTCCACGTATCTTGGGAACCATGCACGGTTCTTTGCTTTTCCAGGGCTGCCGTAGGTTCTCCCTCGGAGCCCTGTCCGTTGCCTTGCCCTTTGGCATGCGTGATCCAGGAGTGCTCTTGGTTGACCGCGAATTTTCTGTTGTCCCCGGTTGACGATGTGGGTCTTGTGTGTTGGTGTTGTGCGTGTATTTGTGTCTGGTTGGAGCTGCTCTGCCCGGCGCGTAGAGGAGGTGATGAGAGTCAGCAGAGGTGTAGTGGCCCGGTTGTGTGCTTTAGGTTTTGACGTGACTAGATGTTGCAGTCTAGGTGCGTGCATTACTTTGCAGAAGTAGCAGCCCTAGGTGTGGTGGGTGCGGAGGGTAGTTTCTGCTAGTCCCTGTAGCCACGGTGGGGGACGACCCAAACTGGGTGGCAGAGCCAGTGGGAGCAGTAGCGAAGGAGTTGGAATGGCAAGGGAGCGATACTTAACATTCAGTTTTGGTTGTGGAGTAGCTTTGCCTGGCCGTAATACGCAGTGGAGGTGGTCTCGGTGAAAGTAGGCCAGAGGTTTGGAATTCTCCGGTCGTTGCCGAGCGTCAGGGTGACTACTTTGCTGTTGTGTTTTTCAGAGGTAGAGGAGTGAACTGCGCGCTGAGGGGCACATACGGAGCTGCGTGCAGGTAGAGTGCCTTGGTGAGGTGGGTCCGCTGTGGTGCAGGCGGGAAGGGGCGACCGGTGGCTGTACGACTAGGTAATGGGTTTTGTTTTTGCTTTGAAGGCACGGGGCAATGGGCAAAGCGGTAGAGTGTCAGAGGAGCTGGCTTGGGTGAGGAGAGCGCCGGTGCTGAGTGGTGTGAAGCAACGCTTGTCGTGCACGTGTCTTCAAGTCAGCGAAGGTACGGCCGTCCTTTACTGCTTGTGGTTTCCAGGTGGAGCGCATCCTCGACGTGGCGGCCCAAGGTGATGGAGGAGGCCAGGTGGCCGAGCGGTCAAGGTAAGGTAGCGGGAGATGGGATTCGCTGGGAGCTGCCTGTGTATTTGAATTGTGGCTAAGCACATCTCTTCTTGCAGGTTCGGCATGCGGACTCCGAGAGGCCAAGCTTCTTGTCAACAAACGCTGTGAGAAGGTGAGGTGGTTGTCCAAGAGCCAAGTACTCTGTAGCGACTCAGCTGAATGTTTTTGGTTTTGGCAGGTGCTGTTCGGGGAGCCTCTGGAAGAGGGTGACGGTCTGAGGGGAGACTGGCTCTTCATGAGGAGGAGTGTGTGGGACGCCCACTTTGTCGTCGGCACCAGAGCAATTCTGCCTCTTGGCACTGCTGGTGCCCCAGGCCGTGACAGCTGCCGCTCTTGATGTTGGAGCGAGCGAGGGGCAGGTGAGCATTATGCACTGGCAGTTTTGCAGTGGGTGCGGTGGCATAGTACAAGTTGTTGGCAGCGAGCAGTGTGGTGCCTCCGGTTGGCACTGTGTTTTCCTGTTTGTTATTTTCCCTCGCAGATGCTGAAGAGGAAGCCAGTGACTGCCAGATTATTTCAGTTGTCCGATGTGATTTGAGCTGCTTTGGCCAAGGACGTTTTCAGTGGTGGCCCTCTGAAAGCTAAGTTGAGGGACCAGAGTTGGGAAGCGGGAGGTGGGTTGGGGATAGCAGGGAGGGGTTTTGAGGGTAGCCTAGGCTGTGCGGAGAGAGTCCTCCTTGGGCGGGTGAAGGCAGAGGGGCCTACTTCGGAGCCCAAACCCCGCGTGGGCAGGGCAGTTCCAGCCTGTATCTGTTGTTGTCTAGTTTGTGCAGTCCCCGTGCCGAGTCTGAAATGTTCTGCGGGTCTTGATGTCCTCTTTTGTGCTCAGGGCATGCTGGACGCTCCTTGGGTGCCGAAGGCTCGTACTGATGCAGGCAGTGTCGATGGGGTGCAGCTTTTCTTTCTTAGCTTTTCTAAAGTGTGGATAGCTCTTGTGCTTTGGAAGCATCCAGTCAGTCATCTTTTGATGCGGCCTTGCAGCCTGCCTCGCCGTCCAGGATAGCCATCTTCCGTTTTCTTGGCTCCCTGTTCTGGGACTTCTTCCGCGCATCCTCCGCATCTTTACGTCTTTACAAGGGGCTTCTTGCCCCTTCATCTTGCCCGTTGAGTCCACGTATCTTGGGAACCATGCACGGTTCTTTGCTTTTCCAGGGCTGCCGTAGGTTCTCCCTCGGAGCCCTGTCCGTTGCCTTGCCCATTGGCATGCGTGATCCAGGAGTGCTCTTGGTTGACCGCGAATTTTCTGTTGTCCCCGGTTGACGATGTGGGTCTTGTGTGTTGGTGTTGTGCGTGTATTTGTGTCTGGTTGGAGCTGCTCTGCCCGGCGCGTAGAGGAGGTGATGAGAGTCAGCAGAGGTGTAGTGGCCCAGTTGTGTGCTTTAGGTTTTGACGTGACTAGATGCTGCAGTCTAGGTGCGTGCATTACTTTGCAGAAGTAGCAGCCCTAGGTGTGGTGGGTGCGGAGGGTAGTTTCTGCTAGTCCCTGTAGCCACGGTGGGGGACGACCCAAACTGGGTGGCAGAGCCAGTGGGAGCAGTAGCGAAGGAGTTGGAATGGCAAGGGAGCGGTACTTAACGTTCGGGTTTGGTTGTGGAGTAACTTTGCCTGGCCGTAATACACAGTGGAGGTGGTCTCGGTGAAAGTAGGCCAGAGGTTTGGAATTCTCCGGTCGTTGCCGAGCGTCAGGGTGACTACTTTGCTGTTGTGTTTTTCAGAGGTAGAGGAGTGAACTGCGCGCTGAAGGGCACAGACGGAGCTGCGTGCAGGTAGAGTGCCTTGGTGAGGTGGGTCCGCTGTGGTGCAGGCGGGAAGGGGCGACCGGTGGCTGTACGACTTGGTAATGGGTTTTGTTTTTGCTTTGAAGGCACGGGGCAATGGGCAAAGAGGTAGAGTGTCAGAGGAGCTGGCTTGGGTGAGGAGAGCGCCGGTGCTGAGTGGTGTGAAGCAACGCTTGTCGTGCACGTGTCTTCAAGTCAGCGAAGGTACGGCCGTCCTTTACTGCTTGTGGTTTCCAGGTGGAGCGCATCCTCGACGTGGCGGCCCAAGGTGATGGAGGAGGCCAGGTGGCCGAGCGGTCAAGGTAAGGTAGCGGGAGATGGGATTCGCTGGGAGCTGCCTGTGTATTTGAATTGTGGCTAAGCACATCTCTTCTTGCAGGTTCGGCATGCGGACTCCGAGAGGCCAAGCTTCTTGTCAACAAACGCTGTGAGAAGGTGAGGTGGTTGTCCAAGAGCCAAGTACTCTGTAGCGACTCAGCTGAATGTTTTTGGTTTTGGCAGGTGCTGTTCGGGGATCCTCTGGAAGAGGGTGACGGTCTGAGGGGAGACTGGCTCTTCATGAGGAGGAGTGTGTGGGACGCCCACTTTGTCGTCGGCACCAGAGCAATTCTGCCTCTTGGCACTGCTGGTGCCCCAGGCCATGACAGCTGCTGCTCTTGATGTTGGAGTGAGCGAGGGGCAGGTGAGCATTATGCACTGGCAGTTTTGCAGTGGGTGCGGTGGCATAGTACAAGTTGTTGGCAGCGAGCAGTGTGGTGCCTCCGGTTGGCACTGTGTTTTCCTGTTTGTTATTTTCCCTCGCAGATGCTGAAGAGGAAGCCAGTGACTGCCAGATTATTTCCGTTGTCCGATGTGATTTGAGCTGCTTTGGCCAAGGACGGCTTCAATGGTGGCCCTCTGAAAGCTAAGTTGAGGGACCAGAGTTGGGAAGCGGGAGGTGGGTTGGGGATAGCAGGGAGGGGTTTTGAGTGTAGCCTAGGCTGTGCGGAGAGAGTCCTCCTTGGGCAGGTGAAGGCAGAGGGGCCTACTTCAGAGCCCAAACCCTGCGTGGGCAGGGCAGTTCCAGCCTGTATCTGTTGTTGTCTAGTTTGTGCAGTCCCCGTGCCGAGTCTGAAATGTTCTGCGGCTTTTGATGTCCTCTTTTGTGCTCAGGGCATGCCAGACGCGCCTTGGGCGCCATGTCTAAGGTGCCGAATGCTCGTACTGATGAAGGCAGTGTCGATGGGGTGCAGCTTTTCTTTCTTAGCTTTTCTAAAGTGTGGATAGCTCTTGTGCTTTGGAAGCATCCAGTCAGTCATCTTTTGATGCGGCCTTGCAGCCTGCCTCGCCGTCCAGGATAGCCATCTTCCGTTTTCTTGGCTCCCTGTTCCGGGACTTCTTCCGCGCATCCTCCGCATCTTTACGTCTTTACAAGGGGCTTCTTGCCCCTTCATCTTGCCCGTTGAGTCCAAGTATCTTGGGAACCATGCACGGTTCTTTGCTTTTCCAGGGCTGCCGTAGGTTCTCCCTCGGAGCCCTGTCCGTTGCCTTGCCCATTGGCATGCGTGATCCAGGAGTGCTCTTGGTTGACCGCGAATTTTCTGTTGTCCCCGGTTGACGATGTGGGTCTTGTGTGTTGGTGTTGTGCGTGTATTTGTGTCTGGTTGGAGCTGCTCTGCCCGGCGCGTAGAGGAGGTGATGAGAGTCAGCAGAGGTGTAGTGGCCCGGTTGTGTGCTTTAGGTTTTGACGTGACTAGATGTTGCAGTCTAGGTGCGTGCATTACTTTGCAGAAGTAGCAGCCCTAGGTGTGGTGGGTGCGGAGGGTAGTTTCTGCTAGTCCCTGTAGCCACGGTGGGGGACGACCCAAACTGGGTGGCAGAGCCAGTGGGAGCAGTAGCGAAGGAGTTGGAATGGCAAGGGAGCGGTACTTAACGTTCGGGTTTGGTTGTGGAGTAACTTTGCCTGGCCGTAATACGCAGTGCAGGTGGTCTCGGTGAAAGTAGGCCAGAGGTTTGGAATTCTCCGGTCGTTGCAGAGCGTCAGGGTGACTACTTTGCTGTTGTGTTTTTCAGAGGTAGAGGAGTGAACTGCGCGCTGAAGGGCACAGACGGAGCTGCGTGCAGGTAGAGTGCCTTGGTGAGGTGGGTCCGCTGTGGTGCAGGTGGGAAGGGGCGACCGGTGGCTGTACGACTAGGTAATGGGTTTTGTTTTTGCTTTGAAGGCACGGGGCAATGGGCAAAGAGGTAGAGTGTCAGAGGAGCTGGCTTGGGTGAGGAGAGCGCCGGTGCTGAGTGGTGTGAAGCAACGCTTGTCGTGCACGTGTCTTCAAGTCAGCGAAGGTACGGCCGTCCTTTACTGCTTGTGGTTTCCAGGTGGAGCGCATCCTCGACGTGGCGGCCCAAGGTGATGGAGGAGGCCAGGTGGCCGAGCGGTCAAGGTAAGGTAGCGGGAGATGGGATTCGCTGGGAGCTGCCTGTGTATTTGAATTGTGGCTAAGCACATCTCTTCTTGCAGGTTCGGCATGCGGACTCCGAGAGGCCAAGCTTCTTGTCAACAAACGCTGTGAGAAGGTGAGGTGGTTGTCCAAGAGCCAAGTACTCTGTAGCGACTCAGCTGAATGTTTTTGGTTTTGGCAGGTGCTGTTCGGGGAGCCTCTGGAAGAGGGTGATGGTCTGAGGGGAGACTGGCTCTTCATGAGGAGGAGTGTGTGGGACGCCCACTTTGTCGTCGGCACCAGAGCAATTCTGCCTCTTGGCACTGCTGGTGCCCCAGGCCGTGACAGCTGCCGCTCTTGATGTTGGAGCGAGCGAGGGGCAGGTGAGCAGGATGCACTGGCAGTTTTGCAGTGGGTGAGGTGGCATAGTACAAGATGTTGGCAGCGAGCAGTGTTGTGCCTCCGGTTGGCACTCTGTTTTCCTGTTTGTTATTTTCCCTCGCAGATGCTGAAGAGGAAGCCAGTGACTGCCGGATTATTTCTGTTGTCCGATGTGATTTGAGCTGCTTTGGCCAAGGACGTTTTCAGTGGTGGCCCTCTGAAAGCTAAGTTGAGGGACCAGAGTTGGGAAGCGGGAGGTGGGTTGGGGATAGCAGGGAGGGGTTTTGAGGGTTGCCTAGGCTGTGCGGAGAGAGTCCTCCTTGGGCGGGTGAAGGCAGAGGGGCCTACTTCGGAGCCCAAACCCTGCGTGGGCAGGGCAGTTCCAGCCTGTATCTGTTGTTGTCTAGTTTGTGCAGTCCCCGTGCCGAGTCTGAAATGTTCTGCGGGTCTTGATGTCCTCTTTTGTGCTCAGGGCATGCCGGACGCTCCTTGGGTGCCGAAGGCTCGTACTGATGCAGGCAGTGTCGATGGGGTGCAGCTTTTCTTTCTTAGCTTTTCTAAAGTGTGGATAGCTCTTGTGCTTTGGAAGCATCCAGTCAGTCATCTTTTGATGCGGCCTTGCAGCCTGCCTCGCCGTCCAGGATAGCCATCTTCCGTTTTCTTGGCTCCCTGTTCCGGGACTTCTTCCGCGCATCCTCCGCATCTTTACGTCTTTACAAGGGGCTTCTTGCCCCTTCATCTTGCCCGTTGAGTCCAAGTATCTTGGGAACCATGCACGGTTCTTTGCTTTTCCAGAGCTGCCGTAGGTTCTCCCTCGGAGCCCTGTCCGTTGCCTTGCCCTTTGGCATGCGTGATCCAGGAGTGCTCTTGGTTGACCGCGAATTTTCTGTTGTCCCCGGTTGACGATGTGGGTCTTGTGTGTTGGTGTTGTGCGTGTATTTGTGTCTGGTTGGAGCTGCTCTGCCCGGCGCGTAGAGGAGGTGATGAGAGTCAGCAGAGGTGTAGTGGCCCGGTTGTGTGCTTTAGGTTTTGACGTGACTAGATGTTGCAGTCTAGGTGCGTGCATTACTTTGCAGAAGTAGCAGCCCTAGGTGTGGTGGGTGCGGAGGGTAGTTTCTGCTAGTCCCTGTAGCCACGGTGGGGGACGACCCAAACTGGGTGGCAGAGCCAGTGGGAGCAGTAGCGAAGGAGTTGGAATGGCAAGGGAGCGGTACTTAACGTTCGGGTTTGGTTGTGGAGTAACTTTGCCTGGCCGTAATAAGCAGTGCAGGTGGTCTCGGTGAAAGTAGGCCAGAGGTTTGGAATTCTCCGGTCGTTGCAGAGCGTCAGGGTGACTACTTTGCTGTTGTGTTTTTCAGAGGTAGAGGAGTGAACTGCGCGCTGAAGGGCACAGACGGAGCTGCGTGCAGGTAGAGTGCCTTGGTGAGGTGGGTCCGCTGTGGTGCAGGCGGGAAGGGGCGACCGGTGGCTGTACGACTAGGTAATGGGTTTTGTTTTTGCTTTGAAGGCACGGGGCAATGGGCAAAGAGGTAGAGTGTCAGAGGAGCTGGCTTGGGTGAGGAGAGCGCCGGTGCTGAGTTGTGTGAAGCAACGCTTGTCGTGCACGTGTCTTCAAGTCAGCGAAGGTACGGCCGTCCTTTACTGCTTGTGGTTTCCAGGTGGAGCGCATCCTCGACGTGGCGGCCCAAGGTGATGGAGGAGGCCAGGTGGCCGAGCGGTCAAGGTAAGGTAGCGGGAGATGGGATTCGCTGGGAGCTGCCTGTGTATTTGAATTGTGGCTAAGCACATCTCTTCTTGCAGGTTCGGCATGCGGACTCCGAGAGGCCAAGCTTCTTGTCAACAAACGCTGTGAGAAGGTGAGGTGGTTGTCCAAGAGCCAAGTACTCTGTAGCGACTCAGCTGAATGTTTTTGGTTTTGGCAGGTGCTGTTCGGGGAGCCTCTGGAAGAGGGTGATGGTCTGAGGGGAGACTGGCTCTTCATGAGGAGGAGTGTGTGGGACGCCCACTTTGTCGTCGGCACCAGAGCAATTCTGCCTCTTGGCACTGCTGGTGCCCCAGGCCGTGACAGCTGCCGCTCTTGATGTTGGAGCGAGCGAGGGGCAGGTGAGCAGGATGCACTGGCAGTTTTGCAGTGGGTGAGGTGGCATAGTACAAGATGTTGGCAGCGAGCAGTGTTGTGCCTCCGGTTGGCACTCTGTTTTCCTGTTTGTTATTTTCCCTCGCAGATGCTGAAGAGGAAGCCAGTGACTGCCGGATTATTTCTGTTGTCCGATGTGATTTGAGCTGCTTTGGCCAAGGACGTTTTCAGTGGTGGCCCTCTGAAAGCTAAGTTGAGGGACCAGAGTTGGGAAGCGGGAGGTGGGTTGGGGATAGCAGGGAGGGGTTTTGAGGGTTGCCTAGGCTGTGCGGAGAGAGTCCTCCTTGGGCGGGTGAAGGCAGAGGGGCCTACTTCGGAGCCCAAACCCTGCGTGGGCAGGGCAGTTCCAGCCTGTATCTGTTGTTGTCTAGTTTGTGCAGTCCCCGTGCCGAGTCTGAAATGTTCTGCGGGTCTTGATGTCCTCTTTTGTGCTCAGGGCATGCCGGACGCTCCTTGGGTGCCGAAGGCTCGTACTGATGCAGGCAGTGTCGATGGGGTGCAGCTTTTCTTTCTTAGCTTTTCTAAAGTGTGGATAGCTCTTGTGCTTTGGAAGCATCCAGTCAGTCATCTTTTGATGCGGCCTTGCAGCCTGCCTCGCCGTCCAGGATAGCCATCTTCCGTTTTCTTGGCTCCCTGTTCCGGGACTTCTTCCGCGCATCCTCCGCATCTTTACGTCTTTACAAGGGGCTTCTTGCCCCTTCATCTTGCCCGTTGAGTCCAAGTATCTTGGGAACCATGCACGGTTCTTTGCTTTTCCAGAGCTGCCGTAGGTTCTCCCTCGGAGCCCTGTCCGTTGCCTTGCCCTTTGGCATGCGTGATCCAGGAGTGCTCTTGGTTGACCGCGAATTTTCTGTTGTCCCCTTTTGACGATGTGGGTCTTGTGTGTTGGTGTTGTGCGTGTATTTGTGTCTGGTTGGAGCTGCTCTGCCCGGCGCGTAGAGGAGGTGATGAGAGTCAGCAGAGGTGTAGTGGCCCAGTTGTGTGCTTTAGGTTTTGACGTGACTAGATGTTGCAGTCTAGGTGCGTGCATTACTTTGCAGAAGTAGCAGCCCTAGGTGTGGTGGGTGCGGAGGGTAGTTTCTGCTAGTCCCTGTAGCCACGGTGGGGGACGACCCAAACTGGGTGGCAGAGCCAGTGGGAGCAGTAGCGAAGGAGTTGGAATGGCAAGGGAGCGGTACTTAACGTTCGGGTTTGGTTGTGGAGTAACTTTGCCTGGCCGTAATACACAGTGGAGGTGGTCTCGGTGAAAGTAGGCCAGAGGTTTGGAATTCTCCGGTCGTTGCCGAGCGTCAGGGTGACTACTTTGCTGTTGTGTTTTTCAGAGGTAGAGGAGTGAACTGCGCGCTGAAGGGCACAGACGGAGCTGCGTGCAGGTAGAGTGCCTTGGTGAGGTGGGTCCGCTGTGGTGCAGGCGGGAAGGGGCGACCGGTGGCTGTACGACTTGGTAATGGGTTTTGTTTTTGCTTTGAAGGCACGGGGCAATGGGCAAAGAGGTAGAGTGTCAGAGGAGCTGGCTTGGGTGAGGAGAGCGCCGGTGCTGAGTGGTGTGAAGCAACGCTTGTCGTGCACGTGTCTTCAAGTCAGCGAAGGTACGGCCGTCCTTTACTGCTTGTGGTTTCCAGGTGGAGCGCATCCTCGACGTGGCGGCCCAAGGTGATGGAGGAGGCCAGGTGGCCGAGCGGTCAAGGTAAGGTAGCGGGAGATGGGATTCGCTGGGAGCTGCCTGTGTATTTGAATTGTGGCTAAGCACATCTCTTCTTGCAGGTTCGGCATGCGGACTCCGAGAGGCCAAGCTTCTTGTCAACAAACGCTGTGAGAAGGTGAGGTGGTTGTCCAAGAGCCAAGTACTCTGTAGCGACTCAGCTGAATGTTTTTGGTTTTGGCAGGTGCTGTTCAAGGAGCCTCTGGAAGAGGGTGATTGTCTGAGGGGAGACTGGCTCTTCATGAGGAGGAGTGTGTGGGACGCCCACTTTGTCGTCGGCACCAGAGCAATTCTGCCTCTTGGCACTGCTGGTGCCCCAGGCCGTGACAGCTGCCGCTGTTGATGTTGGAGCGAGCGAGGGGCAGGTGAGCATTATGCACTGGCAGTTTTGCAGTGGGTGAGGTGGCATAGTACAAGTTGTTGGCAGCGAGCAGTGTGGTGCCTCCGGTTGGCACTGTGTTTTCCTGTTTGTTATTTTCCCTCGCAGATGCTGAAGAGGAAGCCAGTGACTGCCAGATTATTTCCGTTGTCCGATGTGATTTGAGCTGCTTTGGCCAAGGACGGCTTCAATGGTGGCCCTCTGAAAGCTAAGTTGAGGGACCAGAGTTGGGAAGCGGGAGGTGGGTTGGGGATAGCAGGGAGGGGTTTTGAGTGTAGCCTAGGCTGTGCGGAGAGAGTCCTCCTTGGGCAGGTGAAGGCAGAGGGGCCTACTTCAGAGCCCAAACCCTGCGTGGGCAGGGCAGTTCCAGCCTGTATCTGTTGTTGTCTAGTTTGTGCAGTCCCCGTGCCGAGTCTGAAATGTTCTGCGGCTTTCGATGTCCTCTTTTGTGCTCAGGGCATGCCAGACGCGCCTTGGGCGCCATGTCTAAGGTGCCGAATGCTCGTACTGATGAAGGCAGTGTCGATGGGGTGCAGCTTTTCTTTCTTAGCTTTTCTAAAGTGTGGATAGCTCTTGTGCTTTGGAAGCATCCAGTCAGTCATCTTTTGATGCGGCCTTGCAGCCTGCCTCGCCGTCCAGGATAGCCATCTTCCGTTTTCTTGGCTCCCTGTTCCGGGACTTCTTCCGCGCATCCTCCGCATCTTTACGTCTTTACAAGGGGCTTCTTGCCCCTTCATCTTGCCCGTTGAGTCCACGTATCTTGGGAACCATGCACGGTTCTTTGCTTTTCCAGGGCTGCCGTAGGTTCTCCCTCGGAGCCCTGTCCGTTGCTTGCCCATTGGCATGCGTGATCCAGGAGTGCTCTTGGTTGACCGCGAATTTTCTGTTGTCCCCGGTTGACGATGTGGGTCTTGTGTGTTGGTGTTGTGCGTGTATTTGTGTCTGGTTGGAGCTGCTCTGCCCGGCGCGTAGAGGAGGTGATGAGAGTCAGCAGAGGTGTAGTGGCCCAGTTGTGTGCTTTAGGTTTTGACGTGACTAGATGTTGCAGTCTAGGTGCGTGCATTACTTTGCAGAAGTAGCAGCCCTAGGTGTGGTGGGTGCGGAGGGTAGTTTCTGCTAGTCCCTGTAGCCACGGTGGGGGACGACCCAAACTGGGTGGCAGAGCCAGTGGGAGCAGTAGCGAAGGAGTTGGAATGGCAAGGGAGCGATACTTAACGTTCGGGTTTGGTTGTGGAGTAACTTTGCCTGGCCGTAATAAGCAGTGCAGGTGGTCTCGGTGAAAGTAGGCCAGAGGTTTGGAATTCTCCGGTCGTTGCCGAGCGTCAGGGTGACTACTTTGCTGTTGTGTTTTTCAGAGGTAGAGGAGTGAACTGCGCGCTGAAGGGCACAGACGGAGCTGCGTGCAGGTAGAGTGCCTTGGTGAGGTGGGTCCGCTGTGGTGCAGGCGGGAAGGGGCGACCGGTGGCTGTACGACTAGGTAATGGGTTTTGTTTTTGCTTTGAAGGCACGGGGCAATGGGCAAAGCGGTAGAGTGTCAGAGGAGCTGGCTTGGGTGAGGAGAGCGCCGGTGCTGAGTTGTGTGAAGCAACGCTTGTCGTGCAAGTGTCTTCAAGTCAGCGAAGGTACGGCCGTCCTTTACTGCTTGTGGTTTCCAGGTGGAGCGCATCCTCGACGTGGCGGCCCAAGGTGATGGAGGAGGCCAGGTGGCCGAGCGGTCAAGGTAAGGTAGCGGGAGATGGGATTCGCTGGGAGCTGCCTGTGTATTTGAATTGTGGCTAAGCACATCTCTTCTTGCAGGTTCGGCATGCGGACTCCGAGAGGCCAAGCTTCTTGTCAACAAACGCTGTGAGAAGGTGAGGTGGTTGTCCAAGAGCCAAGTACTCTGTAGCGACTCAGCTGAATGTTTTTGGTTTTGGCAGGTGCTGTTCGGGGAGCCTCTGGAAGAGGGTGATGGTCTGAGGGGAGACTGACTCTTCATGAGGAGGAGTGTGTGGGACGCCCACTTTGTCGTCGGCACCAGAGCAATTCTGCCTCTTGGCACTGCTGGTGCCCCAGGCCGTGACAGCTGCCGCTCTTGATGTTGGAGCGAGCGAGGGGCAGGTGAGCAGGATGCACTGGCAGTTTTGCAGTGGGTGAGGTGGCATAGTACAAGATGTTGGCAGCGAGCAGTGTTGTGCCTCCGGTTGGCACTGTGTTTTCCTGTTTGTTATTTTCCCTCGCAGATGCTGAAGAGGAAGCCAGTGACTGCCGGATTATTGCTGTTGTCCGATGTGATTTGAGCTGCTTTGGCCAAGGACGTTTTCAGTGGTGGCCCTCTGAAAGCTAAGTTGAGGGACCAGAGTTGGGAAGCGGGAGGTGGGTTGGGGATAGCAGGGAGGGGTTTTGAGGGTTGCCTAGGCTGTGCGGAGAGAGTCCTCCTTGGGCGGGTGAAGGCAGAGGGGCCTACTTCGGAGCCCAAACCCTGCGTGGGCAGGGCAGTTCCAGCCTGTATCTGTTGTTGTCTAGTTTGTGCAGTCCCCGTGCCGAGTCTGAAATGTTCTGCGGGTCTTGATGTCCTCTTTTGTGCTCAGGGCATGCCGGACGCTCCTTGGGTGCCGAAGGCTCGTACTGATGCAGGCAGTGTGGATGGGGTGCAGCTTTTCTTTCTTAGCTTTTCTAAAGTGTGGATAGCTCTTGTGCTTTGGAAGCATCCAGTCAGTCATCTTTTGATGCGGCCTTGCAGCCTGCCTCGCCGTCCAGGATAGCCATCTTCCGTTTTCTTGGCTCCCTGTTCCGGGACTTCTTCCGCGCATCCTCCGCATCTTTACGTCTTTACAAGGGGCTTCTTGCCCCTTCATCTTGCCCGTTGAGTCCAAGTATCTTGGGAACCATGCACGGTTCTTTGCTTTTCCAGAGCTGCCGTAGGTTCTCCCTCGGAGCCCTGTCCGTTGCCTTGCCCTTTGGCATGCGTGATCCAGGAGTGCTCTTGGTTGACCGCGAATTTTCTGTTGTCCCCTTTTGACGATGTGGGTCTTGTGTGTTGGTGTTGTGCGTGTATTTGTGTCTGGTTGGAGCTGCTCTGCCCGGCGCGTAGAGGAGGTGATGAGAGTCAGCAGAGGTGTAGTGGCCCGGTTGTGTGCTTTAGGTTTTGACGTGACTAGATGTTGCAGTCTAGGTGCGTGCATTACTTTGCAGAAGTAGCAGCCCTAGGTGTGGTGGGTGCGGAGGGTAGTTTCTGCTAGTCCCTGTAGCCACGGTGGGGGACGACCCAAACTGGGTGGCAGAGCCAGTGGGAGCAGTAGCGAAGGAGTTGGAATGGCAAGGGAGCGATACTTAACGTTCAGTTTTGGTTGTGGAGTAGCTTTGCCTGGCCGTAATACGCAGTGGAGGTGGTCTCGGTGAAAGTAGGCCAGAGGTTTGGAATTCTCAGGTCGTTGCTGAGCGTAAGGGTGACTACTTTGCTGTTGTGTTTTTCAGAGGTAGAGGAGTGAACTGCGTGCTGAGGGGCACAGATGGAGCTGCGTGCAGGTAGAGTGCCTTGGTGAGGTGGGTCCGCTGTGGTGCAGGCGGGAAGGGGCGACCGGTGGCTGTACGACTAGGTAATGGGTTTTGTTTTTGCTTTGAAGGCACGGGGCAATGGGCAAAGCGGTAGAGTGTCAGAGGAGCTGGCTTGGGTGAGGAGAGCGCCGGTGCTGAGTTGTGTGAAGCAACGCTTGTCGTGCACGTGTCTTCAAGTCAGCGAAGGTACGGCCGTCCTTTACTGCTTGTGGTTTCCAGGTGGAGCGCATCCTCGACGTGGCGGCCCAAGGTGATGGAGGAGGCCAGGTGGCCGAGCGGTCAAGGTAAGGTAGCGGGAGATGGGATTCGCTGGGAGCTGCCTGTGGCTAAGCACATCTCTTCTTGCAGGTTCGGCATGCGGACTCCGAGAGGCCAAGCTTCTTGTCAACAAACGCTGTGAGAAGGTGAGGTGGTTGTCCAAGAGCCAAGTACTCTGTAGCGACTCAGCTGAATGTTTTTGGTTTTGGCAGGTGCTGTTCGGGGAGCCTCTGGAAGAGGGTGATTGTCTGAGGGGAGACTGGCTCTTCATGAGGAGGAGTGTGTGGGACGCCCACTTTGTCGTCGGCACCAGAGCAATTCTGCCTCTTGGCACTGCTGGTGCCCCAGGCCATGACAGCTGCCGCTGTTGATGTTGGAGCGAGCGAGGGGCAGGTGAGCATTATGCACTGGCAGTTTTGCAGTGGGTGCGGTGGCATAGTACAAGTTGTTGGCAGCGAGCAGTGTGGTGCCTCCGGTTGGCACTGTGTTTTCCTGTTTGTTATTTTCCCTCGCAGATGCTGAAGAGGAAGCCAGTGACTGCCGGATTATTTCCGTTGTCCGATGTGATTTGAGCTGCTTTGGCCAAGGACGGCTTCAATGGTGGCCCTCTGAAAGCTAAGTTGAGGGACCAGAGTTGGGAAGCGGGAGGTGGGTTGGGGATAGCAGGGAGGGGTTTTGAGTGTAGCCTAGGCTGTGCGGAGAGAGTCCTCCTTGGGCAGGTGAAGGCAGAGGGGCCTACTTCAGAGCCCAAACCCTGCGTGGGCAGGGCAGTTCCAGCCTGTATCTGTTGTTGTCTAGTTTGTGCAGTCCCCGTGCCGAGTCTGAAATGTTCTGCGGCTTTCGATGTCCTCTTTTGTGCTCAGGGCATGCCAGACGCGCCTTGGGCGCCATGTCTAAGGTGCCGAATGCTCGTACTGATGAAGGCAGTGTCGATGGGGTGCAGCTTTTCTTTCTTAGCTTTTCTAAAGTGTGGATAGCTCTTGTGCTTTGGAAGCATCCAGTCAGTCATCTTTTGATGCGGCCTTGCAGCCTGCCTCGCCGTCCAGGATAGCCATCTTCCGTTTTCTTGGCTCCCTGTTCCGGGACTTCTTCCGCGCATCCTCCGCATCTTTACGTCTTTACAAGGGGCTTCTTGCCCCTTCATCTTGCCCGTTGAGTCCTCGTATCTTGGGAACCATGCACGGTTCTTTGCTTTTCCAGGGCTGCCGTAGGTTCTCCCTCGGAGCCCTGTCCGTTGCCTTGCCCTTTGGCATGCGTGATCCAGGAGTGCTCTTGGTTGACGGCGAATTTTCTGTTGTCCCCGGTTGACGATGTGGGTCTTGTGTGTTGGTGTTGTGCGTGTATTTGTGTCTGGTTGGAGCTGCTCTGCCCGGCGCGTAGAGGAGGTGATGAGAGTCAGCAGAGGTGTAGTGGCCCGATTGTGTGCTTTAGGTTTTGACGTGACTAGATGTTGCAGTCTAGGTGCGTGCATTACTTTGCAGAAGTAGCAGCCCTAGGTGTGGTGGGTGCGGAGGGTAGTTTCTGCTAGTCCCTGTAGCCACGGTGGGGGACGACCCAAACTGGGTGGCAGAGCCAGTGGGAGCAGTAGCGAAGGAGTTGGAATGGCAAGGGAGCGGTACTTAACGTTCGGGTTTGGTTGTGGAGTAACTTTGCCTGGCCGTAATACGCAGTGGAGGTGGTCTCGGTGAAAGTAGGCCAGAGGTTTGGAATTCTCCGGTCGTTGCCGAGCGTCAGGGTGACTACTTTGCTGTTGTGTTTTTCAGAGGTAGAGGAGTGAACTGCGCGCTGAAGGGCACAGACGGAGCTGCGTGCAGGTAGAGTGCCTTGGTGAGGTGGGTCCGCTGTGGTGCAGGCGGGAAGGGGCGACCGGTGGCTGTACGACTTGGTAATGGGTTTTGTTTTTGCTTTGAAGGCACGGGGCAATGGGCAAAGAGGTAGAGTGTCAGAGGAGCTGGCTTGGGTGAGGAGAGCGCCGGTGCTGAGTTGTGTGAAGCAACGCTTGTCGTGCACGTGTCTTCAAGTCAGCGAAGGTACGGCCGTCCTTTACTGCTTGTGGTTGCCAGGTGGAGCGCATCCTCGACGTGGCGGCCCAAGGTGATGGAGGAGGCCAGGTGGCCGAGCGGTCAAGGTAAGGTAGCGGGAGATGGGATTCGCTGGGAGCTGCCTGTGTATTTGAATTGTGGCTAAGCACATCTCTTCTTGCAGGTTCGGCATGCGGACTCCGAGAGGCCAAGCTTCTTGTCAACAAACGCTGTGAGAAGGTGAGGTGGTTGTCCAAGAGCCAAGTACTCTGTAGCGACTCAGCTGAATGTTTTTGGTTTGGCAGGTGCTGTTCAAGGAGCCTCTGGAAGAGGGTGATTGTCTGAGGGGAGACTGGCTCTTCATGAGGAGGAGTGTGTGGGACGCCCACTTTGTCGTCGGCACCAGAGCAATTCTGCCTCTTGGCACTGCTGGTGCCCCAGGCCATGACAGCTGCCGCTGTTGATGTTGGAGCGAGCGAGGGGCAGGTGAGCATTATGCACTGGCAGTTTTGCAGTGGGTGCGGTGGCATAGTACAAGTTGTTGGCAGCGAGCAGTGTGGTGCCTCCGGTTGGCACTGTGTTTTCCTGTTTGTTATTTTCCCTCGCAGATGCTGAAGAGGAAGCCAGTGACTGCCAGATTATTTCCGTTGTCCGATGTGATTTGAGCTGCTTTGGCCAAGGACGGCTTCAATGGTGGCCCTCTGAAAGCTAAGTTGAGGGACCAGAGTTGGGAAGCGGGAGGTGGGTTGGGGATAGCAGGGAGGGGTTTTGAGTGTAGCCTAGGCTGTGCGGAGAGAGTCCTCCTTGGGCAGGTGAAGGCAGAGGGGCCTACTTCAGAGCCCAAACCCTGCGTGGGCAGGGCAGTTCCAGCCTGTATCTGTTGTTGTCTAGTTTGTGCAGTCCCCGTGCCGAGTCTGAAATGTTCTGCGGCTTTCGATGTCCTCTTTTGTGCTCAGGGCATGCCAGACGCGCCTTGGGCGCCATGTCTAAGGTGCCGAATGCTCGTACTGATGAAGGCAGTGTCGATGGGGTGCAGCTTTTCTTTCTTAGCTTTTCTAAAGTGTGGATAGCTCTTGTGCTTTGGAAGCATCCAGTCAGTCATCTTTTGATGCGGCCTTGCAGCCTGCCTCGCCGTCCAGGATAGCCATCTTCCGTTTTCTTGGCTCCCTGTTCCGGGACTTCTTCCGCGCATCCTCCGCATCTTTACGTCTTTACAAGGGGCTTCTTGCCCCTTCATCTTGCCCGTTGAGTCCACGTATCTTGGGAACCATGCACGGTTCTTTGCTTTTCCAGGGCTGCCGTAGGTTCTCCCTCGGAGCCCTGTCCGTTGCCTTGCCCTTTGGCATGCGTGATCCAGGAGTGCTCTTGGTTGACGGCGAATTTTCTGTTGTCCCCGGTTGACGATGTGGGTCTTGTGTGTTGGTGTTGTGCGTGTATTTGTGTCTGGTTGGAGCTGCTCTGCCCGGCGCGTAGAGGAGGTGATGAGAGTCAGCAGAGGTGTAGTGGCCCGATTGTGTGCTTTAGGTTTTGACGTGACTAGATGTTGCAGTCTAGGTGCGTGCATTACTTTGCAGAAGTAGCAGCCCTAGGTGTGGTGGGTGCGGAGGGTAGTTTCTGCTAGTCCCTGTAGCCACGGTGGGGGACGACCCAAACTGGGTGGCAGAGCCAGTGGGAGCAGTAGCGAAGGAGTTGGAATGGCAAGGGAGCGGTACTTAACGTTCGGGTTTGGTTGTGGAGTAACTTTGCCTGGCCGTAATACGCAGTGGAGGTGGTCTCGGTGAAAGTAGGCCAGAGGTTTGGAATTCTCCGGTCGTTGCCGAGCGTCAGGGTGACTACTTTGCTGTTGTGTTTTTCAGAGGTAGAGGAGTGAACTGCGCGCTGAAGGGCACAGACGGAGCTGCGTGCAGGTAGAGTGCCTTGGTGAGGTGGGTCCGCTGTGGTGCAGGCGGGAAGGGGCGACCGGTGGCTGTACGACTTGGTAATGGGTTTTGTTTTTGCTTTGAAGGCACGGGGCAATGGGCAAAGAGGTAGAGTGTCAGAGGAGCTGGCTTGGGTGAGGAGAGCGCCGGTGGTGAGTTGTGTGAAGCAACGCTTGTCGTGCACGTGTCTTCAAGTCAGCGAAGGTACGGCCGTCCTTTACTGCTTGTGGTTTCCAGGTGGAGCGCATCCTCGACGTGGCGGCCCAAGGTGATGGAGGAGGCCAGGTGGCCGAGCGGTCAAGGTAAGGTAGCGGGAGATGGGATTCGCTGGGAGCTGCCTGTGTATTTGAATTGTGGCTAAGCACATCTCTTCTTGCAGGTTCGGCATGCGGACTCCGAGAGGCCAAGCTTCTTGTCAACAAACGCTGTGAGAAGGTGAGGTGGTTGTCCAAGAGCCAAGTACTCTGTAGCGACTCAGCTGAATGTTTTTGGTTTTGGCAGGTGCTGTTCGGGGAGCCTCTGGAAGAGGGTGATTGTCTGAGGGGAGACTGGCTCTTCATGAGGAGGAGTGTGTGGGACGCCCACTTTGTCGTCGGCACCAGAGCAATTCTGCCTCTTGGCACTGCTGGTGCCCCAGGCCGTGACAGCTGCCGCTCTTGATGTTGGAGTGAGCGAGGGGCAGGTGAGCATTATGCACTGGCAGTTTTGCAGTGGGTGCGGTGGCATAGTACAAGTTGTTGGCAGCGAGCAGTGTGGTGCCTCCGGTTGGCACTGTGTTTTCCTGTTTGTTATTTTCCCTCGCAGATGCTGAAGAGGAAGCCAGTGACTGCCGGATTATTTCCGTTGTCCGATGTGATTTGAGCTGCTTTGGCCAAGGACGGCTTCAATGGTGGCCCTCTGAAAGCTAAGTTGAGGGACCAGAGTTGGGAAGCGGGAGGTGGGTTGGGGATAGCAGGGAGGGGTTTTGAGTGTAGCCTAGGCTGTGCGGAGAGAGTCCTCCTTGGGCGGGTGAAGGCAGAGGGGCCTACTTCAGAGCCCAAACCCTGCGTGGGCAGGGCAGTTCCAGCCTGTATCTGTTGTTGTCTAGTTTGTGCAGTCCCCGTGCCGAGTCTGAAATGTTCTGCGGCTTTCGATGTCCTCTTTTGTGCTCAGGGCATGCCAGACGCGCCTTGGGCGCCATGTCTAAGGTGCCGAATGCTCGTACTGATGAAGGCAGTGTCGATGGGGTGCAGCTTTTCTTTCTTAGCTTTTCTAAAGTGTGGATAGCTCTTGTGCTTTGGAAGCATCCAGTCAGTCATCTTTTGATGCGGCCTTGCAGCCTGCCTCGCCGTCCAGGATAGCCATCTTCCGTTTTCTTGGCTCCCTGTTCCGGGACTTCTTCCGCGCATCCTCCGCATCTTTACGTCTTTACAAGGGGCTTCTTGCCCCTTCATCTTGCCCGTTGAGTCCACGTATCTTGGGAACCATGCACGGTTCTTTGCTTTTCCAGGGCTGCCGTAGGTTCTCCCTCGGAGCCCTGTCCGTTGCCTTGCCCTTTGGCATGCGTGATCCAGGAGTGCTCTTGGTTGACCGCGAATTTTCTGTTGTCCCCGGTTGACGATGTGGGTCTTGTGTGTTGGTGTTGTGCGTGTATTTGTGTCTGGTTGGAGCTGCTCTGCCCGGCGCGTAGAGGAGGTGATGAGAGTCAGCAGAGGTGTAGTGGCCCGATTGTGTGCTTTAGGTTTTGACGTGACTAGATGTTGCAGTCTAGGTGCGTGCATTACTTTGCAGAAGTAGCAGCCCTAGGTGTGGTGGGTGCGGAGGGTAGTTTCTGCTAGTCCCTGTAGCCACGGTGGGGGACGACCCAAACTGGGTGGCAGAGCCAGTGGGAGCAGTAGCGAAGGAGTTGGAATGGCAAGGGAGCGGTACTTAACGTTCGGGTTTGGTTGTGGAGTAACTTTGCCTGGCCGTAATACGCAGTGGAGGTGGTCTCGGTGAAAGTAGGCCAGAGGTTTGGAATTCTCCGGTCGTTGCCGAGCGTCAGGGTGACTACTTTGCTGTTGTGTTTTTCAGAGGTAGAGGAGTGAACTGCGCGCTGAAGGGCACAGACGGAGCTGCGTGCAGGTAGAGTGCCTTGGTGAGGTGGGTCCGCTGTGGTGCAGGCGGGAAGGGGCGACCGGTGGCTGTACGACTTGGTAATGGGTTTTGTTTTTGCTTTGAAGGCACGGGGCAATGGGCAAAGAGGTAGAGTGTCAGAGGAGCTGGCTTGGGTGAGGAGAGCGCCGGTGCTGAGTTGTGTGAAGCAACGCTTGTCGTGCACGTGTCTTCAAGTCAGCGAAGGTACGGCCGTCCTTTACTGCTTGTGGTTTCCAGGTGGAGCGCATCCTCGACGTGGCGGCCCAAGGTGATGGAGGAGGCCAGGTGGCCGAGCGGTCAAGGTAAGGTAGCGGGAGATGGGATTCGCTGGGAGCTGCCTGTGTATTTGAATTGTGGCTAAGCACATCTCTTCTTGCAGGTTCGGCATGCGGACTCCGAGAGGCCAAGCTTCTTGTCAACAAACGCTGTGAGAAGGTGAGGTGGTTGTCCAAGAGCCAAGTACTCTGTAGCGACTCAGCTGAATGTTTTTGGTTTTGGCAGGTGCTGTTCGGGGAGCCTCTGGAAGAGGGTGATTGTCTGAGGGGAGACTGGCTCTTCATGAGGAGGAGTGTGTGGGACGCCCACTTTGTCGTCGGCACCAGAGCAATTCTGCCTCTTGGCACTGCTGGTGCCCCAGGCCATGACAGCTGCCGCTGTTGATGTTGGAGCGAGCGAGGGGCAGGTGAGCATTATGCACTGGCAGTTTTGCAGTGGGTGCGGTGGCATAGTACAAGTTGTTGGCAGCGAGCAGTGTGGTGCCTCCGGTTGGCACTGTGTTTTCCTGTTTGTTATTTTCCCTCGCAGATGCTGAAGAGGAAGCCAGTGACTGCCGGATTATTTCCGTTGTCCGATGTGATTTGAGCTGCTTTGGCCAAGGACGGCTTCAATGGTGGCCCTCTGAAAGCTAAGTTGAGGGACCAGAGTTGGGAAGCGGGAGGTGGGTTGGGGATAGCAGGGAGGGGTTTTGAGTGTAGCCTAGGCTGTGCGGAGAGAGTCCTCCTTGGGCAGGTGAAGGCAGAGGGGCCTACTTCAGAGCCCAAACCCTGCGTGGGCAGGGCAGTTCCAGCCTGTATCTGTTGTTGTCTAGTTTGTGCAGTCCCCGTGCCGAGTCTGAAATGTTCTGCGGCTTTCGATGTCCTCTTTTGTGCTCAGGGCATGCCAGACGCGCCTTGGGCGCCATGTCTAAGGTGCCGAATGCTCGTACTGATGAAGGCAGTGTCGATGGGGTGCAGCTTTTCTTTCTTAGCTTTTCTAAAGTGTGGATAGCTCTTGTGCTTTCGAAGCATCCAGTCAGTCATCTTTTGATGCGGCCTTGCAGCCTGCCTCGCCGTCCAGGATAGCCATCTTCCGTTTTCTTGGCTCCCTGTTCCGGGACTTCTTCCGCGCATCCTCCGCATCTTTACGTCTTTACAAGGGGCTTCTTGCCCCTTCATCTTGCCCGTTGAGTCCTCGTATCTTGGGAACCATGCACGGTTCTTTGCTTTTCCAGGGCTGCCGTAGGTTCTCCCTCGGAGCCCTGTCCGTTGCCTTGCCCTTTGGCATGCGTGATCCAGGAGTGCTCTTGGTTGACGGCGAATTTTCTGTTGTCCCCGGTTGACGATGTGGGTCTTGTGTGTTGGTGTTGTGCGTGTATTTGTGTCTGGTTGGAGCTGCTCTGCCCGGCGCGTAGAGGAGGTGATGAGAGTCAGCAGAGGTGTAGTGGCCCGATTGTGTGCTTTAGGTTTTGACGTGACTAGATGTTGCAGTCTAGGTGCGTGCATTACTTTGCAGAAGTAGCAGCCCTAGGTGTGGTGGGTGCGGAGGGTAGTTTCTGCTAGTCCCTGTAGCCACGGTGGGGGACGACCCAAACTGGGTGGCAGAGCCAGTGGGAGCAGTAGCGAAGGAGTTGGAATGGCAAGGGAGCGGTACTTAACGTTCGGGTTTGGTTGTGGAGTAACTTTGCCTGGCCGTAATACGCAGTGGAGGTGGTCTCGGTGAAAGTAGGCCAGAGGTTTGGAATTCTCCGGTCGTTGCCGAGCGTCAGGGTGACTACTTTGCTGTTGTGTTTTTCAGAGGTAGAGGAGTGAACTGCGCGCTGAAGGGCACAGACGGAGCTGCGTGCAGGTAGAGTGCCTTGGTGAGGTGGGTCCGCTGTGGTGCAGGCGGGAAGGGGCGACCGGTGGCTGTACGACTTGGTAATGGGTTTTGTTTTTGCTTTGAAGGCACGGGGCAATGGGCAAAGAGGTAGAGTGTCAGAGGAGCTGGCTTGGGTGAGGAGAGCGCCGGTGCTGAGTTGTGTGAAGCAACGCTTGTCGTGCACGTGTCTTCAAGTCAGCGAAGGTACGGCCGTCCTTTACTGCTTGTGGTTGCCAGGTGGAGCGCATCCTCGACGTGGCGGCCCAAGGTGATGGAGGAGGCCAGGTGGCCGAGCGGTCAAGGTAAGGTAGCGGGAGATGGGATTCGCTGGGAGCTGCCTGTGTATTTGAATTGTGGCTAAGCACATCTCTTCTTGCAGGTTCGGCATGCGGACTCCGAGAGGCCAAGCTTCTTGTCAACAAACGCTGTGAGAAGGTGAGGTGGTTGTCCAAGAGCCAAGTACTCTGTAGCGACTCAGCTGAATGTTTTTGGTTTTGGCAGGTGCTGTTCAAGGAGCCTCTGGAAGAGGGTGATTGTCTGAGGGGAGACTGGCTCTTCATGAGGAGGAGTGTGTGGGACGCCCACTTTGTCGTCGGCACCAGAGCAATTCTGCCTCTTGGCACTGCTGGTGCCCCAGGCCATGACAGCTGCCGCTCTTGATGTTGGAGCGAGCGAGGGGCAGGTGAGCATTATGCACTGGCAGTTTTGCAGTGGGTGCGGTGGCACAGTACAAGTTGTTGGCAGCGAGCAGTGTGGTGCCTCCGGTTGGCACTGTGTTTTCCTGTTTGTTATTTTCACTCGCAGATGCTGAAGAGGAAGCCAGTGACTGCCAGATTATTTCCGTTGTCCGATGTGATTTGAGCTGCTTTGGCCAAGGACGGCTTCAGTGGTGGCCCTCTGAAAGCTAAGTTGAGGGACCAGAGTTGGGAAGCGGGAGGTGGGTTGGGGATAGCAGGGAGGGGTTTTGAGTGTAGCCTAGGCTGTGCGGAGAGAGTCCTCCTTGGGCGGGTGAAGGCAGAGGGGCCTACTTCAGAGCCCAAACCCTGCGTGGGCAGGGCAGTTCCAGCCTGTATCTGTTGTTGTCTAGTTTGTGCAGTCCCCGTGCCGAGTCTGAAATGTTCTGCGGCTTTCGATGTCCTCTTTTGTGCTCAGGGCATGCCAGACGCGCCTTGGGCGCCATGTCTAAGGTGCCGAATGCTCGTACTGATGAAGGCAGTGTCGATGGGGTGCAGCTTTTCTTTCTTAGCTTTTCTAAAGTGTGGATAGCTCTTGTGCTTTGGAAGCATCCAGTCAGTCATCTTTTGATGCGGCCTTGCAGCCTGCCTCGCCGTCCAGGATAGCCATCTTCCGTTTTCTTGGCTCCCTGTTCCGGGACTTCTTCCGCGCATCCTCCGCATCTTTACGTCTTTACAAGGGGCTTCTTGCCCCTTCATCTTGCCCGTTGAGTCCTCGTATCTTGGGAACCATGCACGGTTCTTTGCTTTTCCAGGGCTGCCGTAGGTTCTCCCTCGGAGCCCTGTCCGTTGCTTGCCCATTGGCATGCGTGATCCAGGAGTGCTCTTGGTTGACCGCGAATTTTCTGTTGTCCCCGGTTGACGATGTGGGTCTTGTGTGTTGGTGTTGTGCGTGTATTTGTGTCTGGTTGGAGCTGCTCTGCCCGGCGCGTAGAGGAGGTGATGAGAGTCAGCAGAGGTGTAGTGGCCCGATTGTGTGCTTTAGGTTTTGACGTGACTAGATGTTGCAGTCTAGGTGCGTGCATTACTTTGCAGAAGCAGCAGCCCTAGGTGTGGTGGGTGCGGAGGATAGTTTCTGCTAGTCCCTGTAGCCACGGTGGGGGACGACCCAAACTGGGTGGCAGAGCCAGTGGGAGCAGTAGCGAAGGAGTTGGAATGGCAAGGGAGCGGTACTTAACGTTCGGGTTTGGTTGTGGAGTAACTTTGCCTGGCCGTAATACGCAGTGGAGGTGGTCTCGGTGAAAGTAGGCCAGAGGTTTGGAATTCTCCGGTCGTTGCCGAGCGTCAGGGTGACTACTTTGCTGTTGTGTTTTTCAGAGGTAGAGGAGTGAACTGCGCGCTGAAGGGCACAGACGGAGCTGCGTGCAGGTAGAGTGCCTTGGTGAGGTGGGTCCGCTGTGGTGCAGGCGGGAAGGGGCGACCGGTGGCTGTACGACTAGGTAATGGGTTTTGTTTTTGCTTTGAAGGCACGGGGCAATGGGCAAAGAGGTAGAGTGTCAGAGGAGCTGGCTTGGGTGAGGAGAGCGCCGGTGCTGAGTTGTGTGAAGCAACGCTTGTCGTGCACGTGTCTTCAAGTCAGCGAAGGTACGGCCGTCCTTTACTGCTTGTGGTTTCCAGGTGGAGCGCATCCTCGACGTGGCGGCCCAAGGTGATGGAGGAGGCCAGGTGGCCGAGCGGTCAAGGTAAGGTAGCGGGAGATGGGATTCGCTGGGAGCTGCCTGTGTATTTGAATTGTGGCTAAGCACATCTCTTCTTGCAGGTTCGGCATGCGGACTCCGAGAGGCCAAGCTTCTTGTCAACAAACGCTGTGAGAAGGTGAGGTGGTTGTCCAAGAGCCAAGTACTCTGTAGCGACTCAGCTGAATGTTTTTGGTTTTGGCAGGTGCTGTTCGGGGAGCCTCTGGAAGAGGGTGATTGTCTGAGGGGAGACTGGCTCTTCATGAGGAGGAGTGTGTGGGACGCCCACTTTGTCGTCGGCACCAGAGCAATTCTGCCTCTTGGCACTGCTGGTGCCCCAGGCCGTGACAGCTGCCGCTCTTGATGTTGGAGTGAGCGAGGGGCAGGTGAGCATTATGCACTGGCAGTTTTGCAGTGGGTGCGGTGGCATAGTACAAGTTGTTGGCAGCGAGCAGTGTGGTGCCTCCGGTTGGCACTGTGTTTTCCTGTTTGTTATTTTCCCTCGCAGATGCTGAAGAGGAAGCCAGTGACTGCCGGATTATTTCCGTTGTCCGATGTGATTTGAGCTGCTTTGGCCAAGGACGGCTTCAATGGTGGCCCTCTGAAAGCTAAGTTGAGGGACCAGAGTTGGGAAGCGGGAGGTGGGTTGGGGATAGCAGGGAGGGGTTTTGAGTGTAGCCTAGGCTGTGCGGAGAGAGTCCTCCTTGGGCAGGTGAAGGCAGAGGGGCCTACTTCAGAGCCCAAACCCTGCGTGGGCAGGGCAGTTCCAGCCTGTATCTGTTGTTGTCTAGTTTGTGCAGTCCCCGTGCCGAGTCTGAAATGTTCTGCGGCTTTCGATGTCCTCTTTTGTGCTCAGGGCATGCCAGACGCGCCTTGGGCGCCATGTCTAAGGTGCCGAATGCTCGTACTGATGAAGGCAGTGTCGATGGGGTGCAGCTTTTCTTTCTTAGCTTTTCTAAAGTGTGGATAGCTCTTGTGCTTTGGAAGCATCCAGTCAGTCATCTTTTGATGCGGCCTTGCAGCCTGCCTCGCCGTCCAGGATAGCCATCTTCCGTTTTCTTGGCTCCCTGTTCCGGGACTTCTTCCGCGCATCCTCTGCATCTTTACGTCTTTACAAGGGGCTTCTTGCCCCTTCATCTTGCCCGTTGAGTCCACGTATCTTGGGAACCATGCACGGTTCTTTGCTTTTCCAGGGCTGCCGTAGGTTCTCCCTCGGAGCCCTGTCCGTTGCCTTGCCCTTTGGCATGCGTGATCCAGGAGTGCTCTTGGTTGACCGCGAATTTTCTGTTGTCCCCGGTTGACGATGTGGGTCTTGTGTGTTGGTGTTGTGCGTGTATTTGTGTCTGGTTGGAGCTGCTCTGCCCGGCGCGTAGAGGAGGTGATGAGAGTCAGCAGAGGTGTAGTGGCCCGATTGTGTGCTTTAGGTTTTGACGTGACTAGATGTTGCAGTCTAGGTGCGTGCATTACTTTGCAGAAGCAGCAGCCCTAGGTGTGGTGGGTGCGGAGGGTAGTTTCTGCTAGTCCCTGTAGCCACGGTGGGGGACGACCCAAACTGGGTGGCAGAGCCAGTGGGAGCAGTAGCGAAGGAGTTGGAATGGCAAGGGAGCGGTACTTAACGTTCGGGTTTGGTTGTGGAGTAACTTTGCCTGGCCGTAATACGCAGTGGAGGTGGTCTCGGTGAAAGTAGGCCAGAGGTTTGGAATTCTCCGGTCGTTGCCGAGCGTCAGGGTGACTACTTTGCTGTTGTGTTTTTCAGAGGTAGAGGAGTGAACTGCGCGCTGAAGGGCACAGACGGAGCTGCGTGCAGGTAGAGTGCCTTGGTGAGGTGGGTCCGCTGTGGTGCAGGCGGGAAGGGGCGACCGGTGGCTGTACGACTTGGTAATGGGTTTTGTTTTTGCTTTGAAGGCACGGGGCAATGGGCAAAGAGGTAGAGTGTCAGAGGAGCTGGCTTGGGTGAGGAGAGCGCCGGTGCTGAGTTGTGTGAAGCAACGCTTGTCGTGCACGTGTCTTCAAGTCAGCGAAGGTACGGCCGTCCTTTACTGCTTGTGGTTTCCAGGTGGAGCGCATCCTCGACGTGGCGGCCCAAGGTGATGGAGGAGGCCAGGTGGCCGAGCGGTCAAGGTAAGGTAGCGGGAGATGGGATTCGCTGGGAGCTGCCTGTGTATTTGAATTGTGGCTAAGCACATCTCTTCTTGCAGGTTCGGCATGCGGACTCCGAGAGGCCAAGCTTCTTGTCAACAAACGCTGTGAGAAGGTGAGGTGGTTGTCCAAGAGCCAAGTACTCTGTAGCGACTCAGCTGAATGTTTTTGGTTTTGGCAGGTGCTGTTCGGGGAGCCTCTGGAAGAGGGTGATTGTCTGAGGGGAGACTGGCTCTTCATGAGGAGGAGTGTGTGGGACGCCCACTTTGTCGTCGGCACCAGAGCAATTCTGCCTCTTGGCACTGCTGGTGCCCCAGGCCATGACAGCTGCCGCTCTTGATGTTGGAGTGAGCGAGGGGCAGGTGAGCATTATGCACTGGCAGTTTTGCAGTGGGTGCGGTGGCATAGTACAAGTTGTTGGCAGCGAGCAGTGTGGTGCCTCCGGTTGGCACTGTGTTTTCCTGTTTGTTATTTTCCCTCGCAGATGCTGAAGAGGAAGCCAGTGACTGCCGGATTATTTCCGTTGTCCGATGTGATTTGAGCTGCTTTGGCCAAGGACGGCTTCAATGGTGGCCCTCTGAAAGCTAAGTTGAGGGACCAGAGTTGGGAAGCGGGAGGTGGGTTGGGGATAGCAGGGAGGGGTTTTGAGTGTAGCCTAGGCTGTGCGGAGAGAGTCCTCCTTGGGCAGGTGAAGGCAGAGGGGCCTACTTCAGAGCCCAACCCCTGCGTGGGCAGGGCAGTTCCAGCCTGTATCTGTTGTTGTCTAGTTTGTGCAGTCCCCGTGCCGAGTCTGAAATGTTCTGCGGCTTTCGATGTCCTCTTTTGTGCTCAGGGCATGCCAGACGCGCCTTGGGCGCCATGTCTAAGGTGCCGAATGCTCGTACTGATGAAGGCAGTGTCGATGGGGTGCAGCTTTTCTTTCTTAGCTTTTCTAAAGTGTGGATAGCTCTTGTGCTTTGGAAGCATCCAGTCAGTCATCTTTTGATGCGGCCTTGCAGCCTGCCTCGCCGTCCAGGATAGCCATCTTCCGTTTTCTTGGCTCCCTGTTCCGGGACTTCTTCCGCGCATCCTCCGCATCTTTACGTCTTTACAAGGGGCTTCTTGCCCCTTCATCTTGCCCGTTGAGTCCACGTATCTTGGGAACCATGCACGGTTCTTTGCTTTTCCAGGGCTGCCGTAGGTTCTCCCTCGGAGCCCTGTCCGTTGCCTTGCCCTTTGGCATGCGTGATCCAGGAGTGCTCTTGGTTGACCGCGAATTTTCTGTTGTCCCCGGTTGACGATGTGGGTCTTGTGTGTTGGTGTTGTGCGTGTATTTGTGTCTGGTTGGAGCTGCTCTGCCCGGCGCGTAGAGGAGGTGATGAGAGTCAGCAGAGGTGTAGTGGCCCGATTGTGTGCTTTAGGTTTTGACGTGACTAGATGTTGCAGTCTAGGTGCGTGCATTACTTTGCAGAAGTAGCAGCCCTAGGTGTGGTGGGTGCGGAGGGTAGTTTCTGCTAGTCCCTGTAGCCACGGTGGGGGACGACCCAAACTGGGTGGCAGAGCCAGTGGGAGCAGTAGCGAAGGAGTTGGAATGGCAAGGGAGCGGTACTTAACGTTCGGGTTTGGTTGTGGAGTAACTTTGCCTGGCCGTAATACGCAGTGGAGGTGGTCTCGGTGAAAGTAGGCCAGAGGTTTGGAATTCTCCGGTCGTTGCCGAGCGTCAGGGTGACTACTTTGCTGTTGTGTTTTTCAGAGGTAGAGGAGTGAACTGCGCGCTGAAGGGCACAGACGGAGCTGCGTGCAGGTAGAGTGCCTTGGTGAGGTGGGTCCGCTGTGGTGCAGGCGGGAAGGGGCGACCGGTGGCTGTACGACTTGGTAATGGGTTTTGTTTTTGCTTTGAAGGCACGGGGCAATGGGCAAAGAGGTAGAGTGTCAGAGGAGCTGGCTTGGGTGAGGAGAGCGCCGGTGCTGAGTTGTGTGAAGCAACGCTTGTCGTGCACGTGTCTTCAAGTCAGCGAAGGTACGGCCGTCCTTTACTGCTTGTGGTTTCCAGGTGGAGCGCATCCTCGACGTGGCGGCCCAAGGTGATGGAGGAGGCCAGGTGGCCGAGCGGTCAAGGTAAGGTAGCGGGAGATGGGATTCGCTGGGAGCTGCCTGTGTATTTGAATTGTGGCTAAGCACATCTCTTCTTGCAGGTTCGGCATGCGGACTCCGAGAGGCCAAGCTTCTTGTCAACAAACGCTGTGAGAAGGTGAGGTGGTTGTCCAAGAGCCAAGTACTCTGTAGCGACTCAGCTGAATGTTTTTGGTTTTGGCAGGTGCTGTTCGGGGAGCCTCTGGAAGAGGGTGATTGTCTGAGGGGAGACTGGCTCTTCATGAGGAGGAGTGTGTGGGACGCCCACTTTGTCGTCGGCACCAGAGCAATTCTGCCTCTTGGCACTGCTGGTGCCCCAGGCCATGACAGCTGCCGCTCTTGATGTTGGAGTGAGCGAGGGGCAGGTGAGCATTATGCACTGGCAGTTTTGCAGTGGGTGCGGTGGCATAGTACAAGTTGTTGGCAGCGAGCAGTGTGGTGCCTCCGGTTGGCACTGTGTTTTCCTGTTTGTTATTTTCCCTCGCAGATGCTGAAGAGGAAGCCAGTGACTGCCAGATTATTTCCGTTGTCCGATGTGATTTGAGCTGCTTTGGCCAAGGACGGCTTCAATGGTGGCCCTCTGAAAGCTAAGTTGAGGGACCAGAGTTGGGAAGCGGGAGGTGGGTTGGGGATAGCAGGGAGGGGTTTTGAGTGTAGCCTAGGCTGTGCGGAGAGAGTCCTCCTTGGGCAGGTGAAGGCAGAGGGGCCTACTTCAGAGCCCAAACCCTGCGTGGGCAGGGCAGTTCCAGCCTGTATCTGTTGTTGTCTAGTTTGTGCAGTCCCCGTGCCGAGTCTGAAATGTTCTGCGGCTTTCGATGTCCTCTTTTGTGCTCAGGGCATGCCAGACGCGCCTTGGGCGCCATGTCTAAGGTGCCGAATGCTCGTACTGATGAAGGCAGTGTCGATGGGGTGCAGCTTTTCTTTCTTAGCTTTTCTAAAGTGTGGATAGCTCTTGTGCTTTGGAAGCATCCAGTCAGTCATCTTTTGATGCGGCCTTGCAGCCTGCCTCGCCGTCCAGGATAGCCATCTTCCGTTTTCTTGGCTCCCTGTTCCGGGACTTCTTCCGCGCATCCTCCGCATCTTTACGTCTTTACAAGGGGCTTCTTGCCCCTTCATCTTGCCCGTTGAGTCCTCGTATCTTGGGAACCATGCACGGTTCTTTGCTTTTCCAGGGCTGCCGTAGGTTCTCCCTCGGAGCCCTGTCCGTTGCCTTGCCCTTTGGCATGCGTGATCCAGGAGTGCTCTTGGTTGACCGCGAATTTTCTGTTGTCCCCGGTTGACGATGTGGGTCTTGTGTGTTGGTGTTGTGCGTGTATTTGTGTCTGGTTGGAGCTGCTCTGCCCGGCGCGTAGAGGAGGTGATGAGAGTCAGCAGAGGTGTAGTGGCCCGATTGTGTGCTTTAGGTTTTGACGTGACTAGATGTTGCAGTCTAGGTGCGTGCATTACTTTGCAGAAGTAGCAGCCCTAGGTGTGGTGGGTGCGGAGGGTAGTTTCTGCTAGTCCCTGTAGCCACGGTGGGGGACGACCCAAACTGGGTGGCAGAGCCAGTGGGAGCAGTAGCGAAGGAGTTGGAATGGCAAGGGAGCGGTACTTAACGTTCGGGTTTGGTTGTGGAGTAACTTTGCCTGGCCGTAATACGCAGTGGAGGTGGTCTCGGTGAAAGTAGGCCAGAGGTTTGGAATTCTCCGGTCGTTGCCGTGCGTCAGGGTGACTACTTTGCTGTTGTGTTTTTCAGAGGTAGAGGAGTGAACTGCGCGCTGAAGGGCACAGACGGAGCTGCGTGCAGGTAGAGTGCCTTGGTGAGGTGGGTCCGCTGTGGTGCAGGCGGGAAGGGGCGACCGGTGGCTGTACGACTTGGTAATGGGTTTTGTTTTTGCTTTGAAGGCACGGGGCAATGGGCAAAGAGGTAGAGTGTCAGAGGAGCTGGCTTGGGTGAGGAGAGCGCCGGTGCTGAGTTGTGTGAAGCAACGCTTGTCGTGCACGTGTCTTCAAGTCAGCGAAGGTACGGCCGTCCTTTACTGCTTGTGGTTTCCAGGTGGAGCGCATCCTCGACGTGGCGGCCCAAGGTGATGGAGGAGGCCAGGTGGCCGAGCGGTCAAGGTAAGGTAGCGGGAGATGGGATTCGCTGGGAGCTGCCTGTGTATTTGAATTGTGGCTAAGCACATCTCTTCTTGCAGGTTCGGCATGCGGACTCCGAGAGGCCAAGCTTCTTGTCAACAAACGCTGTGAGAAGGTGAGGTGGTTGTCCAAGAGCCAAGTACTCTGTAGCGATTCAGCTGATTATTTTTTGTTTTGGCAGGTGCTGTTGCAACAGACTCACCAGGTCATCAAGTCCAAGCATTCCCACCAATCCCTAAATCTTGCCCCTAAGTACCTCATCCACCATCACCTTAAATACCTCCAGTGACAGTGACTCAACCACCTCCCTGGGCAGACCGTTCCAATGCCTAACCATGCTCTCTGTGAAGAACTTTTTCCTTATCTCAAGCCTAAATTTCCCTTTCCGGATCTTGAGGCCATTCCCTCTCGTCCTGCCCGCTGTCACTTGGGAGAAGAGGCCAGCAACCTGCTCTCCACAACCTCCTCTCAGGGCGTTCGAAAGAGCAATGACGTCTCCTCTCAGCCTCCTCTTCTCCAGGCTAAACATCCCCAGCTCTCTCAGCTGATCCTCCTCTTCTACAGCCCCTTTACCAGCTTCGTTGCTCTTCTCTGGACTCGCTCCAGGCCTCAACCTCCTTCTTGTGGTGAGGGGCCCAGAACTGAACACAGTACTTGAGGTGCGGTCTCCCCAGTGCTGAGTGTGGAGGGAGAAGAACCTCCATGGACCTGCTGGTCACGCTGTTCCTGATACAGGCCCAGATGCCATTGGCCTTTTTGGCCACCTGGGCACACTGCTGGCTCATGTTCAGTCGGCTGTCAACCAACACCCCTAGGTCCTTCTCCTCCTGGCAGCTTTCCAGCCAGGCTTCTCCTAGTCTGTACCTCTGCTTAGGGTTGTTATGCCCCAAGTGCAGGACCTGGCATTTGGCCTCGTTAAACCTCCTGCCGTTGGTCTCAGCCCAGCAGTCCAGCCCATTCAGTTCCCTTTGCAGAGCCTCCCTACTCTCCAGCAGATCGACACTTCCACCCAGCTGGGTGTCATCTGCAAACTTCCTAAGGGAGCACTCAATGCCTTCATCCCGGTGATTGATAAATTCATTAAACAGGACTAGACCCAGGACTGAACCCTGGGGAACTCCACTTGTCACTGGCCTCCAGCTGGATTTAACTCCGTTTACCATCACCCTCTGGGCCCGGTCATTCAACCAGTTTTTCACCCAGGAGACCGTGCGCCCCTCCAGGCCAGAGGCGGATAGTTTCTGAAGCAGAATGCTATGAGAAACTGCATCAAAGGCTTTACTCAAATCCAGGAAGACCACTTCCACAGCCTTTTCTTTGTCCAAGAGTCTAGTCTCACTCGGTCATAGAAGGTGATCAGATTACTCTGGCAAGACCTGCCTTTCATGAACCCGTGTTGACTGGGCCTGATCACCCGCTTCTCTTGCAAGTGCTTCTTGATAGCACTCAAGGTCACCCGCTCCATGACTTTCCCCGGTACCGAGGTCAGAGTGACAGGCCTGTAGTTCTCCAGATCCTCCCTGTGCCCGTTCTTATAGATGCGCACGATATCAGCCAGCCTCCAGTCCAGCAGAACCTCCCCAGTCATCCAGGACTGCTGGAAGATGATGGAAAGGGGTTTGGCCAGCACATCCGCCAGTTCCCTCAAAACTCTTGGGTGGACTCCATCTGGCCCCATAGACTTGTGGGTGTCTAGCTGGGCAAGCAAGTCTCTTACCACCTCCTCTTGGACCTTGGGTGTCTCATACTTCTCTTACAACCCCTGGGGTTGTGCACAGAGGGAACAATTTTCCTTGCTGTTAAAGACTGAGGCAAATTAGGCATTGAGTACTTCAGCCTTGTCTTTGTCCCCTGTTACTCCTGCTCTCTCTGCATCTACTAGGGACTGGAGATTCTCCCTAGCCCTCCTTTTGCTGCTGATGTATTTGTAGAAAGACTTTTTGTTGTCTTTCATAGTCTTGGCCAGTCGCATTTCTAGTTGGGCCTTAGCCCTCCTGACTTTTTCCCTGCACATTCTCGCTCCCTCCCTATAGTCCCTCCAGGATGCCTGCTCCTTCCTCCAGAGGTCGTAGACCCTCCTCCTCCTATTGATGTCTCTTAGGACCTCCCTACTCAACCATGCTGGTTTCTTACCCCACCGGCTACTTTTCCGGAACTTGGGGACGGCTTTCTCCTGAGCTGCTAGGAGTTCCTTCTTGAAGAGCGCCCATTCCTCCTGGACACCTTTGCCCTCAAGGAGCGCCTCCCACGGGACTTTTCCAACCAGCCTTCTGAACAGCCCAAAGTCTGCTCTCTGAAAGTTGAGGGCAACTGTTCTGCTAACCTCCACCTTCTTCATCTTACCCTGCACTGAGAACTCTATCATCTCATGATCGCTTTGCCCCAAGCATCCTCCAACCTTCACATCCCCCACTAGTCCTTCTCTGTTCACCAACAGCAGGTCCAGGAGGGCACCGTCCCTTGTCGGTTCGCTCACCAGCTGTGTGAGGAAGTTGTCTTCCACACACTCCAGGAACCTCTGGGACTGTTTCCTTTCTGCTGTATTATACTCCCCGCCTATATCTGGGAAATTGAAGTCTCCCACAAGGACTAGAGGTAGCGATTTTGAGACTACACTGAGTTGTTGGTAGAAGAGCTCATCAGCTGCTTCTTCTTGGCTCGGTGGTCTATAGCAGACTCCCATCACAATCCCTTCCTGCCCATGGGCTCCTCTGATTTTCACCTACAGGCACTCACTCCCATCCTGACCGTAGTCCAGTTCGAGGTTATCAAAGCCCTCTCTAACATAGAGGGCTACCCCGCCTCCTCTTCTGCCCTTTCTTAAGAGTTTATACCCCACCATGGGTACGCTCCAGTTGTACGAGTCATCCTGTAATAGACTGCAGACAAAAGTATGGGTTCAATTAGAATTTATTGAATTATAGCAGGCAAGGCAAAGGCAAAAACAGCGCTGGGCAACAGGGGAGTCTATTGCTCCTCAAACTGCCGCAACATCCCAGGTCTCTGTTTCCTTCATTATACAGTTCTGTTCCCTGCTATGCGGCTTTTTTTTCGTTATTTCTCTGCGCCTGCTTATCTTGTTGCCATGGGCCTTCGACCTTCGTTGCAATGCAGGTGGCGTTTTGGTACGATACACTCCTGGTTCGGCAGCTGTTTTGACTGCGTCCTGGTTCTTCAGTAAACAGCTGTGTCAGCGGATAGCTATACCTAAATACTTAGAGACTTAAAATTAAAACAAACTTTAATCAGTGAACAAAAACATGGATTATATTTCCCACAATTCCCCCATTTCTCTTTTTCTGTATTTTTGTTCACTGTATCTTTGCAATTCTTGTCTTGCTAATTCTAACATCCCTATATCTTCTTCTTCGGATATTCGTTCATACTTGGTTCTAAGAAGCATGAGGTGCGCTGCTTCTAACCTACTTTTTACTTTGCTGATTCATCTATTAAATATACACGGGCCAAAGGTAAGTCCCAACACCAACAAGATTACTGGCCCTGTAATTGTGGAAAGCAGGGTTGTCAGCCAAGGAGAGCGGCTAAACCAACTTTCATACCAACTCTGATGTGCTTCTCTTTCCTTTTTTTTCTGTTGCTCTGTCTCCTTAATTCGCTCATGGTGTTAATCACTACTCCTGCGTGGTCTGCATAAGAGCAGCATTCTTCTCCTAATACCACACGCAAGCCTCCCTGCTGTAAAAATAGCAAATCTAACCCTTGTCGATTTTGTAGCACTACTTCTGATAACGATCTGATTGATTTCACTAGACCGTCAATTGCCTATTCTATTTTGCTCAAATCTTCATTCACAGAAATTCTTAGCACGCTGAATTCCTTTTGCCGATTGATTAATGAGGCAATTGGTTCTTTCTTTATGAGGATTAGTCCTCCTCTATCCCTGCCTGGCTCCCAAAACTGAATTTCCTATGTTTTCCCAATGAACCATCTTGCATCTTTTGGGTTCGTAACATTCAAATAGAGATATTGGCACCAACTGCCGCGTCCCTTTTCACCCTGCCACTATAGTCATATCGGGGATGAATACACCCTGGAGGCCCCCTTCCCACAGCTAGGAATTTGTCTTCCCCTTTCCTAGTCCAAGTCCAGGCTATTGTCTCGCAAACCCAATATGCACAGTAATTATATCCAGGCCAATTACAATATTCTTTCCCGGGGTTTGCAGCAGGGCACATATAAAACGCCCTATATCTCTTGTATGGATTGAGAAGGTCGCGAGGATTATCTCCCCCGTCTATAGCGGTGAGCTCCGTTAAATAGACTTCAAAAGATGGGCCCCCAGGAGTTATGATTGTCTCGATTACATGCTGATCATCCCATCGTATCAATGACCATTTAAACAGTTGATGGGATGGCGCGCTCGTTGCACTGATTTCCCCTAAAAATAGCATAAACAAAACAACCTGTCGGATCAAGTGGTGAACCTTATTAGAGACATAGGAATTTCTCTGTCGATTTTCATTTACAGCCTGTAACGTGCCCTTCTGCCCGGAATCCCCTTTTTTATTCCCACCCTCGGGGCAATTCTTCAAGTATTTCTTTTGCTGTTTCTTCCCGGGGTCTCTTGCCTCCACCTTTCTTACCCCTCTGCCTCGCTCGTCGACCCGGTTGCCTAGGGCCACGAGGGGTACCATCTTCTCGGCAGCAAGGATATTCTTCAGGAGGACCCCGTGGGCTATTCTGTTGCCTTTTGACGTAGGAATCCCAGTTTCGGTGTTTAATTGGGGGGGGGCGTCACACCGAATTCCCTTCAAGCGAATACAGCAGATACAATCTACAATTTTGGCTATAAACGGAACTTTATACTTTAGGATCCAATCGGTTATGTCACGGTACAGTTCCCAACAAGGGTCACAAACTCCCTTAGGAGGAGTTCTCTGCCTGCAATGAGTCCACCACCGATCCGTACAGATTTTGCAAATATATCGTACAAGAGGATAACAATCGCACTCAGAATTACGGATTAATCCTTCCTCCATATATCGTGGCTGCTCTGCTTTATACTCCACACAATATTTGTTCATTGATGAATCCCCCTCTGAATTCACAGTCTTAGGTCTCCAGGTTTGCTAGTTACTTTCCACTCGGGGATTGGCTCACATACCGGTCCTTTGATTCTGCTAGCGTGGGTCCATCCCTTTTCTGCCGTTTTAATTGCAGTTTCTGTGGTAAGTAATACAAGGTAACGTGCTTCCCATTGCGGAGCCAAGGTTGTCTCCTTCCAAGACTTTATCATTCCCCAATCCCCAGGTCGTATCTGATGCAGCTTTAGGTCTAACGTGGGTCTCTGGGCCAGCCTCCCTTTTTTCCATTATTCCTCTCTGTATTTCATTAAACTAGCGATATAAGCATTTATCTCCTGGTCTCTCAATTGCGGATGGGCATCCCGTACAACATCTCGAAAGGAGATACCCTTAGATCGGATCTAGGTCGTGTCCAAATATTCAACAACGCTAACGGTAGGCATTTTACCCACGATAGTTTGGTTTCAATCACAAGTTTAGTCAATTGTTTTTTAATCTCTCCATTCATTCTTTCTACCCTGCCAGAACTTTGGGGATGCCAAGGGGTACGGTAGTCCCATTGTATCCCCATTGCTATCATAGTTTCCTTTACTATTTTGGAGGCAAAATGAGGTCCTCTGTCTGAGTCGATGGTTTCCACAGCCCCATATCTGGGAATTATCTGTTCTAAGAGAGTCTTGACCGCTATTTGTGCTGTCGCCCTTGCCGTAGGGAATGCCTCTACATAATGGGTTAGATGATCCACCATTACTAATAAATATTTATACCTCCCGACTTTTGGTAATTCTGTAAAGTCTAGCTGGATATTCGCAAAGGGTCAGTGGGCTGTGGGCTGCTCTCCCATTAGTGGCTTCCTCAGATTTGCCCTATTTACTTTTAAACAAGTGACACATCCTCTCACTATTTGCTTAGCCAAATCGTTCATACCAATACACGTGTGTTTCATCACGAATCGGTCTATTAACACTTGTGCTCTCTAATGTGTTTTGCTATGTATTCTCTTCATAATGTCTGCAGCCACAGACTTGGGCAATACAGTCCTGTTATCCTCTGGAAGTCGCCAGTCCCCTTTGGTATCTTTTTTTAAGCCCATTTTCCTCATCTTCTCTTTCTCTTGTGCAATAAAACTATATACCCTCCATATTTTTCCGTGGTGTATACAATGGTCTGCCTGTGGATCGTGACAGGCACATTCTATAGCATCAACGCCTCAGTCCTTCCAACAGATACAGCAAGGAAGATTCTGCAGACCTTCCCCACAAATCTCACATTTTCTCCTTTCGACCGTTGGGTTTCTGTGTTTGGAGGACACGTGTTGTAATGTTAATAGTGCAGCTTTCTTAGCCTCCTGATCAGCTGCATTGTTTCCTCTACTCCTAAATCTAGTCCCCTTTGATGCCCCCTCAGATGGACTACCGCAATTTTCTTAGGCCCTCTCAGAGCCTTCAATATTCTCTCGATTAATTCCCGGTGAACCAAGTCTTTTCCTTGGGAATTAATTAATCCACGCTCCTCCCATATTTTCCCAAAGGTAAGTATGATTCCATACACATATTTCGAATCCGTATAAATGGTTCCCACTTTATCTTTCAATAGTTGCAATGCCCGTAATACAGCATACAACTCGCAGGCCTGTGCTGACCATGTCTTACTTAGCGGACCAGATTCGATGACTGTCAGCCTTTCTCCTCCAACTATCGCATAACCTGAAGCCCTTTTTCCATCTACTACTCGTGAAGATCCGTCCACAAACAACCTGTCTCCTTCCTCCAGTTCTTCTTCGTCTAAATCTGGTCGTATTTTGGTTTGTGTTTCTATTGTAGATAGGCATTCACGAGTCAACTCTCCCTCAACAGGCTTCCCGTACAAGAATTGGGCCGGGTTTTTGCAAATTTGTTACTTCTGGGGTCAATTTTGGAGAATCCAAAAGGATCCCTTCGTACTTTAAAAGCCTGGCATCCGTTATCCATTTATCTGCTTTTTGCTGCAGGATTTCCCAAATATTATGGGGGGATAATACTTTCAACTCTGTATTAAAAGCGATCTTGTTAGCTGCTTCTACTAATAAAGCGCAGGCCACTAGGGCTTGCAAACAAGCGGGCCAACCTCTGCTTACGGGATCTAATAATTTTGAAAGGTATTCCACGGGTTTCTTCTTTCCTGCCCAAGCCTGAGTTAGAACTCCATAGGCTGACCCAGCATCGGTGTTCACGAATAAATAAAAGGGTCTTTTTAAATCAGGCAAACTCAACACCCGAGCGTTGGCCAGATCCTGTTGTAAGGCGTGTAGTCGTTTATCGTCTTCCTTATCCCATTTTACTAGCCCTTCCTGGCCCAATTTTTCGTATAAAAACTTAACCTTAGTGCTATAGTTTTCAATCCACTGTCTACAATACCCCGTGAGGCCCAACAGTTGCCGAATTTGTCTTTTATTTCTTGGCGGTGGCACGGATAATATCCCTTTCACCCTTTCGGGGTCTAATTTCTTCTCACCCTTTTTTAAATAATGCCCAAGATACCTTACTTCCTCTTCTACAAGTTGCAGTTTTGCCCTGGATACCTTGAGCCCTTTAGTACTTAAAAAGTTAAGTAATTTAATACTTTCCGCCCGCACCTTGTCCTCCGTTTCCCCCGCGATTAAAAGGTCGTCTACATATTGGATAAGTACCACCCCCTCCTCTGTTTGATACTCCTGCAGGATCCCCTCCAAGGCCTGTCCAAACAGATTTGGGGATTCCGTAAATCCTTGTGGAAGGACAGTCCATCGCAATTGCTGCCTTCTGTGTGTTTCTGCATTCTTCCCTCAAAGGACAGGCCCAGAAGGCATCCTTCAAGTCAATTACACTATACCAGGACAATTCTGGGGTTCACTGGCTCATTAGGTTATAAGGGTTCTCCTTTGCTCCTATTACTTCTATTTTCTCCGAGGAGGGGGTGCATGCCCCGGGGCACAGTTTGGACAGTAGATCTTTCTGCCCCCGAATCTATTAAGAATTCTATTTCTTGACGCTGGGGACCTAACCTTAATTTTATCATGGGCTCTGTTGATTTAGAAGTCCCCAGCAGATGGAGCCCCTGACACTCCTACTCTGCGTGATACATCTTTTTCGTCCTGTATACGTTTCCTCAGGATTAAGGGGGGGTCCTTATCGTCTCATAAAGATTTAGGGCTTGGCAAATCCAATCCCCCAAATTGGCCAAAATAAATGATCTGGTCTAATCTGCTGGTTTCCCCAGACATGCATACAATAATAAACCATCCTCTCCTTACTTTTGTTTTGTGCGCTAGACGCACCTTCCCAATTTTTGAGCATAAGGCCCAATTGGGGGAATCTCGGGGAATATCTGGTAACCTCTCCTCGGGTCCCTTCCCCATGAGATCAGAAGGCTTACTCTTCTTCTGTCCCATCTTCCGGAGTGCCTTCACACTCCAGGAAACCTACCCCCAACCGAACGGAATCACTTTCTATTTTTTTTTTTTTTTTTGTGCTTCTTTCTTCTCTATCCGGGGAACCCTTCCCCCATTTCTCTGGTCATAGTACCTCCCCTGGGAGAGACATTAGTCTCCCTCGTCTCCCGCACCGCTGCCAGCATCATCTTTATCTGTTTCTTTAGCCTTATCTTTACCTCCTGTGGTAGGGTAATTTTTCCAATGATCCAACATAAATCCCAACGGGCTATCCTTAGGAACCGGAGGGAGTTTTATGGAATTAGGGGGCCCGCTTTTCCCCCGTCCCATCTTCTGGAGCACACTCACTCGTTCTGTGATGCGAACACAACCGCTTCTCCTTATTCGTGGCTCACACCCTTGCGGATAGTGAGAACCGCACTACTAAAGGGTCCGCAGTCGCTTAGGGAATCCGAGCTGCCGGTTCCCCTCTCAAGCATTCACACATTCGCAACACTCCAGGATAATCTGACCCAGACCGAACGGATTCCCCCACAGATACTCACACGTCCTGCGTCTTTGTCCGGACTTTCGTGCACAAAATTTATAGGGTCTGCCGGCTTCCCTTTGCCAACTGCCTCGAATTTAGGTTCGTCGGTGCGACCGAGATAGAAGCCGGAATTACCAGGGCCGCCGATCAATCGGTGGGGCGCCTCCCCAGGTAAAACCGGAACTCTACCGTGCAGGTGGTATCCGAGTCACGGCACCAAATTGTAATAGACTGTGGACAAGAGTATGGGTTCCATTAGAATTTATTGAATTATAGCAATCAAGGCAAAGACAAAAACAACGCTGGGTGACAGGGGAGTCTATTGCTCCTCAAACTGCCGCAACATCCCAGGTCTCCGTGTCCTTCATTATACAGTTCTGTTCCCTGCTGTGCGGCTTTTTTTCGTTAGTACTCTGCGCCTGCTTATCTTGTTGCCACGGGCCTTCGACCTTCGTTGCAATGCAGGTGGCGTTTTGGTACGATACACTCCTGGTTCGGCAGCTGTTTTGACTGCGTCCTGGTTCTTCAGTAAACAGCTGTGTCAGCGGATAGCTATACCTAAATACTTAGGGACTTAAAACTAAAACAAACTTTAATCAGTGAACAAAAAACATGGATTATATTTCCCACAATCCCACCACGTCTCCGTAACGGCAACGACATCGTAGTCTCCTTGCCCTACCACAGCTTCCAGCTCCTCCTTCTTATTTCCCATGCTGCGTGCATTGGTGTAAATGCACTTCAGCTGGGCAGGCGTAGCTAAGGCCTTCGTAATAGGGCTTCTCCCCAACCGAGCGGTCCTTGACTTAACTAAGGCCACAGTGCCAGTTTGCTGCCTACCATCCTCAGCCGGACTCACCCCCTCTTTCTTAGTGGTGATATACCGGCAGGTGTCATCAGCACACCACCCGTTTGCCACTGAAGTCTCACCTGCAGTCTCACTCCCATCCTGCCTGGCCTCCATCCCCTCCCCCCTCACATCTAGTTTAAAGCTCGATACGTGAGCTTAACTAGGTTTTTGGTGAGGGCTTTTGTCCCCCTAGGAGACAGGCGTGTCCCATCCCTAGTAAGAAAGCCTGGGGGCGCGTGGGCCTCCCCATGATTAAAGAACCCAAAACCCCTCTTCTCACACCAGTCCCTAAGCCATTCATTAACCAGTTTCTTATTCCTCATTTCCTGCTCCTGGTTCCTTAGTAGTGGGATGGAGTTGAATATTACCTGTGCCCCAGAGCCCTCGATCATTCTCCCAAGTGCCTTGAAGTCCCTTTTAACGGCTTTAGGCCTTCTACATTCTATTTCCTCGTTACCAATTTGAAAAACTAAGATCCTACAATTAATAGAGTACCTGGGGTGGCACGCACAGAGAGCACAAAAATAGGAGCAGAGACACACAGGAAGAGCACAGACTCTCACAAAACAAGGTCAGACACAACAACAACGGGCACAGAAACACTGAAACCGAGTTGGAGATCCAAACCTAAGGCCCCCTAAAATGCACACAGAGAATCTCAAAATGGGCTCAGAGATCCCAAGAAAAACAAGCCCCTCAAAGGGGCATAGAGTCCAAAAAGAAGCCTCAGCCTCCCCCAACGTGACAAGAGCCCCCCTCACAATGAGCAAAGCCACCCTAAAATAAGTATAGCGGTCCCCCAAATTAGCCCAGAGACCCCGGCGCTAGCCCCGTTTACCTCTAAAACAAGCCCAGAGCGCGTGCGTTCACCGCAGCACCATCTGTCCATACAAGCATTTTGAGCAGTCCGGTCTGAACAAAATGATTCCTCTCGCTACACCTTTCCGTAAACATTGCTAGAGATAGCGTGCTTCAACAGTAAGAGGGTGTCTGGGTTGCTTTTCCGTGGCAAACGTTCACACGAATGTGATTGAGAATACCTTAGCATATCGCCTTTATATTTGTTGAGATCCTATGGCTTAAATAACGTCTAATCATGTACTATAACGCCATCGAGTATTTAGGAATGTAACGATTGTTAACCACGTACAAATAACAGAATAAGTACTTCATTTAGATTCTCCCCAGTTACAAAACCGTTATTTGTAAACGGTGGGATGGAACAGTAACTACTCTTATTTTCTTGTCACTCAGAGTCATTGAGATTGACTGCTCGGATACGGTCATACCTTAATGACTCACGCGCCCCTTTCCAGTGACACGAGATGATGTTCCAGGTGAAGCATACTTATCGTTTCGGGGAAAAATACAGATACAAAACCAGTTCTGCGTATATAAATGTCTCCAAAACGATGGATCGGCAGAAGCACTCTGAGGACCATTCCTGGGTCTTCTCCTGTGCCATCTAAACTACACCCGTGTTAACGGTTAAATAAAACTATTAAGCTTAAGTTACTTTGTCTCAATCATTTATAAAACTTAGTCCAGCGATGCCGTTTAGAGTCTCGCAATTACTAAATTTCCAAGCGGTTTCCATTCAGGGGCACAAGCGACAACTTTTGACAGTAAATAGAATTAGGTTTTTCTTCTCGTCTTCATTCAAATGGGTCACAGCCCAAGACGGGGGGAAACCGCAGGACAGAGAACGGAAAACGGGCAAAAGAGGAACGTCCTCTCTTCCGGACCCGACGGCCACTTCCTCTAAGTTCAAGGGAGCGTCATTCCATTCCGCCCGCAGCCTCGTGAGGTGGAGTATCCAGGGAACGTCTTCCTTTACTATTAGAGACTGAGGCAAAGGTGGCCTTTTCACCTTATTCTCATCCTTTGTCGCTATGTTTCCCTCTGCATTCAGCAAAGGATGACGAATCTCCTCAGTCCTTCCTTTGTCACTGATATATTTTAGAAGGATTTCTTTGTTATTGTTCAGACAATGAGCCAATCTGAGTTCTAATAGGCCTTTAGCCCTTCCGATTCTTTTCTCTACGCGATTCCACTTCATCTTTGTACTCCTCGTTACTTACCCGCCCCTCGTGCCAGAATTTGTATATTTTCCCAGAATCACAGAATAACCAGGTTGGAAGAAACCCACCGGATCGTCGAGTCTAACCATTCCCATCCATCCCTAAACCATGCCCCTAAGTACCTCATCCACCATCACCTTAAACACCTCCAGGGACGGTGAGTCACCCACCTCCCTGGGCAGACCGTTCCAATGCCTAACCACGCTCTCCGTGAAGAACTTTTTCCTTATCTCAAGCCTAAATCTCCCCTGGCGGAGCTTGAGGCCATTCCCTCTCGTCCTGTCCCCTGTCACTTGGGAGAAGAGGCCAGCACCCTCCTCCCCACAACCTCCCTTCAGGTAGTTGTAGAGAGTAATAAGGTCTCCCCTCAGCCTCCTCTTCTCCAGGCTGAACACCCCCAGCTCTCTCAGCCGCTCCTCATAAGATTTGTTCTCCAGCCCCTTCCCCAGCTTCGTTGCTCTTCTCTGGACTCGCTCCAGAGCCTCAACATCCTTCTTGTGGTGAGGGGCCCAGAACTGAACATAGTACTCGAGGTGCAGTCTCCCCAGTGCTGAGTGCGGAGGGAGAAGAACCTCCATGGACCTGCCGGTCACACCTTTTCTGATGCAGGCCCAGATGCCATTGGCCTTCTTGGCCACCTGGGCACACTGCTGGCTCATGTTCAGTCGGCCGTCAACCAGCACCCCTAGGTCCTTCTCCTCCTGGCAGCTTTCCAGCCAGGCTTCTCCTAGTCTGTACCTCTGCTTAGGGTTGTTGTGCCCCAAGTGCAGGACCTGGCATTTGGCCTCGTTAAACCTCCTGCCGTTGGTCTCAGCCCAGCAGTCCAGCCCATTCAGTTCCCTTTGCAGAGCCTCCCTACTCTCCAGCAGATCGACACTTCCACCCAGCTGGGTGTCATCTGCAAACTTCCTAAGGGAGCACTCAATGCCTTTGTCCAGGTCGTTGATAAAGACATTGAACAGGACTGGACTCAGGGCCGAGCCCTGGGGAACCCCACTTGTCACTGGCCTCCAGCTGGATTTAACTCCGTTTACCACCACCCTCTGGGCCCGGTCATTCAACCAGTTTTTCACCCAGGAGACCGTGCGCCCCTCCAGGCCAGAGGCGGACAGTTTCCGAAGCAGAATGCTATGAGAAACTGTATCAAAGGCTTTACTCAAATCCAGGAAGACCACTTCCACAGCCTTTTCTTTGTCCAAGAGTCTAGTCTCACTCGGTCATAGAAGGTGATCAGATTACTCTGGCAAGACCTGCCTTTCATGAACCCGTGTTGACCGGGCCTGATCCCCCGCTTCTCTCGCAAGTGCTTCTTGATGGCACTCAAGATCATCCTCTCCATGACTTTCCCCGGTACCGAGGTCAGAGTGACAGGCCTGTAGTTCCCCGGGTCCTCCCTGCGCCCCTTCTTATAGATGCGCACGACATCAGCCAGCCTCCAGTCCAGCAGAACCTCCCCAGTCATCCAGGACTGTTGGAAGATGATGGAAAGGGGTTTGGCCAGCACACCTGCCAGTTCCCTCAAAGCTGTTGGGTGGAAGTTTTGAGGATACCGGCGGATGTGCTGGCCAAACCCCTTTCCATCATCTTCCAACAGTACTACCGCTGCCCGGGTGCCCTGCACGCATGGCAGAGCGAGAGAGCCAAGCTCTCTGCTGTCAGTAGGTAACTTAAATAAAATGTGTTGGCAGTTTAATGAGAGTTTTTAAATAAGTAGCATAGCGAAGCTTGATTTAAATTACATAAGTTAATTGCACCTACAATGATAATACACTAATGCACCATTTAGATAGCACTGAGCATTGCTTAAACAACATTGATCTGTCTGATACGGTAGCAAAATCACAGAGACTAGATAATTTCTCAGCAGCTAACAAAGCTGCAAACTCTAAACGGCATTTTCAACTCTGTCATCGATCCTCCACTGGCCTTTCTCATACCAGCCTTACCATCGCATACAGCTGCATCTTTTGTGTAGTCATCAGGCTAAAACTTCCAGGCTGAGAAAAACAATAGAGCTGTCACAGAACAGCTAACCATAATAACGGACTTTAGACATATGAGAAAAGGCTGTGAAATTTCTACACGTACATCCAAGACAGAGGCAGCCTGTGCTTTTATCAAAAGTCGTGGCCTTTCCTCTCGCAGAACTAAATCAATATATCACTGTCTCAACATCGTTAGTCAGGCTGCAGTCACAGGGGCCTGTGAATCCCAGGCACGTACCAAAAGCAAGTCCGTTAGGGTCTCGTGCCTCTAAGTTACAGGGTGTGGGGGCGGGGAAGAGGGAAGAAAATACCCTGAAGTTCTGCCGCTTCGGTCATCCTCAAGATATCCACACACGAATATTTTCAGCGGCGCTTGTCTGAGCAGAAGCTAAGAGGAACATTTCAGCTAGGGCTCTTATAAAGCCACACGCGTACATAAAGAAGAGCCCATTCATTTGAGAGGAACTAGAGTCCTACAGACAGATAGAGGATTGTAGAAAAGGGCAGGGACTAGCACAAAAATTCAGAAACAGCAAGAGGAGCAGTAAAGGGGAGTATCACAATACCAAGCGAACGGAGAAGCTGGAACAGCAACGGTGAGCAATACAAAAAAATAGAAAAAGAAAGAGAGGCATAGGAAAAAGAGACAGGAAGGCAAGGCACTCGCAGGTGTAGCGAAAGAACAAGCAAACTCCAGGGACAGAGCAGTAACATCGTGAGGAAAAAGAAAAAAATGCCGATTGGGACAAAGATAGACAAGAAAAAAAAAGAACTACAGACACCAGACAGATACTAAAGACCGGAAGGAAAAAATGACAGAGAAAACAGCACAGAAAGAAAAAGAGTAGGGATAAGGGGATGCCAAGGAACAAAAATTGTATTGCAGCATGGTAAATGAAAGGAACCCAAACATCCAGCTCTAACAAGTTTGCTACCTGGTCCCGTGACCGTCACAACAAGCAGCGTCGCAGCGAAAGCGCACATACCTTTATTTCTCGTAAGGATCCTTTCAGGCAGAGTAACAGCATCACTCTCTCTGAAAATCTAAGGTAGAGTCAATAAAACACAGCTGTTCTGCAGACCCTATTTATACCTTTGAGGGAGGTCACCACACCTCAGTCACAGGTGATGTGTGTGAAGGCCCAGGGGGTATATAAGCCCCCGGCCTCGCCTCGGGACATCATTCAGCCTCTGGTTTTCCTTGAGATCAGAGGTTAGCTGCTGTTTTGACTCAGCGCAGCTCTTGATGAGGGTCTGCTAGATGGGTAAGCTTTTTTTTTTTTTTTTTTTTTTTGCAGCACATACGACTATGGCTGCATTTGTTTGTTGTTTTTTTTTGTTTGTTTGTATGTAGATGTGTGTTTGGTTTTGGGTCAGTACTTTTCAGTCAGGTGTTTGAGGGGGTAAGATGTTTTAGAGGGTGCTTGGTTTTTGGTTTTTTTTTTTTTTTTTTTGGGGTCGGTCAGTTGGGTTTTTTTCCTGGGTACTTTGTTTTTATCTAGGATTTCCAGTTACCCAGCAACTTGTTGCTGTTCCTCATTCTGTGGGGGATAACACACTTATCCTTGAGTCTCTATAGTTTATAGCAGGCACCCTCACGAGGGATGATAATTTAGATTTCAGTACTTTAGCCTAGGGGAGTAAGTCGATTCTGTGGGCTGGTATAAGAGAGAAGGGACCGGGGGAACCTTGAGAAAAGCTCCGGAGCACAGCTCCCAAGGAACATCAACGCATAAAGGTCAAGGAGCTAAAATACAGCACGAGTTCTGTTAGGAAAATGCAGGGTTCTTTCTTTGACTTTTCAGGGGTGGAAAAGGGCTTTAACGATTTGGAACTGGGGAAAGGGAGATGGGTTCATTAATGTTTCTCGAGTCAGTCGGGGCATCCGATGCGAGCGCTATTCAGGTTTCTGTCGTTCTAGCCTCTCTTCAGCCCATGGGAGGCAGCGATGAGGTCGAGACACGGGGCGTGGATCATCTGGACCTTTGTGCAGCGATTGTCTGGTTCACTTATCAGAGGAATTTGCTCTTCAGACGTCTTAGTTGCCCTAAAAAATGCGATCTCTAGGACTCTGAGATCTCTGCTCCCTCGTACCTTCTACTTATTGTGTTCCTCGACAGACTTCTTTGCCTGTTTCCCGTCTCCTTCCTTCCAAATGTCAGAGAGCTCGCTACTTAAAGGTACAGACTCTCTGCCTATTTGCAGCACAGGATTTTGTCCCTGTCTTCTCTGGCCTTTCTCAGGTAAGAGGATGGTTTTTGTTTTGGTTTGTAACTGTTTGCAGCTGAGCAACTCTTCTTCATCTGGTCTGCGGGTGCACAAGCTTCCCTTATTTAGCGGAGTTTTGGATTTTTCCTGAACTTACCGGTGAGATTCGCTCTATTATCGCTCGCAGCAGTTGCTGCCTTGTCCCTGTTATCCATCGTGTTTTTTTCCTGTTTGTTGAGTTTCCAATTTAGGTCTTAGAGCAGTTAAATCCCACTGTTGTGAGTTTTTAATTGGCTGAGTGCCTCCATAATTCCAGTCTCCATTGCTGTGCTGTGAGCATCCCGTGTTCTTAGGTGTTCCGTGTTTATTCTTTTTGAAAACTAGTAAAGGTTATAATTTTTCAAGTTCTCATCATTCCCTCTTGCGACTGAAGTCTGGTAAGTTCCTAGAATTTGGATCTCCATGGCTCATCTTTCTTTTGTTCTGGGTATCGACGCCGTTATGTCCCTACTGTGGGAGCGGCGGAGAGGAAAGATAAGCAGACGGCACGGGATTTTGTGGCGCCGGTGAGGTAGTCTGGCTTCTTCTCACTATCGTGGCTTTGACAGCGAGGAGGAAATTAAGTACGTCTCAAAGAGTCGAGTAGTATTTGGCATCTCAGTTATGTATTTAACGTTGGTTTGGCAGGTACTCTGTGGACTACGGTGGCAACAGGAAGAGCACTTTAGATGAGCCGTGATGGTAGGGAGAAGGAGAGGGGGATGGACCGAAGCACCCCGGGCGATGACCGCAGCATCCAACGTTTGAATCGGCACCGAACGGGTGAGCGGAACGCCTCGGCGGTTTTGCAGCGGGTTTAGTACAAGATGTCGGCAGCTCGTGACGCGATGCTGACTGGGCACTGTGTTTTCTGTCTGGATTTTTTTGGCCGATTATAGTCCAGGACAATGTGACAGTGTGGGATTTTTCCAGTTAGTCGATGCAGTTTGAGTTTTTCTGCCCAGGACGGCTTCAGGCCCGTAGTCCTCAGGAAGTTAAGGGGGCTGAGATTTTGGCCGTGAAGAGGTCAGAATGTTGAGAACGGCAGGTTTAGCATAGGGTAGACGGTTGTGCGGGAAGAGTACGCCTCATTACAGGTTTGGAGAGGGCTTTAATTTTCAGCCCCGAGCTAGCGTGTGCCAGGCAGGGCAGTTCCAGCCCATATCTGTCTCGTTCTTTAGAGTAGGTAGACTCTGCCGCATCTTAAATCTTCTGCAGGTCTCGATGTCATCTTTGCGTTTGAGCCACATGTCATCTCTAGACTCTCGGATGTCTGTTCTTAGTAAGGTGCCGATCGGGCACCGCTCTTCTCGCATCGCAATCTTAAAGCGTAGATAGGTCTTGCCTTTTGGCAGTTTGCGGTCAGTCGCCTATCGCATAGGCATCACGGGACACGTTGGCATCCTAAGCCTTTATCGTTCCATTTTCTTAAATCCCCGTTGTGGGACTTCTTCCATATGTGTTCTGTTTTGAGGTCTTTAAGCAGGGCTCAGCCTCGCATCCTTCTAGTTGCGGCTACGTCTCCTTAAGGGGCCCGGTCTTCCATTTTGCAAGGGCCAACATAATCTTTCTTGCAACTCCCTACATCATATTGGTCAACTCCAGCTCTCTGTAGAAAGTCATTCTTACTGAGTTTCCTTTTTATTTCCCATCATCGGTTTTCTGCGCAGAGTCGGTCCGCGCACGTTTGTATGCGGCTGGAGCTGCTCTGCCTGAGCTAAAGAAACGGTAGTCAGCAGAAGGATAGCAGTGAAATTCTATGTTTAGATATTCCTGTATGGATTTTGAAGGGCAAGGCGATACGATGCATTATAGAGCAAGTAGCCATAGATATATGGGGCGAAGAGAATCATTTTTGGTCGGTTATGTGGCCACAGAGGGAACGACCAAAGCCATCTCGGATATGCTGCCGGAGCGTCAGTAGAGCAGTTTAAATTCTCAGGGCAATAAATCTGGTGCGTGCGGTTGTTAAGATTTGATTTTAACTTTTTTTTCTTTTTCTGCCTGGCTATTGCCTGAAGAAGAGTCGGTATTCCTGAATCAAAACGGCATGTGGAATTGTTTAGTTATTGTCGAGTTTGGGGGTGAGTTATCGAATGTTGAGTTTTACAGGTGCAGAGGCATCGGGTCCCGCAGCGAGGGGCAGCAATTGGATCGGGGGTAGATTCCCATAGCCAAGGGGGTCGGCTGCCGAGTCAGCAGTTAACTACAACTTGTACCTACACAGCTAGTAATTGTGTTTTGGGTGTTTTTTCTCTTTTGAGATACAGAGCAATGACCAAAATGGAATACCGGTACGGGAGCCGTGTCGGCAAAGGACAGCAATGGTGAGTTACATGAAGAAGCAGTTATAGCTCACATGTCTCAGTTCACGGAGTCACAAGCGTTCCTTGCTGTTTGTGTGTTACAGGTGGCACGTAAGCCTCAAAGCACAAGGAGAAGATGGCAGTGCCCAAGGTGGGCAGCAGTTGAGGTAAAGGAGCGGGACCAGGGGAATAAAGACTGTGGGCCATCTTAGTTTTAGGGTAGTATCTGAGCATGTGTGTTTTTGCTTTCTCTTCTGCAGGAGCCACACGCAGCCTAGAGGGGCGAAGCTTTGTGTAGACAAATGGTCTGAGAGGTGAGGAGGTTGTTGTCTATACAGATGTCTAAGAGGCAAGTTTTACAGAGCAACTCAGCCGAGCGTTTCTCTTTTGTTTTGTAGGTGCCACTTGGGCTGCTTTTGGACCGGGAAGAGTGTTTGAGGTCAGTTGGGTAGCAGGGAGGTGGAGCGCGGGCCTGTGGATTTGCCACAGGCGGGGCCCTGTGTAGCGTGGAGCTGACTGTTGATACTGTATTTTTTGTTCTGTTTTCTTGCAGATGTAGAGGAACCTGGTGACCGCAGGACCATCCTCGACAGCGAATCCGATTTGGGCCGCATCTGTGAGGCGTGGCTTCCGGCTCTCGGACCTCTGAAAGTTAAGTTGAGGGATCGGGGCTGATGTTATGTTGGGAAGAAGGGAGGTGTTTTGTCATAGCAGGGAGGGGTTGTATTGCAGTGTTGTATTGCACCGTTTGACTTGGCGTTTGAGTTTGTTGTATAGCACTGTCTTTGACTTTGCCTTTGAGTTTGCTGTGGTGTCCTGTGCCTGGCTTTGTACTGTTGTGTTGTGCCCTGGCTTTGCTGCAATGCACTGTGCTTGACTTGGTTTGCTGCAATGCACTGTGCTTGACTTGGCTTTGTAGTGTTGCGCCCTAACCTTGCTGCAATGCACTGTGCTTGACTTGGCTTTGTAGTGTTGCGCCCTAACCTTGCTGCAATGCACTGTGCTTGACTTGGCTTTGTAGTGTTGCGCCCTAACCTTGCTGCAATGCACCGTGCTTGACTTGGCTTTGCAGTGTTGCGCCCTAACCTTGCTGCAATGCACTGTGCTTGACTTGGCTTTGTAGTGTTGCGCCCTGGCTTTGCTGCAATGCACTGTGCTTGACTTGGCTTTGTAGTGTTGCGCCCTAACTATGCTGCAATGCACTGTGCCTGACTTGGCTTTGTAGTGTTGTGCCCTGGCTTTGCTGCAATGCACTGTGCTTGACTTGGCTTTGTAGTGTTGCGCCCTGGCTTTGCTGCAATGCACTGTGCTTGACTTGTCTTTGCTGCAATGCACTGTACTTGACTTGTCTTTGCTGCAATGCACTGCGCCTGACTTGGCTTTGCAGTGTTGCGCCCTAAACTTGCTGCAATGCACTGTGCTTGACTTGGCTTTGTAGTGTTGTGCCCTGGCTTTGCTGCAATGCACTGTGCTTGACTTGGCTTTGCTGCAATGCACTGTACTTGACTTGGCTTTGCTGCAATGCACTGCGCCTGACTTGGCTTTGCAGTGTTGCGCCCTAAACTTGCTGCAATGCACTGTGCTTGACTTGGCTTTGTAGTGTTGCGCCCTAACCTTGCTGTAATGCACTGTGCTTGACTTGGCTTTGTAGTGTTGCGCCCTAACCTTGCTGCAATGCACTGTGCCTGACTTGGCTTGTAGTGTTGCGCCCTAACCTTGCTGCAATGCACTGTGCCTGACTTGGCTTTGTAGTGTTGTGCCCTGGCTTTGCTGCAATGCACTGTGCCTGACTTGGCTTTGTAGTGTTGTGCCCTGGCTTTGCTGCAATGCACTGTGCTTGACTTGGCTTTGTAGTGTTGTGCCCTGGCTTTGCTGCAATGCACTGTGCCTGACTTGGCTTTGTAGTGTTGCGCCCTAACCTTGCTGCAATGCACTGTGCCTGAGTTGGCTTTGTAGTGTTGCGCCCTAACTATGCTGCAATGCACTGTGCTTGACTTGGCTTTGTAGTGTTGTGCCCTAACCTTGCTGCAATGCACTGTGCTTGACTTGGCTTTGTAGTGTTGCGCCCTGGCTTTGCTGCAATGCACTGTGCTTGACTTGGCTTTGTAGTGTTGCACCCTAACCTTGCTGTAATGCACTGTGCTTGACTTGGCTTTGTAGTGTTGCGCCCTAACCTTGCTGCAATGCACTGTGCCTGACTTGGCTTTGTAGTGTTGCGCCCTGGCTTTGCTGCAATGCACTGTGCTTGACTTGTCTTTGCTGCAATGCACTGTACTTGACTTGTCTTTGCTGCAATGCACTGCGCCTGACTTGGCTTTGCAGTGTTGCGCCCTAAACTTGCTGCAATGCACTGTGCTTGACTTGGCTTTGTAGTGTTGTGCCCTGGCTTTGCTGCAATGCACTGTGCTTGACTTGGCTTTGCTGCAATGCACTGTACTTGACTTGGCTTTGCTGCAATGCACTGCGCCTGACTTGGCTTTGCAGTGTTGCGCCCTAAACTTGCTGCAATGCACTGTGCTTGACTTGGCTTTGTAGTGTTGCGCCCTAACCTTGCTGTAATGCACTGTGCTTGACTTGGCTTTGTAGTGTTGCGCCCTAACCTTGCTGCAATGCACTGTGCCTGACTTGGCTTTGTAGTGTTGCGCCCTAACCTTGCTGCAATGCACTGTGCCTGACTTGGCTTTGCAGTGTTGCGCCCTGGCTTTGCTGCAATGCACTGTGCCTGACTTGGCTTTGTAGTGTTGTGCCCTGGCTTTGCTGCAATGCACTGTGCTTGACTTGGCTTTGTAGTGTTGTGCCCTAACTTTGCTGCACTGCACTGTGCTTGACTTGGCTTTGTAGTGTTGCGCCCTGGCTTTGCTGCAATGCACTGTGCTTGACTTGGCTTTGCTGAAATGCACTGTGCTTGACTTGGCTTTGCTGCAATGCACTGTGCTTGACTTGGCTTTGTAGTGTTGCGCCCTGGCTTTGCTGCAATGCACTGTGCTTGACTTGGCTTTGTAGTGTTGCGCCCTAACCTTGCTGCAATGCACTGTGCTTGACTTGGCTTTGCAGTGTTGTGCCCTAACCTTGCTGCAATGCACTGTGCCTGACTTGGATTTGTAGTGTTGCACCCTAACTATGCTGCAATGCACTGTGCCTGAGTTGGCTTTGTAGTGTTGTGCCCTGGCTTTGCTGCAATGCACTGTGCCTGAGTTGGCTTTGTAGTGTTGCACCCTGGCTTTGCTGCAATGCACTGTGCTTGACTTGGCTTTGTAGTGTTGCGCCCTAACCTTGCTGCAATGCACTGTGCCTGACTTGGCTTTGTAGTGTTGTGCCCTGGCTTTGCTGCAATGCACTGTGCTTGACTTGGCTTTGTAGTATTGCGCCCTAACTATGCTGCAATGCACTGTGCCTGAGTTGGCTTTGTAGTGTTGCGCCCTGGCTTTGCTGCAATGCACTGTGCTTGACTTGGCTTTGTAGTGTTGCGCCCTAACTATGCTGCAATGCACTGTGCCTGACTTGGCTTTGTAGTGTTGCGCCCTAACCTTGCTGCAATGCACTATGCCTGACTTGGCTTTGTAGTGTTGCGCCCTGGCTTTGCTGCAATGCACTGTGCTTGACTTGGCTTTGTAGTGTTGTGCCCTAACTATGCTGCAATGCCCTGTGCTTGACTTGGCTTTGTAGTGTTGCGCCCTGGCTTTGCTGCAATGCACTGTGCCTGACTTGGCTTTGTAGTGTTGCGCCCTGGCTTTGCTGCAATGCACTGTGCTTGACTTGGCTTTGTAGTATTGCGCCCTAACTATGCTGCAATGCACTGTGCCTGAGTTGGCTTTGTAGTGTTGTGCCCTGGCTTTGCTGCAATGCACTGTGCTTGACTTGGCTTTGTAGTGTTGCGCCCTAACTATGCTGCAATGCACTGTGCCTGACTTGGCTTTGTAGTGTTGCACCCTAACCTTGCTGCAATGCACTGTGCTTGACTTGGCTTTGTAGTGTTGCGCCCTAACCTTGCTGCAATGCACTGTGCCTGACTTGGCTTTGTAGTATTGCGCCCTAACCTTGCTGCAATGCACTGTGCCTGACTTGGCTTTGCTGCAATGCACTGTGCCTGACTTGGCTTTGCTGCAATACACTGTGCTTGACTTGGCTTTGTAGTGTTGTGCCCTAAGCTTGCTGCAATGCACTGTGCTTGACTTGGCTTTGTAGTATTGTGCCCTAACTATGCTGCACTGCACTGTGCCTGACTTGGCTTTGTAGTGTTGTGCCCTAAACTTGCTGCAATGCACTGTGCCTGACTTGGCTTTGTAGTGTTGCGCCCTAACCTTGCTGCAATGCCCTGTGCCTGACTTGGCTTTGTAGTGTTGCGCCCTGGCTTTGCTGCAATGCACTGTGCCTGAGTTGGCTTTGTAGTGTTGCGCCCTGGCTTTGCTGCAATGCACTGTGCTTGACTTGGCTTTGTAGTGTTGCGCCCTGGCTTTGCTGCAATGCACTGTGCTTGACTTGCCTTTGTAGTGTTGCGCCCTAACTTTGCTGCAATGCACTGTGCCTGACTTGGCTTTGCGGTGTTGCGCCCTAACCTTGCTGCAATGCACTGTGCCTGACTTGGCTTTGCTGCAATGCACTGTGCCTGACTTGGCTTTGCTGCAATGCACTGTGCCTGACTTGGCTTTGGTGCAATGCAATGCACTGTGCCTGACTTGACTTTGTGGTGTTGCGCCCTGGCTTTGTAGTGTTGTGCCCTAACCTTGCTGCAGTGCACTCTGCTTGACTTGGCTTTGTAGTGTTGCGCCCTGGCTTTGCTGCAATGCACTGTGCTTGACTTGGCTTTGTAGTGTTGCGCCCTGGCTTTGCTGCAATGCACTGTGCCTGACTTGGCTTTGCTGTGTTTTGCCCTAACTTTGCCGCAATGCACTGTTCTTGACATGCCTTTGCTGCAATGCACTGCGTTGCGCCCTAACTTTGTAGCGTTGCGCCCTAACTTTGTAGCGTTGCGCCCTAACTTTGTAGCGTTGCGCCCTAACTTTGTAGCGTTGCGCCCTAACTTTGTAGCGTTGCGCCCTAACTTTGTAGCGTTGCGCCCTAACTTTGTAGCGTTGCGCCCTAACTTTGTAGCGTTGCACCCTTCTGTGGGACCCACATGCAGCCTAGAGGGGTGAAGCTTTGTGTAGACAAATGGTCTGAGATGTGAGGAGGTTGTTGTCTATACAGATGTCTAAGAGGCAAGTTTTACAGAGCAACTCAGCCGAGCGTTTCTCTTTTGTTTTGTAGGTGCCACTTGGGCTGCTTTTGGACCGGGAAGAGTGTTTGAGGTCAGTTGGGTAGCAGGGAGGTGGAGCGCGGGCCTGTGGATTTGCCACAGGCGGGGCCCTGTGTAGCGTGGAGCTGACTGTTGATACTGTATTTTTTGGTTCTGTTTTCTTGCAGATGTAGAGGAACCTGGTGACCGCAGGACCATCCTTGACACTGAATCCGATTTGGGCCGCTTCTGTGAGGCGTGGCTTCCGGCTCTCGGACCTCTGAAAGTTAAGTTGAGGGATCGGGGCTGATGTTATGTTGGGAAGAAGGGAGGTGTTTTGTCGTAGCAGGGAGGGGTTGTAGCAGTAGTGTAGAAAGAGTACTGTGCTGGGACAGGTTAAGGCAAAGGGCCTACTTCTCAGGCCAAAGATAGCATGTCCTGGACAGTGTGGTTCCAGCCTGTCTGTTGTTGTGTTGTTGATGTAGTATGTGTACTGTGCTTTGGGTGTTCTGCAGGTCTTGATGTTCTCTATGCTTATGCCATGCTTGGCCTTCATTTCTAGGGTCTCTCTTTGTGTCCCTCCCCCTCCCCCCCTTCTGGGACTTGTTTGTGTTCCTTTCCCCTGCCCCCTTCTGGGACTTTTTGCGTCCCTCCCCCCCTCTTCTGGGACTTTTTGCGTCCCTCCCCCCCTCTTCTGGGACTTTTTGCATCCCTCCCCCCCTCTTCTGGGACTTTTTGCGTCCCTCTTCCCCTCTTCTGGGACTTTTTGCGTCCCTCTTCCCCTCTTCTGGGACTTTTTGCGTCCCTCTTCCCCTCTTCTGGGACTTTTTGCGTCCCTCTTCCCCTCTTCTGGGACTTTTTGCGTCCCTCTTCCCCTCTTCTGGGACTTTTTGCGTCCCTCTTCCCCTCTTCTGGGACTTTTTGTGTCCCTCTTCCCCTCTTCTGGGACTAATTGCGTCCCTCTTCCCCTCTTCTGGGACTTTTTGCGTCCCTCTTCCCCTCTTCTGGGACTTTTTGTGTCCCTCTTCCCCTCTTCTGGGACTTCTTTTATCTGTTCCCTACATTTAAAGTATTTAGGCACAGATTCTTGTATGTCCATCTTTCACTTGTGGCCATATGCCTTCGTAAGGGTCACTTTTCCAGAACTGTCATTGACTTGTTCTTGCAGTCCTTAGGTCTTCCTGCCCATGGCATCTCTGGTCTGGGTGTCATCCTCCTTAGTTTTCTTTTTCTATCTGGATTGCTATTGGTTCATCATGTGTGGTGCTGCTCTATGTGTTTGTCTGGCTGGAACTGCTCTGCCCAGGGCAATGAAGTTAGAGACATTAACAGAAGCGCAGCAGAAATATTGTGTGGGTAATATGCTGATATGCAGAGTACTTGCCTAGGGTCATATACTACACTGCTGAACAAGTACCCATAAGTCAGGCAAGTGAGGAGAGTAGAACCCTCCTGGCTATGCAGCCGCAGGAGCGACGATCAAGTCTCTGGGGCCTGAGCTATTGAAGCAGGACCTAAGTACCTCAAAACCAAGTATGTTCATTACAGCCTATGCGGTACTTATGATTACATATGTGGGACTTAGAATTTGATGTGTCTGACTGTGTCTAGGGTTGAGGGTTTGGATGCACGGAGGTGTGTTTGCGGAGGTGTATTAGCATCTGGGTGTGTGGAGGTGGGTGTCATTTATTGTTGTCTCCATAGAATTTGTGTGTGGAATGGAGTGTTTTCCTTTGGAGGCAGTCAGGACCCAAGATTGAAAATAGAATAAAGCAAGCCCTGCTGGAGTTTGTTATGTTTTCCCCCAGCTGGGTTTTTTTTCCTCTGGTCTCGGGTAGTTTGCAAAGTGTGGTCGATCACCAAGTTTTGGATGCAGTCTGAGCCGGGGCCAGCTTTCTTTGAGGCAGGGCTCCATTTGGAGGTGACTTGGAATGCTGTTCCTGGGGAGCTGTGAGGTGCAGGGCACTGGCCTGTTGTGGCTGGCAGGAGGTTGAATGCTTGGGTGGAGAATGAGGAGGGTTTTCTGGGTGAGGGTTTGTGTATGCGGTTTGGGGGTGGTGGGGTTGCTTTTAGAGGTTGTGTGTGTGTGATATTTTGCTTTGCAGGTACTTAGCTTTTTAAAAAATGATAATAGAATAAAAAAATCCCAGCTGGGGGATTTTTTTTTTTTCCCCCAGCTGGGTTTTTTTTCCCCGGTCCCGGCCAGTCTGTGAGGCGATGTTCATCGCCAAGGTTTGGGTGCAGACTGACCTGGGACCGGGTTTTCTTGAGGCAGGATTAACTTTTGGGGCCCCTGGGAACGCTGTTCCTGGGGAGCCATGGGTCCTAGGAAGGATGGCCTGTTGTGGCTGGCAGGAGGTTGAATGCTTGGATGGAGAATGAGGAGGGTTTTGGGTTTTCTGGGTGAGGGTTTGTGTATGCGGTTTGGGGGTGGCGGGGTTGCTTTTAGAGGTTGTGTGTGTGTGATATTTTGCTTTGCAGGTACTTAGCTTTTTAAAAAATGATAATAGAATAAAAAAACCCCAGCTGGGGGATTTTTTTTTTTTCCCCCAGCTGGGTTTTTTTTCCCCGGTCCCGGCCAGTCTGCGAGGCGATGTTCATCGCCAAGGTTTGGGTGCAGACTGACCTGGGACCGGGTTTTCTTGAGGCAGGATTAACTTTTGGGGCCCCTGGGAATGCCGTTCCTGGGGAGCCAAGGGTCCTAGGAAGGATGGCCTGTTGTGGCTGGCAGGAGGTTGAATGCTTGGATGGAGAATGAGGAGGGTTTTGGGTTTTCTGGGTGAGGGTTTGTGTATGTTGTTCGGGGGTGGTGGGGTTGCTTTTTGAGGTTGTGTGTGTAATTTTTTGCTTTGCAGCCAGTTAGTTTAAAGCTAAAAGTAAGAAGAGTTTGGGATGGCCAGAGGAGGGTTTTGGGTTTGGGTTTTCTGGGTGAGGGTTTGTGTATGCAGTTTGGGGGTGGTGGGGTTTCTTTTTGAGGTTGTATGTGTAATGTTCTGTGTGTAATTTTTTGCTTTGCAGCCAGTTAGTTTAAAGCTAAAAGTAAGAAGAGTTTGGGACGGCCAGAGGAGTCTCTGCGGAGCTGCACCTCGGGACGGCCAGAGGAGTCTCTGCGGAGCTGCGCCTCGGGACGGCCAGAGGAGTCTCTGCGGAGCTGCACCTCGGGACGGCCAGAGGAGTCTCTGCGGAGCTGCGCCTCGGGACGGCCAGAGGAGTCTCTGCGGAGCTGCGCCTCGGGACGGCCAGAGGAGTCTCTGCGGAGCTGCGCCTCGGGACGGCCAGAGGAGTCGCTGCGGAGCTGCGCCTCGGGACGGCCAGAGGAGTCGCTGCGGAGCTGCGCCTCGGGACGGCCAGAGGAGTCTCTAAAAGAATATAGTGGTCATTGTGTCTGAATGTGTAGTGTTATGCCATATGTACCTCTGTAGTCTTTCATTGTGTTTAACTCTGTAGTGTTGGGTTGTCTTTAACTCTGTTTTCTGTTGTGGTATGTTTAACTCAGTGCTGTGGTGTTGTATTGTGCCTTAACTCTGTACTCTGATGTTGTGCTCCTGACTTTGTTGTCTTGCAGTGTGTTTAACTGTGTACTGTTGTATTATGCTGTAAAAGTGTAGTATTGCTCTGTTTCAGTTTCTACCACTGTCTTGCATTACATCTGAGTTTGTACTGCCGTGTTGTTCCCTAACTCTGTACTCATGTGCCGTGCCTGAACTTTGTAGTATTGCATAGTCCTTGAATTTGTATGTTGCATGGTGTTTGACTTTGGTGTTGCCTGTGCCGTATTGCACCGTGTTAGACTTTGTTGTAGTGCCCTGTGTTTGCCTTTGCTGTATTGCAAGGTTTGACCTTGCTGTTGACTGTGTTGTAATACACTATTTGTGTTCTAATGCCCTGCGTTTGACCTTGTGCTATTGTGTTGTGCCCTGACTTTGCTGTAATGCACTGTGCTTGACTGTGTTCTAGTGCACTGTGTTTGATCTTGTACCGTTGTGTTGTGCCCTGACTTTGTAATGCACTGTGTTTGACTTTGTTGTATTGTGCCCCAACTTTGTATATTGTCCGGTGTTTGACTTTATTGTGCCCTAACATTGTATATTGTCCTGTGTTTGACTTTGATGTATTGTGCCCCAACTTTGTATATTGCCCTGTGTTTGACTTTGTATTGTGCCCTAACATTGTATATTGTCCTGTGTTTGACCTTGCTGTAATGCTCTGTTTGACTTTGTATTGTGCCCTAACATTGTATTTTGTCTTGTGTTTGACTTTGTATTGTGCCCCAACTTTGTATATTGCTATGTTTGACTTTGCTGTAATGCTCTGTGTTTGACTTTGTGGTATTGTGCCCCAAGTTTGTATATTGTCTTGTGTTTGACTTTGTATTGTGCCCCAACTTTGTATATTGCTCTGTGTTTGACTTTGCTGTATTGTGCCCCAACTTTGTATATTGATGTGTCTGACTTTGCTGTAATGCTCTGTTTGACTTTGTATTGTGCCCCAACTTTGTGTATTGCTCTGTGTTTGACTTTGTTGTATTTTGCCCCAACTTTGTATGTTGTGTTGTGTTTGACTTTGCTGTAATGCTCTGTGTTTGACTTTGTTGTATTGTGCCCCAAGTTTGTATGTTGTCTTGTGTTTGACTTTGCTGTAATGCTCTGTTTGACTTTGTATTGTGCCCCAACTTTGTATATTGCTCTGTGTTTGACTTTGTTGTATTTTGCCCCAACTTTGTATATTGTCTTGCGTTTGACTTTGCTGTAATGCTCTGTGTTTGACTTTGTTGTATTGTGCCCCAAGTTTGTATATTTTCTTGTGTTTGACTTTGCTGTAATGCTCTGTGTTTGACTTTGTATTGTGCCCCAACTTTGTATATTGCTCTGTGTTTGACTTTGTTGTATTGTGCCCCAACTTTGTATATTGCTCTGTGTTTGACTTTGTTGTATTGTGTCCCAACTTTGTAAATTGCTGTGTTTGACTTTGCTGTAATGCTCTGTTTGACTTTGTTGTATTGTGCCCAAAGTTTGTATATTGTCTTATGTTTGACTTTGCTGTAATGCTGTGTTTGACTTTGTTGTATTGTGCCCCAACTTTGTATATTGCTCTGTGTTTGACTTTGTTGTATTGTGCCCCAACTTTGTATATTGCTCTGTGTTTGACTTTGTTGTATTGTGCCCCAACTTTGTATATTGCTCTGTGTTTGACTTTGTTGTATTGTGTCCCAACTTTGTAAATTGCTGTGTTTGACTTTGCTGTAATGCTCTGTGTTTGACTTTGTTGTATTGTGCCCAAAGTTTGTATATTGTCTTGTGTTTGACTTTGCTGTAATGCTGTGTTTGACTTTGTATTGTGCCCCAACTTTGTATATTGCTCTGTTTGACTTTGTTGTATTGTGCCCCAACTTTGTATATTGCTCTGTGTTTGACTTTGTTGTATTGTGTCCCAACTTTGTAAATTGCTGTGTTTGACTTTGCTGTAATGCTCTGTGTTTGACTTTGTTGTATTGTGCCCCAAGTTTGTATGTTGTCTTGTGTTTGACTTTGCTGTAATGCTGTGTTTGACTTTGTATTGTGCCCCAACTTTGTATATTGCTCTGTGTTTGACTTTGTTGTATTGTGCCCCAACTTTGTATATTGCTCTGTGTTTGACTTTGTTGTATTGTGTCCCAACTTTGTAAATTGCTGTGTTTGACTTTGCTGTAATGCTCTGTGTTTGACTTTGTTGTATTGTGCCCCAAGTTTGTATGTTGTCTTGTGTTTGACTTTGCTGTAATGCTCTGTTTGACTTTGTATTGTGCCCCAACTTTGTATATTGCTCTGTGTTTGACTTTGTTGTATTGTGCCACAAGTTTGTATATTGGACTACTTGAGTCTGTGTTGAACTCTGTAATCTTGTATCCATGTCTTGTAACTTAAAAAATGTTGTTACTCTTTTTAACTAATAAAGGAAACAGAAACCTTACCCCCTTTCCTTTCAAACACCACAATAAATGTTTTTTGGTTGTGTTGTGTCAGGTTTTTTCTTGTTGCGCCAGTTGTTGTTGTCTTGTTTTTTTTCTTTCCTTTCCACTTTAACTTTAGTTTTCTGATTCAATTTTTTGAATCAGAGCAGCCCTAGAACCAGGCTTGGTCTCTGGGAGTAAAAAATAAATTTAAATTTAAAAAAAAAAAAAAAAAAATTTAAATATTTAATTACTCCCAGAGACCAACCCAACTTCTAGGGCTGCACCAGGGTATATACTTATTATTTTTATTCTTTTTATATATACTACTATACAGGGAAATTACCCACCCACACCCACTCTCCCCCCCCAATTAACCAACCACCTGCACACACAAAACCCATATCAAAACCAATCCACACCCAAAATTAACCACCCCCTCACCAATTAAACAATTACCTAATTAATTATGCAAATTAGGTAAAAAAAATTTTTTTCTCCGCCACACCAAAACAAAATCGCTACATCACAACAACCTCCCACCACATCGACCCCTACTCACCACACACCACATCCCCACAGCCCACCCCATCACCCAACCCCGCCCCCGAACACCCGCTCTGCCCCCTCACCCGTCCCCGCCCCCGAACACCCGCTCTGCCCCCTCACCCATCCCCACCCCCGGACACCCGCTCCGCCCCCTCACCCGACCCCGCCCCCGGACACCCGCTCCGCCCCCTCACCCGACCCCGCCCCCGGACACCCGCTCCGCCCCCTCACCCGCCCCCGAACACCCGCTCCGCCCCCTCACCCGACCCCACCCCCGAACACCCTCTCCGCCCCCTCACCCGTCCCCGCCCCCCCACACCCTCTCCGCCCCCCCACACCCTCTCCACCCCCTCACCCGTCCCCGCCCCCAGACACCCGCTCCACCCCCTCACCCGTCCCCGCCCCCGAACACCCGCCCCCTCACCCGTCCCCGCCCCCGAACACCCGCCCCCTCACCCGACCCCGCCCCCAGACACCCGCCCCGACCCCTCACCCGTCCCCGCCCACAGACACCCGCTCCGCCCCCTCACCCGACCCCGCCCCGAGACACCCGCTCCACCCCCCCACCCGACCCCGCCCCCAGACACCCGCTCCGCCCCCTCACCCGACCCCGCCCCCAGACACCCGCTCCGCCCCCTCACCCGACCCCGCCCCCAGACACCCGCTCCGCCCCCTCACCCGACCCCGCCCCCAGACACCCGCTCCGCCCCCTCACCCGACCCCGCCCCCAGACGCCCGCTCCGCCCCCTCACCCGTCCCCGCCCCCAGACGCCCGCTCCGCCCCCTCACCCGTCCCCGCCCCCAGACGCCCGCTCCGCCCCCTCACCCGTCCCCGCCCCCAGACGCCCGCTCTGCCCCCTCACCCGTCCCCGCCCCCGAACACCCGCTCCGCCCCCTCACCCATCCCCACCCCCGGACACCCGCTCCGCCCCCTCACCCGACCCCGCCCCCGGACACCCGCTCCGCCCCCTCACCCGACCCCGCCCCCGGACACCCGCTCCGCCCCCTCACCCGCCCCCGAACACCCGCTCCGCCCCCTCACCCGACCCCACCCCCGAACACCCGCTCCGCCCCCTCACCCGACCCCACCCCCGAACACCCTCTCCGCCCCCTCACCCGTCCCCGCCCCCCCACACCCTCTCCGCCCCCCCACACCCTCTCCACCCCCTCACCCGTCCCCGCCCCCAGACACCCGCTCCACCCCCTCACCCGTCCCCGCCCCCGAACACCCGCCCCCTCACCCGACCCCGCCCCCAGACACCCGCCCCGACCCCTCACCCGTCCCCGCCCACAGACACCCGCTCCGCCCCCTCACCCGACCCCGCCCCGAGACACCCGCTCCACCCCCCCACCCGACCCCGCCCCCAGACACCCGCTCCGCCCCCTCACCCGACCCCACCCCAAACACCTGCTCCGCCCCCCGCCCCAAGACGCCGCCCCGTCGTCGAGACCCCGCCCCGAGACGCCGCCCCCTCGTCGAGACCCCGCCCCGAGACGCCGCCCCGTCGTCGAGACCCCGCCCCGAGACGCCGCCCCCTCGTCGAGACCCCGCCCCGAGACGCCGCCCCCCGTCACTGAGCCCCGCCCCGAGACACCACCCCGTCACCTAGCCCCACCCCGAGACACCGCCCCCCGTCACTGAGCCCCGCCCCGAGACGCCGCCCCCGTCACTGAGCCCCGCCCCGAGACGCCGCCCCCGTCACTGAGCCCCGCCCCGAGACGCCGCCCCCCGTCACTGAGCCCCGCCCCGAGACGCCGCCCCCCGTCACCGAGCCCCGCCCCGAGACGCCGCCCCCCATCACCGAGCCCCGCCCCGAGACGCCGCCCCCCGTCACCGAGCCCCGCCCCGAGACGCCGCCCCCATCACCGAGCCCCGCCCCGAGACGCCGCCCCCCGTCACTGAGCCCCGCCCCGAGACGCCGCCCCCCGTCACTGAGCCCCGCCCCGAGACGCCACCCCGTCACCGAGCCCCGCCCCTAGACGCCGCCCCATCGCTGAGCCCCGCCCCTAGACGCCGCCCCCCATCACCGAGCCCCGCCCCTAGACGCCACCCCCCATCACTGAGCCCCACCCCGAGACACCGCCCCCGTCGCCGAGCCCGGCCCCGAGACGCCGCCCCCGTCACGGAGCCCCGCCCCGAGACGCCGCCCCCCGTCACGGAGCCCCGCCCCGAGACGCCGCCCCCCGTCACTGAGCCCCGCCCCGAGACGCCGCCCCCCGTCACTGAGCCCCGCCCCGAGACGCCGCCCCCCGTCACTGAACCCCGCCCCGAGACGCCGCCCCCGTCACTGAGCCCCGCCCCAAGCCGCCGCCCCCATCACTGAGCCCCGCCCCGAGACACTGCCCCATGACTGAGTCCCACCCCAAGACACCACCCCCCACCAAGTCACCCAGCCCCAAGACACCGGCCCCCACCACATTGCCCTGCCTCCTGAATCACATCTCACACTACTGAACTAATTCTACAATAAGTTAACCACGAAAACACAGAAACCCTCTGCTTTGTTTTTTCCACCCAACCGCAACGGATACTGCACTAAAAAAACGTGCAGCCACACCCCTAAACAACCACACCCCCTATGACCACACCCACCGACGCAGCCACGCCCCCTTGCGTAACTCCACCCCTTACGTGACCACGCCCACCGACTCAGCCACGCCCCCTTACGTGACCCCGCCCCTTACGTGACCACGCCCATCGACGCAGCCACACCCCTTACGTGACCACGTCCACCGACGCAGCCACGCCCCCCTACGTGACCACGCCTACTGACGCAACCACGCCCCCTTATGTAACTCCGCCCCTTACGTGACCACGCCCACCGACGCAACCACACCCCTTACGTGACCACGCCCACCGACACAGCCACGCCCCCTTACGTGACCACGCCCCCTTACGTGACCACGCCCACCGACGCAGCCACGCCCCCTTACGTGACTCCGCCCCTTACGTGACCACGCCCACCGACGCAACCACACCCCCTTACGTGACTCCGCCCCTTACGTGACCACGCCCACCGACGCAACCACGCCCCTTGCGTAACTCCGCCCTTTACGTGACCACGCCCACCGACGTAGCCACGCCCCTTACGTGACCACGCCCACTGACGCAACCACGCCCCTTACGTGACCACGCCCTTTACGTGACCACGCCCACCGACGCAGCCACGCCCCTTACGTGACCACGCCCCCTTACGTGACCCCGCCCCTTACGTGACCACGCCCACCGACGCAACCACGCCCCCCTTACGTGACCCCGCCCACCAACGCAGCCACGCCCACCGACGCAGCCACGCCCCCTTACGTGACCACGCCCCCTTACGTGACCCCGCCCCTTACGTGACCACGCCCACCGACGCAGCCACGCCCCCTTACGTGACCACGCCCCCTTACGTGATCCCGCCCCTTACGTGACCACGCCCACCGACGCAGCCACGCCCCTTACGTGACCCCGCCCACCAACGCAGCCACGCCCCTTACGTGACCCCGCCCCTTACGTGACCACGCCCACTGATGCAACCACGCCCACTGACGCAACCACGCCCCCTTACGTGACCACGCCCACCGACGCAGCCACGCCCCATTAGGGTTAGGGTTACGGTTTAGGGTTACGGTTTAGGGTTACGGTTTAGGGTTACGGTTTAGGGTTACGGTTTAGGGTTACGGTTTAGGGTTACGGTTAGGGTTACGGTTTAGGGTTAGGGTTAGGGTTAGGGTTAGGGTTAGGGTTAGGGTTAGGGTTAGGGTTAGGGTTAGGGTTAGGGTTAGGGTTAGGGTTAGGGTTAGGGTTAGGGGTTAGGGTTAGGGTTAGGGTTAGGGTTAGGGTTAGGGTTAGGGTTAGGGTTAGGGTTAGGGTTAGGGTTAGGGTTAGGGTTAGGGTTAGGGTTAGGGTTAGGGTTAGGGTTAGGGTTAGGGTTAGGGTTAGGGTTAGGGTTAGGGTTAGGGTTAGGGTTAGGGTTAGGGTTAGGGTTAGGGTTAGGGTTAGGGTTAGGGTTAGGGTTAGGGTTAGGGTTAGGGTTAGGGTTAGGGTTAGGGTTAGGGTTAGGGTTAGGGTTAGGGTTAGGGTTAGGGTTAGGGTTAGGGTTAGGGTTAGGGTTAGGGTTAGGGTTAGGGTTAGGGTTAGGGTTAGGGTTAGGGTTAGGGTTAGGGTTAGGGTTAGGGTTAGGGTTAGGGTTAGGGTTAGGGTTAGGGTTAGGGTTAGGGTTAGGGTTAGGGTTAGGGTTAGGGTTAGGGTTAGGGTTAGGGTTAGGGTTAGGGTTAGGGTTAGGGTTAGGGTTAGGGTTAGGGTTAGGGTTAGGGTTAGGGTTAGGGTTAGGGTTAGGGTTAGGGTTAGGGTTAGGGTTAGGGTTAGGGTTAGGGTTAGGGTTAGGGTTAGGGTTAGGGTTAGGGTTAGGGTTAGGGTTAGGGTTAGGGTTAGGGTTAGGGTTAGGGTTAGGGTTAGGGTTAGGGTTAGGGTTAGGGTTAGGGTTAGGGTTAGGGTTAGGGTTAGGGTTAGGGTTAGGGTTAGGGTTAGGGTTAGGGTTAGGGTTAGGGTTAGGGTTAGGGTTAGGGTTAGGGTTAGGGTTAGGGTTAGGGTTAGGGTTAGGGTTAGGGTTAGGGTTAGGGTTAGGGTTAGGGTTAGGGTTAGGGTTAGGGTTAGGGTTAGGGTTAGGGTTAGGGTTAGGGTTAGGGTTAGGGTTAGGGTTAGGGTTAGGGTTAGGGTTAGGGTTAGGGTTAGGGTTAGGGTTAGGGTTAGGGTTAGGGTTAGGGTTAGGGTTAGGGTTAGGGTTAGGGTTAGGGTTAGGGTTAGGGTTAGGGTTAGGGTTAGGGTTAGGGTTAGGGTTAGGGTTAGGGTTAGGGTTAGGGTTAGGGTTAGGGTTAGGGTTAGGGTTAGGGTTAGGGTTAGGGTTAGGGTTAGGGTTAGGGTTAGGGTTAGGGTTAGGGTTAGGGTTAGGGTTAGGGTTAGGGTTAGGGTTAGGGTTAGGGTTAGGGTTAGGGTTAGGGTTAGGGTTAGGGTTAGGGTTAGGGTTAGGGTTAGGGTTAGGGTTAGGGTTAGGGTTAGGGTTAGGGTTAGGGTTAGGGTTAGGGTTAGGGTTAGGGTTAGGGTTAGGGTTAGGGTTAGGGTTAGGGTTAGGGTTAGGGTTAGGGTTAGGGTTAGGGTTAGGGTTAGGGTTAGGGTTAGGGTTAGGGTTAGGGTTAGGGTTAGGGTTAGGGTTAGGGTTAGGGTTAGGGTTAGGGTTAGGGTTAGGGTTAGGGTTAGGGTTAGGGTTAGGGTTAGGGTTAGGGTTAGGGTTAGGGTTAGGGTTAGGGTTAGGGTTAGGGTTAGGGTTAGGGTTAGGGTTAGGGTTAGGGTTAGGGTTAGGGTTAGGGTTAGGGTTAGGGTTAGGGTTAGGGTTAGGGTTAGGGTTAGGGTTAGGGTTAGGGTTAGGGTTAGGGTTAGGGTTAGGGTTAGGGTTAGGGTTAGGGTTAGGGTTAGGGTTAGGGTTAGGGTTAGGGTTAGGGTTAGGGTTAGGGTTAGGGTTAGGGTTAGGGTTAGGGTTAGGGTTAGGGTTAGGGTTAGGGTTAGGGTTAGGGTTAGGGTTAGGGTTAGGGTTAGGGTTAGGGTTAGGGTTAGGGTTAGGGTTAGGGTTAGGGTTAGGGTTAGGGTTAGGGTTAGGGTTAGGGTTAGGGTTAGGGTTAGGGTTAGGGTTAGGGTTAGGGTTAGGGTTAGGGTTAGGGTTAGGGTTAGGGTTAGGGTTAGGGTTAGGGTTAGGGTTAGGGTTAGGGTTAGGGTTAGGGTTAGGGTTAGGGTTAGGGTTAGGGTTAGGGTTAGGGTTAGGGTTAGGGTTAGGGTTAGGGTTAGGGTTAGGGTTAGGGTTAGGGTTAGGGTTAGGGTTAGGGTTAGGGTTAGGGTTAGGGTTAGGGTTAGGGTTAGGGTTAGGGTTAGGGTTAGGGTTAGGGTTAGGGTTAGGGTTAGGGTTAGGGTTAGGGTTAGGGTTAGGGTTAGGGTTAGGGTTAGGGTTAGGGTTAGGGTTAGGGTTAGGGTTAGGGTTAGGGTTAGGGTTAGGGTTAGGGTTAGGGTTAGGGTTAGGGTTAGGGTTAGGGTTAGGGTTAGGGTTAGGGTTAGGGTTAGGGTTAGGGTTAGGGTTAGGGTTAGGGTTAGGGTTAGGGTTAGGGTTAGGGTTAGGGTTAGGGTTAGGGTTAGGGTTAGGGTTAGGGTTAGGGTTAGGGTTAGGGTTAGGGTTAGGGTTAGGGTTAGGGTTAGGGTTAGGGTTAGGGTTAGGGTTAGGGTTAGGGTTAGGGTTAGGGTTAGGGTTAGGGTTAGGGTTAGGGTTAGGGTTAGGGTTAGGGTTAGGGTTAGGGTTAGGGTTAGGGTTAGGGTTAGGGTTAGGGTTAGGGTTAGGGTTAGGGTTAGGGTTAGGGTTAGGGTTAGGGTTAGGGTTAGGGTTAGGGTTAGGGTTAGGGTTAGGGTTAGGGTTAGGGTTAGGGTTAGGGTTAGGGTTAGGGTTAGGGTTAGGGTTAGGGTTAGGGTTAGGGTTAGGGTTAGGGTTAGGGTTAGGGTTAGGGTTAGGGTTAGGGTTAGGGTTAGGGTTAGGGTTAGGGTTAGGGTTAGGGTTAGGGTTAGGGTTAGGGTTAGGGTTAGGGTTAGGGTTAGGGTTAGGGTTAGGGTTAGGGTTAGGGTTAGGGTTAGGGTTAGGGTTAGGGTTAGGGTTAGGGTTAGGGTTAGGGTTAGGGTTAGGGTTAGGGTTA
>JAUNZM010001443.1:0-305053 GCA_033459285.1 Clamator glandarius
GCTGTGTGTCTTGGAGTAGGAAAGCAAAGATGAGAGATGCAAAACTAATCTATTAGCATCAAAAAATCAAGACAGCACAATTGCTCTGGTCTTCTATCTGCAACCAAGGCAGCTTTGCAGCTCTTCATTTCTAATTACCCACAGATAATAAGCGAATACAATAGTGAAGGATATGAGAATAATTTACTGTTCATCAAAGAAAAAATGATTGGAATCATTCGCCTTCAGAATATCCATTTCTGCAATGAAGATCCTACCCAAGAGACCTTCCAATCAGCCCCTCCCGACAACTCCTGCCAAAAATCCGTTACAGCTATTAGCAACAAAGTTATTAGCTAGTAATTAACCCTGTAATTAACTTGAAGTGACTTCAGCAATCAACACTGAGATCTAATGTGAACATGTCGTTAAATCAAGTGCCATTAATGCGTGGAAAGTTCTCTTCACGGTGGCTATGATGACAACACCTCAAGGTTGCCACGCAGCTGGTTTGCGGCTGTTGGATCATCTTGCAGGGAGCAGACGCTGATGAGCGAGATGCAAGGGGTTTGCAGAGATGCTGCCTTCTTCTCCCTCCCTAAACAGCTCAGCTAAACCCCAACAGAGACTCAGCCATCACCTTCTGGATAGGCTTCCTCCAGCATCTTGCGTTTTCCAACTTCTCTGTCACTCTGGTTGCTTAACTGCAAGCAACCCCATGAATCTTGATGAGGTTTTGAACCAAAAAGTGTTACCTCTTAAGTACTTGCATGAGGCATTGAGTTAATTTCTTCCTTTCTTTCCTTTTCTATGCCTCCTTCCTCCTTTTTCTTCCTTTTTTCTTCCCCTTCTTCCTCCTCTTCCTTCCCCTCCTTCCTTCTTTTACTTCTCCTTCTTCTTCTTTCTCTCCTTCCTTCTTTTCCTTCCTCTTCTTTTTCAACAAAGACATCATCACCTGCTGATCTCCAGGCTCTGCCTCGCACCCCAGACAGACACTCCAGCTCAAGTGGGTTTTATCCCCTCAGCCTCTCCTCTCCCCTCCCTGTTCCTTCCCTTCTCCACTAACTCTCTCCCTGATACGCTTAAAAAAGGCACAATTGAGTTGCGTTAATACACCCATCTCTCCTCCATGAGAGTTATTCTGCCTCATCGCAGATACAGAGGGAAAGGGAACAGATTTGGCATTTAATAGAGCTATCCTCAAGGACACAGAGGCAGCTATTCAGGAATGATCAAATGACGGGTTTGAATATCAAACAGCAGCCCTGACAGCCAGGGAATCGGAGATCTCTTGTTGTACACCTGATATCCTAATCTGAAATGAGAATCCTGGGGGAGGCTCATCCTTTTCAAAGGGTGCTTGCTTTTTTTTTTTTTAGGTAACTTTCCCTTTTGCCTTCAGAAGTTTAACAAAAGTGCATCCATTCAGAGAAATCATTTATCTCCAGTGGCAATCAGCTTAAATATGGCCCATTATCAAGCTGCCTGCCAGTGTACATCAGCAGGCGCTGTTAGGACACGCGGCTGGGCGGATAACACGCTAGTAATTACTTGTCTTTGCAAAATAACCTCAGCTGACGAAGAGGAGGAGCCGGGTGGAAACGCAGCTGAAGCCAAAAGAGACAAGAGCGAGCACGCGGAGGGCAGGGAGCAGCTAGGAAAGGCACCACTTGCCTTTACCTGGTCCCATGGCTTGGTCCCAACAGGGTTTGTCGACATGTGGGACAACGTCACCCAAACATCCCTCTCCTTCTCCATCCGGAGACTCTGAAAGACTGAATTACCTCCAACCTGTGCCCAAGCAGCCCTGGGGCTGCAGCGCCTGCACAGGTGGATGAGATGTCCGTGTGCTGCTCATGAAATCAGTGTTTCCAGCCACGGGGCTCTCCTATTTATGCAAATCACTCTCCTGATGAGATACGGTTCCACGTAGGGGCTGTGCCCTCTGCCCTCTGCCAGGGACCTTTGCAAGAGAAAAGGCTCCGAGTGCCCAGCCCAGGGCAGCAGATACCTGGCTGTGGACAGAGACAGACTCCGAGACGATGGCAACCTTCCTCCCATCAAAAAACATGTAAGCAGGACTGTATCTCCGTACCTTATATGTATATTCCTTGATATATAACTTAATAAAACTTTATGGACCTAGGATAAGGAATTCACGTTGAATAGATGAACTGGGATTGAAATATGGTCCAATTAAGTCTGTAACAGGGCTGGCTTTACTCTGAACATCCTCCAACTTGAAATGAAATCTCCACTGAAGCAGATAAATCAGCCAACATAAAGCACAACCCCGCTTCTTGCCGCTCCCAGAGGAGCAGGGATCAGCCTGGCCTATGATTTTTTTAGGGGAGAAGATGGATTCTTATTGGGATGTAGCCACTCCAAGGTGTTTTCAGGCTTGGGCAGCTCTTCCCCAGCCTCTTGGCTGGCTCTGCCAGAGCCTTCGCTCTCATCCCTGCCGAAAGGGAACAAAACAGCAAGTTGTTTTGCTGTCGTGTTCCCACAGCTGCAATTAGCACATTCATGCATTGGTTTTATTTCCCCCTTTTTAGCTTCCTCTTTTTTTTTTTTTTTTTCTCTTTTTTTTTGCCACCGCTTCAAGAAAAGGAGATTATTTTTAATTACAGTTTTACACTCGATTAATGAACGTCAACAATGTGCTAATGAACAGGACTGCGGCACGAGGACACGATGTGCTTCCATAGCTTTCAAGGGGATTCTGGAGGCATTATTTATCCAAAGGCTGCCCCCATGGAATCTCGGAGATGGAGAAGGACCAAGAAAGCAAACAGCAACGCTATTCTCTCCTGGATGCTGGCACATCAATTGATCGGGATGGAGCAGTCCAAGATGCCCCAAACATTGACCTAACGAGGTAGCAGGATGGGTCTGAACATCCCAGGGGCACCGAGGGTAGATCTGCTTTTGGTAATGGTAATTTCTTATACAAGTAGCTTGGTGCTAATTAAAGTTTTATCCTGATGTCATTCTGCATAGTTAAGAAACCCCACCACTACTCTAATTTCTGATTCATGGTGCTATCACCAATGGAGTTGGAGGCTTTGCTTTTCATCAAAAGCAGCTTTACTCTCTCCCCCCAAATGTGAGAAAAGGTATGGTTTTTCTGCATGTGGAAAAGGTCATTCCATCATAAAAACCTGCTGCCTGACATGCTGGTTTTATTGAGGTGAAAGGCAGAAGTATTGAAATTCTGCCAAGCCAAATGAAAAGAGAAAACCAGCTCTCCAAAACAAATAGCAGCCCTCCAAACCCTGGATGAAAACTCAATGCGCACAGTTCTGCTGGGATGAGGCAGCGTGTTTCAGACACAGCCTGGGTGATCAAGCTCACCCTCTCCAGAAGCCGTCTCCACAATGTTACCTTTGCCATATTTCCATCCCTCTAACTGAGAAATCATATTTAAATCCTAATGGAAAGCACTACATGGACTTCTCTACTAATGCAAGGACTCTATCCATCCTTCCTTTTGGCCTTCCCACTCCTCCTTAGCTCTGGGTAGCACCTAGCGTGAAGGATGCTGCATAAATGCTCAGGGAGGGGAGCGCAGCGCCCTGATGGCACCTACTGTGCCCTCCCCTCCATGCACCAAGGGGCTTGGGTGTGTTGTTGGATGAGAAGCTCAATGTGAGATGGCAACGTGGGCTCACAGCCCAGAAAGCGCCCCTGGGCTGCATCTTAGGGGCATGATTTAGGGATTGGTGGGAATGGTTGGACTCGATGATCCAGTGGGTCTCTTCCAACCTGGTTATTCTGTGATTCTGTGGTTCTGTGATCCAGAGCTGTGGGGCCAGCAAGGAGGGAGGGGATTCTGCCCCTCTGCTCCGCTCTGGTGAGACCCACCTGGAGCCCTGGGTCCAGTTCTGGAGTCCTGAGCACAGGGAGGACATGGAGCTGTTGGAGAGAGTCTAGAGGAGGCCATGGAGATCATCTGAGGGCTGGAGAACCTCCTGTAAGAGACCAGGCTGAGAGAGTTGGGGTTGTCCAGCCTGGAGAAACGAAGGCTCCAGGGAGACCTTAGAGCAGCTTCCAGTGCTGAAAGGGGCTCCAGGAGAGCTGGGGAGGGGCTCTGGATCAGGGAAGACAGGGACAGGAAGAGAGGGAATGGTTTTAAGATGCAAGAAGGGAGGTTATGATGAGATCTTGAGCAGAAATGTTTTGCTGTGAGAGTGGGGAGGCCCTGGAACAGGGTGCCCAGAGCAGCTGTTGCTGCCCCATCCCTGGAGGAGTTCAAGGACAGGTTGGATGGGGCTTGGAGCCCCTGATCCAGTGGGAGGTGTCCCTGCCCATGGGCTTTAATGTCCCTTCCATGCCTACCCATCCCATGATTCTATGATTTCTCTGCCTTTGAACTCCTGGAAGAAAGGAAGAAGAGTGGAAAAAAAAAAACCCTCCCAAAAAGCAGAAAATCTTGCAAGCAGCCAAACGGGGGGAAAATTGCAAGAGCTCAAAGAGTGACAGTTTGCGGAGCGCTGCCAAGCTCGATCGTCACCATTAATCAATTATTGCACATGAAAATAGATAGTGTTGGCAAACTCAGGCAGCTCTTGAATGAGATGGAAAAGGGTTAGACAGCCTTAGATACTGCTTCTTTCTAGCTGAGGGATCAAACCACAGTCCCATCATAAAAGGCTTCCAGGCTCATAAATAATAAAGTGACTGACAACTGTGGCATTAACTCCGCCTCAGGTTTCCACACCAGGTTCTCTGGCCCCATATTCCCCCACCTCATCTGTGACCCTGAATTGATTAAGGGATTTATTTCTGCACCTCCATGCCTGGTGGGTGAAGGGGATCCCGGCTCCCAGTGCGTCCCCAGCACGGTGCTGGCATCTGCATCCCTCCCAGAGGGGAAGGAAAGGAAAACACTCTGTGAATTATGAGTAAATAGATTTGACTCAGTCCAGAGTCTTTTTAGGGTGGGTTTTTATTTATTTTTTTTCCTCTTTCCTTTCATGGTAGATTTTCGGTAACAAGGCAGGCAATGGTGACAGCGCACGGGGATTGAAAGCGGTTTCAAAGGAGCCTTATCATGCTGGGGACATGTGCACATTGAGCCTTGGAGATAGGATGAGTGTAGGGCCCTTCTGCAGGAGGCAGTCAAATATATACAGTTTTTATTTGCTTTTTCCTGTTCCTTTGGGTTGTATTTTCCTTTTTCTATTTGTTTCCAGGGGGAGGGGAGGCAGCCCAACCTGTCAGCAGTGCTGCTTTGGGCTCAGTGACTGCAGGAATTCACTACATCCCTTCCTTAAAGGGCCAATGTCGCTGTAAATATACACCAGCCAGAGCCAAAAGTCGTAGAATCATCTAATACTTTGGGTTGGAAAGGACCTTAAAGATCATCTAGTTCCACCCCCTCCACACCTCTCATGGGATCAGATTGCGAGAGCCCATTGCTGGGTGTTGAGCTTCTCCTCCACCAGCACCCAAGACCTTCTCTCAGCTTCTAATTGTGCAAATAATTTGATTTCGTGTTTGGAAGAGAGACTGGTGGCCTCGTATTTGCAAGCTGTGACCTGCAGGGAAATCTCTGTGTGTAGCTGTTGAGGTTGATACGGAGAGCACTAAGCCTGCAGCTGGTGTAAATCAGCAATAGCGTAAGGATTTTCAGGTTTAAACCCCTCAGCCAGTGTGGGAATCTGGGCTGGGAAATGATCTGTAGTTTGCTTTTTAGGTGATGGCAGGAGGGCTGGAGCAGGATGTTAAATGCCCAGCAAGGTTTTAAACTCATCCCTCCATCACTTAAACAATTATCTTATAGTAACATTTGGGATTTTTGCACGTTATAAGGTATATTAATTATGAACAGGCTTTGGAATTGAATTCCCGGGCTTTAATGGGCTGATTCTCTCCCCCGGCAGATGGGAGCTGGCTCTGTTTATGGCCATCCTATTGCTGAAAATGCTCCGTTTTAGCAAGAGGGGAAAATGGTCCATGTCACCCTGAAACGTTCGCAGGGTAATCAGGAACCACAGGGAAATGAAACACTAAAACACTTCATAAAACCTAAGTGTTTCATCACCATAACTAATGAAAATATATGATTGCCCAATAAAAAAAACCCTTTGAATGGGTCACGCATGGTGGCCTCGCTTTTATTAACGCTTGTTAACACCGTGGCTGCGGTGACAGCCGGTCGTGGTGGTTGTGGTGGCAGCCGATGTGGCTGTGGTGGCAGCTGCGGTGGCAGCTGTGGTGACTGCGGTGACAACTGTGGTAGCGGTGGGGACAGTCACAGCAGCTGCAGGGGCAGCTGTGGTGTCTCTGGGTGAGCCTCGATGCCTGTGGTGACAGCTGAGGTGGCTGCAGGGACAAATGCATTGGCTGTGATGACGACGATGGTGGCTGCTGGGATGGCCCTGGTGGCTGGAGGGACATTGGTGTGGTCTTCAGGGACATCTGTGGTGGCTGTGGAACCCGCTCTAGTAGCTGCAGTGACAAATGAGGTGGCTGTGGTGTCTGCAGACACAGCCCTGGTGTCCCTGGTGGCAGCCACAGTCGTAGAATCATAGAACAATTTGGGTTGGAAGGGACCTCAAAGCTCATCCAGTTCCACCCAAGGACACCTCCCAGTGGATCAGGGGCTCCAAGCCCCATCCAACCTGGCCTGGAACCCCTCCAGGGATGGGGCAGCCACCCCTGCTCTGGGAAACCTGGGCCAGGGTCTCCCCACCCTCACAGCCACAAATTCCCCTCCTCCTGCTCTCCCACATCTTCCCCAGTGTTTAAGTGAAACAAAAATAACCACCCGCGTTGTGGAGAAACAAGATTTTTACTTAAAAATCCCCCCACAACTCATTTTATTCATAGTAACTAATTCCATTAATTATGTTATGATGCAATTAAGCATTTCATTTCCTAGCTATTAAAGCTTAAATTATTTATTAATAATTACAGATCATTAGCTGATAATGTTCACTCGGCAGCTCGGGAGCTGAATAATTCATCTCTTTTGACTGAGTGCTCCCCCCTCCTTGACATTTGTCTGTAATCGTTCTCTCTAAGCTCGGAAGTTTGATGTCCAGCTCAGGGCAGGGCTGTGACCTCCAGCAAACTCCGGAGCTCTGGGGGGAGCACAGCCAGGTCTAAGCCCCCCCCAAAAGGGAAAAAGCCCCTCCTAGACCTCCCTTTTCCAGCCTGGAGATAGAGGAGCCCCAGGATTCACCCTCTTACAAGACAGTGGTTGCCCTTGTGGCTTTCTGAAACACTTATTAGCATGAGAATAATAAAGAAACCAATAATGATATAATAATAATGAGCAAACCTGCGCTGAATTATGGGCTCTGGGATCACTGCTTCATTAAGAAAGACAACGATGCTTTTGGATATGATGGTGGTGTGCCCCGTGCCTTGTTGGGCAGGGCAGTAGCCGCTCCTCTAGTGAGGATGTTACAGAATCTGGAATGGTTTGGGTTGAAAGGGACCTCAAACCCATCCAGTCCCACCCCAGTCAGGGGCAGGGACACCTCCCACTGGATCAGGGGCTCCAAGCCCCATCCAACCTGGCCTGGAACCCCTCCAGGGATGGGGCAGCCACCCCTGCTCTGGGAAACCTGGGCCAGGGTCTCCCCAGCCTCGCAACCAAACATTTCTCCCTGAGATCTCACCTCAATCCCCCTTCTTGCAGCTGAAAATTGTTCCCCTTCACCCTCTCCCTGCCCTCTCTGATACAGAGCCCCTCCCCAGCTTTCCTGGACCCCTTTCAACACTGGAAGCTGCTCTAAGGTTTCTCTCCTCCAAGCTAAAGCTCAAAAATCTTCCTTTTCTTTACACAATGAACTTGCAAAAGGCAGCGTCAGTGCAGGGAGAGGACAAGGACATGAGTGGCTCAGGGGTAACCAAGGAGCTCCTCCTGCGGGAGCAGGGAGGGATGCCCTGGGCGCTGGCACAGTGGTTGCTCCCCATGACCAAAGAGGAGCATCAGTGAATTTTGAGGCGTGATAATCGCCAGATTTCTCAACATCTCTATTACTTTGCCTTGCAGAAACAGCGCACGAGGGTTGTTTATATAAGACTGTGGTAGATTTTGATTTGTGATGTTGGTTTTTCTTTTTTTCCCTCATTGGCAAGAGTCTGATCTGAGGAAGAGAGGAGAAAGGATTAGGTGAGAAGGGAAAACGAGAGCTGTGCTGTATCTTCATAGCATCGGATAACAGATAAGGACTTCCAGCTGGTGATGGCATTAGACACGGATGCTGAGCACCTTGCTCTCTTTCTGGCCAGGCCATCACATTCCAGCGGGACTTTGACCCATTTACTGAGGGAGAAATGAAGCAGATAAAGCAAATCAGAGCTAATATTTCTTGGATGGCATGTGGGCAATGGAGAGGCAGCTCCGGAGCTCTCTCCAAGGACCAAAATGATGCTTTCCAAAGCAAGGGGTTACTCTAAAAGTTCATCTCGCTTGCAACAAGCAGGGGTTTTTTTGATAGGTCTTGAAAGGTCTGACTGGGATTGATGTGGGACACGGCGAGAGGCAGAGAGAGAGGAGCAAATGCCTCCCCTGCTTTGGAGAGAGGAGTTTGAGTGAGCAAAGAGGTGATGATTTTGCCTAAGGGCAGTTGAGATGCATCCAACCTCTTCAGCCTTGTGCAGAACCAGGGTGCGTGGAGGTCCAGGTGCTCGCTGGGGAGCAGCTCCTGCTGCTCAGGACAAGAAAACGAGCACGTGAGAAGCTCCAGGTGCACAAAGCAAAAAGAGCAGGGGAGAGGAGCTTGGATAGAGTCCCCTTTCCTCCGTGCCTCAGGGGAAAAAATAAAAGGCACTTCACTGTAACTCAATTAATTAGTTAATGCTTGTGTGGCACTTTGGAGATGGAAGGAGTGAGGTAAGAGCTCCGTGTTATTCCTGGTAACTCAGATGATCGACGCTGTGTGCTGGGTGAGCTCAGCGCCAAATTTGAAGCATGCGGAGGAGGCAGGGAGGAAAAGGCACCTTGCTCTTGGCTCAGAAACCCTCCTGGCTCCACTCAGTGAGTCGGGGAGTGCTGGGGGAAAAAAAAAAAAAAAAGGAATAGAAGAGGAAAACCAAAAAGAGCATGCTTAGAAGAGCTTGTTAGGTTTGTAAGAAGGAATCATTCAATCAAACAGAGCGAGAGCTTTTTTCTATAGTAATCACTTCCCACCGGCAAACCTCGGAGGAGCGAGCGGTTCGGCTGAGCCACACGGTTTCAACAGGGTGTGAAAGGAGGTGCCACGAATAGCAGAACTCGTCAGCCTCCCAGGAAACACTGGTGGGGTTCCCTGCTGAGCTGGGGGGATGTGGGAGCTGAGGTGGTGGCTGGAAAAGGCACTTGCAGCCTCGCCTCTCTCCTGGCACTTCTGCAAGGCGCTCAGGCTGTGGGGACTGCAGCGTTTTTGGGGGATAAAAAGTGATAGGATGAGAGGAAACAGCCCCAGGTTTCACCAGGGGAGGTTTAGACTGGATATTAGGGGAAAATCTCTTCACTGAGAGAGCGATGAATGCTTGGACCAGTCTGCCCAGGGCAGTGGGAGAGTCTCCATCCCTGGAAGGGCTCAAAGAATGTGCAGATGTGGCACTTTGGGACATGGTTTAACAGGCATGGTGGGACTGGGCTGACGATTGAGCTTGAAGACCTTTTCCAACCTTAATCATTCCATGTTTCTCTGGAAATCTTCACAGCACAAATTGACCTGGGAAATATATAACTGGTAGAGAACATCGCAACTGAGGGCACAGAGTGATCCTTTTTGGGGTGGATGGGATAAAAACCTCGGGAACAGGCGGTATCCCCAGTCAAAGCCATTTCCCAGCCCTGGTGCAGCATGTTGCAAGGTGATAGCGAAGAGGAAATGTGTGGTTGCAGTTAATTAAACGAAGCTCTGCTTTCTGAGCTGAACTACGTGTGCTTACATAAAACTTCTATGGAAGTGTAGGTGTTTGTGTAAACCACCTATAAAATTGTACCGCTCCCTTACTGCCTGGTGGGTTGTTAGCAGATCCAAGCAGGGAAGGGCTCTGCTTTCCCAGGCAGCAGCTACAAATTTTGATATTTGCTTTTTCCTGCCTCAAATAAGGTTGTAAAACTCAAATTCCAGTTGTTCTTCAGGAGGTAGAGCTGAAAGCAGCTCCTTTAGTCGACCAAGCAGCTCCCTGCAAGGAACTGGAAACACTTTCTTGTTTCCTGTCTGGCTTTTAATACTTCTTACTCCCAATTAACATTTCAAAATGAAAAGTCATTCTCGGCTGAAAAAGCCGGAGGTCTCAATTTGAAAGCATCGGAGTTTGACTTTCTGATTATTTCAGCTCTTTCCTTTTGTAACTGAGGGAGAATTCATTGAAACTGATCCTTTTCAGCACTGATTTTGGCTTCTGATAAAACAGTATTTTTTAATTAAAGGAAAGATTACCAGTGGTGAGGCTGCATTTGCTTGTGAATTTAAAGAGGGGCTGTTGCAGTAATGGGGACAATGACTGTTGAATCCACCCCCGCTTGATGGCTGGATCTGCGTCCACATGTAATTAAGAGCCTGACTGCCCTAGAAACGCCCTGAACTACAATAAATAATTTATACAGGGGGAAAAAAAATATCACTCCTCTTTCAAAAAATCCACCCAGAATGAAAACTCCACATGGAGACTATGTCAGGTTTTGCTGGCAAGAGCACAAATGCTTTGATCCAGGTCCAGAGCGACCAGGAGGAGGAAGCACAGGGAAGGTTTGCAGGGGTGTGACGGCTTTCCAAGCAGGGATCACGAATTGTTGGAATTAACCTGTGACTTGGGAAAAGGGTTCAGGTAAAAAAAAAAAGAGAGAGAGTGCGCCTCCCCTTCCAGCCAAGTGCCAGGTTTCCCAGGGAAGCTGTGGCTGCCCCATCCCTGGAGAGGTTCAGGGCCAGGTTGGATGGGGCTTGGAGCTCCTGATCCAGTGGGAGGTGTCCCTGGGTGGAACTGGGTGAGCTTTGAGGTCTCTCCTGACCCAGATCATCCTGCGATTCTGTGGTCCTGCAGCACCAGGGGCTGGAGCCGCTGACCCAAAGGAGCTGGATGAGCAAAGGTCCAGGTGGCAGAGAGCATCCCAAGCTGGAATTCACCATTTTGCATGAGGTTAGGGCTATGGAAATTCAGGAGCACACTCTTGCTTTTCCTCATATAACCTGAATCCAAGGGGAGTTAATTAGTGCAGACAGGGATCGCATGTGGATGAGGTGTGATGGCCCCATCGCTGCCCCCTCTCCTCCACACCTGCACAATCTGCTTTGCTAAAATCCTCGGGTCTTTAAAATCCTTCCTAGCAAACTTGACACGATGAGTGAAGGGGAGGGAAGGATGAAATCAGTGTCAGCAATAAACAAAATTTGTTACATAAAGCCTGGCTTGAAAAACAAGGAGTGGAGTGGGGTTGAGGCTGCCTTTTAAACTTAATTATGCACATGTTTCTCAGTCAGGGTTTATTGAATCATATGGTATAAACCATAAACAAACACTAAAAACCTGGCTGTGTTGACTGCAACAAGCAACAAAATGATTTTTAAAGATCAAATATTTATTTCCAAATCCCAGGAGCTGAGCTTCCTGCATGAAAGTCAGGAGGGAAGCAGCCCAGTCCCTGTAGACACAGCGTATGCATCTTCCCCTTATCATTGCAGGAAAAAATTACCCAGCCCCTTCGGAGACAGCTGCTCCAAGGGCTTCACAAATGCATAAATTTGGGATCAGTGGGTTGTTGGGCAGGGAATTCTCCGTGCCCGTCTTGACACTCAGCTGGGTGATGCTGGCGAGATGCTGGCTCTTTCCCATCTCCATCCTTGGGAGAGTGCGATGGCACCATGGGCATCACAGAGTCTTGTGGTTCGGGGGAAGTTTATTGGGTGCTTCTTCTCCAGAGCCGACTCAGTACTTCTTTCTCCCAGTTTTGGGGAAAAAAACATTCCAGGGTGACCATGCCTTGTCATCAGTGGCACCTGCTGAGAGCCATCCCAGCACCAGCGGTAGCTCGTGGCCGGCTGCTCCCCGCACCATGCAGGGTGAGGATGCATTTGGGGACAAAGCTCTGTGGTTCATTCTCAGCTGGCAAAAGCATCCCTGATGCCCCCGAGCGCGGCCGCTGCCTGTCCCCTGCTCCATGAGGGGCTCTCATTAGGGAAAGAGCTAACGATAAAAACAACAAGCTGAGCAACTAAACCTTCAAACCTGGCTGCAGGGCATGTTCAGGAGGGAGTGAGTTCAGCACGCAGCCGGGGAGCTCTTGGCAGTGATTTGACAAGCAGTGGTTTAAATAATTCAAGCCATGAACCCTCTGCCCTCTCTCTTGGGGAATTATTCTGCTCTCAGAAGCTCCTCACGCTGAGATGTTCCTTGTGATACCCACCCCGGCAGCATCAGCTCCCTGCAGGCACCCTTCAAGAAGCCTCTTTCTCTTTCTGCTGGTTAGTTGCCACAAGGAGGGGAACATGGGGGACTTTTTGCTGGTGTTGGACTGTCCCAGCACTTTACAGGTTGGCGCTGAGGCGTACAGAGCAGGAGATGCCCTGTCGTCCTCTCCTGAGGGTGATGCAGGCTGCGTGAGCTCCTGCCTCCTTCCCATCTCCATCCTTGGGAGCGCACGCCGGCATCGACGCCCCCGAGCTTCAGGGAGGGTTTATTGAGCATCATCCACTCCTGAGGGTGAAGCCGATTCCCCCACGTGTTGCTTCGGGGGCTGCCAGGAGCAAGGTGAAGGCAGGAGCAAGTGATGGGCAGCTGGATGCCCTTGGTTGCCACTTTGCCCTGGGATTCATCAACCCTTCCTCACTGCCCCCCAAAACCACCCCCCGGGCTGGACATTTAACATTTACCAGCTGGAAGTGGCACAGATCGGTGTGATTTGAGATGCTGCTTCTCAAATCTGCCCAGGGCTAGGAAGGAAATATTTATTTGTGACTCGATATTTATTGAAGAAAGAGGAGAGAGACAATTTTGGGGGGAAAAATAGAACAAACAAACCAACTCAGGCAGTTTCCCCTCTTCGTGTGAGTTCTCCTTCATCTGCTCTGAAATCTCTACAATTTACTCTTCCTTCCCTTGCAACGTTTATAGCTTTTATGTTGTTTGAAGGTTATTTATAACAATTATGTAAGGAAGATGCAAGTGCTGTAAATTGAGGTAATTTACTGTAAAATATAGGAAGCGCTAAGGAAATAAATAAATAATCAAGCAGCGCCTTTCTGTGCCGGTACAAGTGTTGCAGGTGGAGGGACCCATCACTGCAGGCAAGGTCCCTGCCCTGCCTACATAGAATTGTAGACTAATTAAGGTTGGAAAAACCCTCCAAACTCATCCAGTTCAACCGTCAGCCCAGCCCCAAAGTGCCACATCTATGAGTTCTTTGAACCCCTCCAGGGATGGAGATTCCACCACTGCCCTGGGCAGCCTGGTCCAGGGCTTCATCACTCTGTTAGTAAAGAAATTTTTCCTGATTTGGTGAAGGAAACAATGACCTGGGCTGGGTTTTACCTTCGTTTTCCAGATGAGAGGAGCTGAGAGCATCCTTACCAGCCTGCCTGAGTGCTGGAAAGGGCCCCACCAGCCTCCACTCTGGATCCATCCTGGCCCTGGGCTGCAAATGAGCTTTTCTTCAGCTCCTCAGCAGGGCTGGGAAAACCCTTTGTGGCAGTGGCAGCACCAGTGAAGGATTGCGTTTCGCAGCGGCAGCCTGCTTATTCAGGACTGCTTCTGCAAATTTGATTATAATGGCTTAAAGAGTATCACTCCTTGATAAGGGTATCGAAAATAATAATAAGGAGAAAAGGCTGAATGGGTCTAAATGAATTCATCAAACTGAAAAACTATAACTCAGTTATTAGACGCATGCAGTGAAGTGAAGCCAGCAAGTGCTGACTCGGCGCTCGTGCTCTTAATTCGTTCTCTCCATCACTTTGCCCCCTCTCATCCCCACCCTGGAGAGAGGGAAAACTCAGCAAAAGCTCTCCCAGGCGGCAGCGCCCATCACGCTGCTGCTGCTGCCGGGCAGGACAAACCTGCCAAGAACCCTGTCCAGGATGAGCTTTATAATCCCTCCTGCGGGAGGGAAAAAAATCATTTTCTTCCCTTTTAATGCATGTACGTTGTGTGCTTTTGTTTTTACTTTGCTTTTCCAGTGGCATAATTACCTCTACGCCAAGCGTTTAAGTAGCTTCATAAACAAGATTGTACATAAATGCGATGAAAATAGGGAACAATTGACTGTCAATAAATACACAGGTAACAACAGTGAGAGCAAAAAAAATCGCCTGAATATGCCAAACCCATCAAATCTGAGCTTTGCAGGTGACAGCCTGGGCTCTGAACTGAGCAACCAGAGCTGCTGCTTCTAGGGGAGCTGCGAAGAACCTCAAGAAGGGGCTGCAAAGAACCTCAAGAAGGGGCTGCAAAGAACCTCAGGAAGGGGCTGCAAAGAACCCACTGTGCTGGGGAGCTCAGCTCCTCCACTACAGCCTCAACAACCCATTCTGGTCCCTAATGTGCACTCTGGATGGTTATGAGGGCAATTTTGGGGTCTCCTCAGGTGTATTCCTCTTTTCCTCGGAGGACCACGCTGCAGGTGCAGAGCCCATGGGACACCTGGACAGGGCTGCAAACCCCACACCTGAGCATCCCTGCAAGGATCCCCGCATCCCTCTCGTGCTGCTGGTGCTGCTCAGGTTGAGGAAAGGGGAAAAAATATTGAAAGCAAGTGAAGGCTGTGACAGCCAAGCACGCTGCAGCTGCCGAAACGTTTTGCCTTGGCGCAGGTTGAGGTTTTGGAGGAGGAATGTGCAGCTAAACATAAGAGCAGACAGGAGAGGGTGCACGATGGTGAGATGAGGATGCTGCATCTCTTTGAGATGGGGTTTGGGAGGCAGGAGGGAAGGCAGGGGAGATGGAGGAGCTGCCCAGCCCCGGCCAGGCTGCCCTCCTGCTTTGAAGACTCCTTGAAAGAGAATTCCCAATTAAGCTGTTTGGGCTCCATTTTACTGGAGGGTAGAAGTGGTGGGTTTTCCCTCCCCCAGTTCACCTGTTTTGGAGCCCAAAAAATCTGTTTGGAGGCTGTGGGGAGTTTTCTCATGCAAAGACAAAAGAGGGACTTTTTTAAATTTTTTTTTTTAAATTTTAAATGATGTTTGCAAAGTAGCTGTGGGCTCTTATCAGTTCTTTCCATTTCCTGAGGAATCCCATTCTCTTTTCTGTCCTCTGCGAGCTCAAGACCTAGATCTGAAGAGCTGTTTATTATCTGCTTTGCCTTCTGATAAGCTCCTGTTTATAAATTTGCCTCCCCTACTATATATCTCCATTTGGGTTTTTTTTTTTCCTGATTTTCTTTTTTAGACTGTAGATAAGACATTTTCTTCCTTTACTGGCTGACTTCCAGCCAAATTACGCAGCCCATGGCTGGCACAGCGCAGCTTCCTCCTCTCCAGCTGCTCTCCAAGCACTGACATCACTTCGATGATGTTCGGTTTCTATTTCTAACAAATTAACCCTGGGCAAAACCAGCCAGGATGGAGTCGTCCCCCTTGACCACCAGCCCGGGATGGGACCTTCCCATCCCAGGGAACTGCAAGCAGGAGAGGACCTGGCTCCCTCCGTGCATGCTCAGGGACTGCCCTCCTTGCCTTGTTGCATCAACAGAGAGCAGCCAAAAGCCCTTTTTGTGTCCAATTACACAGAATCATGGAATGGTTTGGGCTGGAAGGGACCTCAAAGCCCATCCAGTTCCATCCAGGGACACCTCCCACTGGATCAGGGGCTCCAAGCCCCATTCAACCTGGCCTGGAACGTCTCCGGGGATGGCGCATCCCTGATGGAGCATCCACGTTGCTCTCTCAAACTCAGATTGCAATGATCAGATTTCCCTGGGGGTGCTATTTATAATGCAGAAACCCCTAGGGACGGGAGCTGAAACTCAGCTGTATTTTGCAAAGCAAACTCAGGATAATGCTGTGCTCCTGCTCGGCACCCTGCTCTGACCTCAGCGAGCTGGGATGGTTTATTTTGCTGCCAGCAGCCAGTAAGCGGCTTTGGGAAACTTTCCTCTCCCCCTTCCTATGAACACACAGCTCCCCGTGTGCCAGAGCACAGTCCTGCACTTAATTAAGCAACGCTTTGTTAAAACAAATGTCGCTGTGCCCTTAAAGGGTAGGTGACGATTGTGGTCTCCCCAGTAAATATTTACAGACAGGGAAGTTTTCTCAAGTAATCATTTGGGGGAGAAAAAAGGGGAAAATTCATCACTGTGATGTCAGATCATGGCCTCTTTGTTCCTTGTAAAAGCCAGATCCATCACACTCTTTCCGAGCAAGGACACTCAGCAAGGTCTCTGTCACTTGCCTGAAATATGCCAGCGCAGCAGAGGCCACCGCGGCTCGGGAAAGTTCCAACAAATCCAACTTTTCCTTTTAATTACTCCTGAGGCTTCCACCGTTCCCCATCTACCGAGATGCTCAAGCTGCTCCGAGCAGGGCCATATGGTCCCAGCGTACTCGGGCCTTATTTCCGAAGCAGTGATTAATTAACTCAGCTCCAGGCAGGTGAAAGGGTCATTGGGGCTCAGTGAGGTGTTGAAACTAGTGGGTGCACCGGGTAGGGGAGCAGGGAACCAGGCAGGGGACCTCGTGCCCAGGTCCTGGTGGAGCATCATGTCCCTGCAGGGGACCAGTGAGAAAGTTTGCAGGGGTTGAGTCTAGTGGGGAGGAGGCTGAGATGGCTTAATGAGGCAAGAGGGTGCAGGAGGATGCACAAGGATGCAGGACAATAGAGGAGGATGCAGGAGAAGGGAAAAGGATGCAGGAATATACAAGGAGGATGCAGGGAGATACAGGAGGATGCAGGGAGATACTGGAGGATGCAGGGAGGTACAGGAGGATGCAGGGAGGTACAGGAGGATGCAGGGAGGTACTGGAGGCTGCAGGGAGATACTGGAGGATGCAGGGAGGTACAGGAGGATGCAGGGAGGTACAGGAGGATGCAGGGAGATACAGGAGGATGCAGGGAGGTACAGGAGGATGCAGGGAGATACAGGAGGATGCAGGGAGGTACAGGAGGATGCAGGGAGGTACAGGAGGATGCAGGGAGATACAGGAGGATGCAGGGAGGTACTGGAAGATGCAGGGAGATACAGGAGGATGCAGGGAGGTACAGGAGGATGCAGGGAGGTACAGGAGGATGCAGGGAGATATTGGAGGATGCAGGGAGGTACAGGAGGCTGCAGGAAGGTACTGGAGGCTGCAGGGAGATACAGGAGTCTGCAGGGAAGTACAGGAGGATGCAGGGAGGTACAGGAGGATGCAGGAAGGTACAGAAGGATGCAGTGCGTGACCACTACAGTCCCTCCCAGCCCCATTCCATAACAGTCCTGCTGAAGGGAGAGGGCAGAACATCATTCTGCCTCTGCCACCAGTCTCGCAGAACCAGCCTGTGATCAGCCCTTGTCCTGGTGAGCAGGGCTGCATCACATGCCAGGGCAAGCAAACCAGCACTCCTGAGCAGCATGCCAATAGCTCGCCTGTGTGCACAGCTGTTCAAAGACAATAAAAATTACCCTCCTGCCCCGCAGATTTTTCTTTGACAACCCACTTGGGGCTGATTTGTGGGGAGGAGGAGCCCTCTGCTAACATTTGTTCCCCTGCGAGTGCAGCCAGCAAGCAATCAGGATCCGTCTCGGTCTCGGTGCAGAGAGGAGCTGGATGTGTGGCTCTTCGTCAGAGCCTCTTTCAAACAGGATTAAAAATGCATAAGCAGATAAGGATCATAATCGCAAGTCTGTCAGGCCAAAGCAGCTGGGAGCGAGGCTTTATGCTGCCTTTGCCCTTATCCTTTGCTCTCTGCATCCATCACAGGGACCCCCAGAGCATCCTTGCTCCCAGCATCCCAGGCTGGGGATGTGCAGATGCTCTGGGCAGGCAGGATGGTGCTCAGTGGCTCTGGGCTGGCAGCAATAAGACCTTCCTGTTGTTGTGAGGAGGGATTTCTGTGCAGGACTGGCCATGTTCAAAGCCTGTAGGGACCACAGAGCATTGCAGGAGCAGCTTGGTGTGCCCGTGCTATCTGAAGCAGGGGCTGCCTGGGCTGTTTTGAGGCTCTGGACAGGCTCTGGGTGCCAAGCAAGCTCTGGATACTTGATATTTCATGCCCAAATTCACAGTGTCATCTCAAGTCCACCCTGCAGCACACCCTGATGCCTCGGACGGGCACTCAACCCTGACTCAACACAGAGTTTCTGACACTATTTCATCCTCTTTCAAGGCTGTTGTTGCCCTTGCCTCTGAACACAGTGATGGTTTCATGCTCTGCTCTCAGGCACCCACAGCTCTGCCTTAACACCCCATCGCTGCCTTTATCAAGCGGCTCCGTCGCTGGCTTGTGCCAATCTGACACTGCAAAAAGATGCTGCCTGAGATCTGCAGGGGAACCAGCCAGCTCACTGGGCTGCGGGGTTTGCAAGATGAAGAGCCCCGTGGAGATCCAGGATGCTGTTACCTGCTCCTGCTGGAGCTGAGGGAGCTCTGGTTGGCATGGGCAAAGGCTGGAGCTTCATGCAGCAAGTGATCTGAGCAATTCTCCTCTCTTTTTCCCCTCCCCACGAGGTTTCTAGTTTCTGGAAGCTGCAGTCCCTCTTCTACAGTGACAGAAACCCCAATGGTCAACATACATAAAAGTGAAGAGGGAAGGAGAAGGAGGGGCGCAGCGCACCAGAAAGACATTATTCACATTCCAGTTCAGCTCATGAATGTCAGGTTGTGTTACGCTGCATCTCTTTAAATCCTGACACTGCGCGCGGGCCTCGGGGTAAGCTGGGCAAAGCGAACTGCGGGGTGAAATTCAAATTGGCAACGGGCATTAGCCAGAAAAGCATCGCAAATCCCAACTGCAAGGGCAGAGCGATGCACCAAAATCTCTATCAGTGTTACCGTGGCTCTGAATTACGGCAAGTGGAAGACGGCACCGAAGAGCATCGATTTGTGAGATAATTGCAGACATGCCCCTCTGCCTCTGGAGGAGGGGAGGATGACAAGGTTCTCCCTCTGAGAGCCTTGGGGAGATGTGTCAGCCTCTTGAGCGAAAGAGCAGCCTTGCAGTTTGCGAGTGCCACGGCTGATGTGGATCATATCTCCTCTCCCCGCACCCCGCCCCGAGGTCCCTGCATTGGCATCTGCACAAACACAGCAGTGAGAGGTGCCCCTGACCAAGGGCTGAGGCAGGAGGGGGATGAAGCACCCCAAATCTTTGGGGGATGTGGCAGAAGGATGCGCTGCACCTAAGTGCGGCTGGGCTGCGCCGAGCTCCTTCTGTCTCCGGGAGCCCGTGCAAAAGCACTTTTCATGCCTGAAGACGTGATCCGAGCTGACACCCGCCGCACCTGCTGGGTACACACAGCGTGCCCACCCTCCCTGCCCTGCTGTCAGCCCCTGATGCAGGTGCTCACTTCAAAGCTTGTGATCTGGGGAACGCAGCCTCATCTTTCTGTCTCCAGCAGCCAAGAAGCTTGGTGTGGGCTGGGACCTCGCCACTGCCACCAGCCAGTGCACCGGGGCGTGCAGGTCCCTTGGTGCCAAAGGCAGGAGGAGCAGTAAGGTGGCAACAGGAGAGCTAAGGGGTCCACAGAGGTCAAAATGAGGAGCTGCCGCAGTGCCTGGGCATCCTGGGGTCTGGCTATGCTAAACCAGACTGGAAACTGTTTAATGGAGACACTGCAAACCCACTTTTTTTAAATGAAAAGCTATTAAAGGCAACTTTGCTTTCCGCAGGAACCTCTGTGAGGCAACAAGGGGTCTGCAGAGCCCCTCTGCCTTCCTCCAGATACGGAGGATGAGAGAGCAGCAAAGCCCTGGCAGCAAGGGGATGGTGGGGCTGAGCCAGGAGATGTCCAGGAGGTGATGGAGCCACCCCAGAGGCAAAGTTTTTACCGGCACATCCCTCACCCCGGCAGCTCTCAGATGGGGCACTGGTGTCTGTCACAGCCGCTGCGGTGGCGGCACATCTCCCTGCCCAAGCCGCTCCAATCTCTCCCCAGATAGCAGGGATGCAGGATCTGACATAATCACACGCCCAAGTGCTTTGCTATAAGCATGCTTTTCCTTTTTATAAGAGGTCTTGTCCCTCAGACAGCTGAGATGAATGGGAGACCCAAACAGCCGATGACAACTTTCCATTGCTGCTGTGCCAGGATGATTTGCTCGCTCTGCCCTCCCAGCTCGGCGCTGGCACCGCCGCTCAGTCTCTGCATGCGGGTAGAGGAAGCCCTTGGGGATCACAGCTCTCTCCAGTTCCCCTCAGCCCTTCTATTTTCAGAGACACCACAAATAAATCACCTCCGTGCTGGAGATGGGGCAGTTGTGCAGGGTACGACTGGTGCATCCCCTCCTGTGGCACCAGGCACCCTGCTCGCCGCTGCCTGGTCCAGGGGTGATGGGTTTCGGCAGAGCTGTCTGCGAGCGTCCAGGTGACTGCAACCCTCATTTGGGAACAGAGTTGCCATGGAAACCCATCCTTTTCTTTTTTGGCCACTGGAGAACACTTGTTCTCCATCACCAGGCTGAAGTGGGAAACTTTAGCAGGAGGAGGGTGGTTAATAAACCTGAAAAGAAATAAAAGGCAGAGGAAAAATGCCTCTGCGAGGTGATGCCTTGTCCTGCTCAATCCAGCTGCTCGCAGGGACATGCCAGGCTGATCAGGGCCACTGGGTAAGAACTTTGGGGCTCCCAGGCTCTCCCTGGGGTCCCTGCTGCCCAGCTCAGGTCCTTCAGCATTATTGTGGCTGCTGGGCAAGCGGCTTGGCAATGAGCTGCCTCTCGGAGGCACCTGAACTTTAATTCCCGCGGGGACCAGCACGAGCTCTAACATTTTCTTGGAGGAAAAGGTTGTTACTGAGATTATTGACCCGGAGGGCAGAGTTAAAACAGGCTGGGAATCATAAAAAAACTATTCCATTTTCCACCTAGACTATCAAGGCTCCGAGCAAAGTCTTCCCATCTCTTTTCTTCTCTCTCTTTTTTCCTTTCCCTGTTAACAGGCATTTTTTAAGGTCACGGTGCCGGCTTGCTGTGCATTATCAAGTAATTTGCACAATATATTTCTTCCCTCTGTGTATCTTCTCCTGATAATGTATCAAATGCCAGAGCATTAAGAGGAGGTTTTCATGCAGGCGTGTGCTGTGTAGGCAGCCGGAGCTGAACCCTCCCTTGAAAGGACGGAGGTGAGAGCAGCAAGGGAGGGATGTGCAGAGGAGCGAGCGAAAGGTGAGAGACATGAGAAATACTAGAAGAAATCCTTGAATAAACCACGCTTTCCATTTTTTCTTTTTCTTTTTTTTTCCTTCTCCCCCTGCTGCCATAGTGCAGGACAAAGCCCTGGGTTTTCAAAGACCTGAGTTTGACACCTCGCTTTGCCCACGCTCCCGCAGGCTGAGTCTAAGCGGTGTTTGTCAGGCAGATGCTGCCTCGCTTTGCTTGCAATTCACGCTAACCGGGATCTGTCTGCGACGGTTCAGCTGATGCTAAGGCCGCTACCTGTGCTCATGGGAGCAGGCGCTCAGAGCATGGTCAGCACAAGGAAAATCCCCCCCCATCATCCCATCCCAGTGATGCTGAGGTGGAATTCCAGAGCTGCTGGTGCTGGTGAGGTTCCCACTATATCTCATTTGAGCAGGAAAATAGTCCCTAGGGTCTATACAGGGTATTTCTGAGACACCCCTCCTCCCATTCCATTCCTCTGGTCCTTCCTGCAGGATGGGGAGCACAACCTGCCCTTTTCCTGGTAGGTTGTCACCCACTGCCCCCCAGCTCAGGTGAAATGCTTGGATCCCCCTCATCGCCCCTTCCAGTCCTTAAAGGGGGGATCCAGGAAAGATGGGGAGGGGCTCTTGATTAGGGATTGCTGGGACAGGATGAGAGAGAAAGGTTTTCAGCTGAAAGAGGGGAGGTTGAGATAAGATCTTGGGAAGAAATATTTTGCTGTGAGGGTGGGGAGGCCCTGGCCCAGGTTGCCCAGAGCAGGGGTGGCTGCTCCATCCCTGGAGGGGTTCAAGGCCAGGTTGGATGGGGCTTGGAGCCCCTGATCCAGTGGGAGGTGTTGGAACTGGATGGACTTTGAGGTCCCTTCCAACCCAAACCATTCCATGAGCCTATGACTCAGTGTTTAACCATTTTGTTTTCCCCTGTGCAAGTTCCCACTCTGGGTGTTGTCACTCTCTGAGTCCCCAAACCCGTTCATCTGTTCCGCTCAGCAGCGAGCAGCAGGGAGATTAAACACCTCCCTGGCTTTGCCTTCCATGCAAGTGTCTGGCAGAAAGCGAGCTGGAAGCTGCTTTGCACAGAGCTCCAGGTAAAGCATCAAACGCACAGAGCCAGGTTCCCTGCTGCAACCAGGGACGGATCCTGGCACGGGGGGATTTGGCCCCAAGCCTCCTCCCTTCTCTGTTCTCCTGCCATGAGAGGGGATGGATGCAAAGGAGCAGCTTTAGGGCACAAAAAGCACTTTTTTGGGGAGGGACTGGAGCCCTGCAGATTAATAGCAGAGAAGGGCAAAGGCAGGGGGCAGCCTCAGGGTGCCCGTGCATGGAACTGGTTGCAGCCACTTCCCTGCTGCTGCTGAGCCAGCCTGGGCTGCTCACAGCCCCCAAAATAGGCTGGGAAAGGAAGGTCTCCTAGGGAAGGTATTGATTGGGGTTTATCTTGGATTCAGGCCACCTGTCCTAGGCAAAAAGTCTCTTTAGTCATCTACTTCCCTCTACAGTCACTGGGAAGAAACAGCATCTTCCACCAGCAGCTCATCCCTGTTTCCCCTGGTCCCAGAGGGGTAGTTTGGGGTCACCCCTCAATGGACACCCCGAAATGACCTGGGGTGAGGGTGCAGGGAGATGTGTGAGAAATCCCAGCCATCTGAACACTAGATCTGGCTGGTGGCCGTGGGGGACTCGCTGCGAAGGATGCAGGTTGGAGACCTCACCATCACCCGCTGTCTGGGATGGACTGGGCGCACTGGTGCCCAACCAGCCTGTCTGCTGCCCCAGCCCTCTCAGCCTGATGTGGCTTTTAAACAAAAGCTTCGGCTGATCATTAAAAATAGCTTAAAAGGAAAGCATTTCATCATCTGCCCGGAGCCTTGCAAAGCCCAAGGAGTAATAGCATCTTTTACCTGCTCTCTTTTCTGCTCAGAGAGCTCCTCTGCTAGGTGGAATCTATCGCTTGCCTGATGCACGGTGGCTGCCAGCGGATCTATGTGCTGCCTGGTTCCTTCTGCAGCCTATTTCTGGCTCTGCTGCTCTCCGCTCGCTTTTGAGGGGGCAGGAGGAGTTCTTCCTCTCTTAAACTCTGGTCCTAGGCTGCAAACGAGCCACTCTGCATGCTGGTGGGATGCTCTTTGCGATGGCAGTGGGCAAATTTAGCTTGATGAAAACGATAAAAAGAGAAAAACCCCTTACTCCTAGGCTGGCCTGTGAAGGGGATGGAATGTCCCATCCTTGTGGATGGTAGATGGGTCTCCAGGCTTTGCTCAGGGTCCCAAGGAGGTGCCGTGGTGGCACACAAGGTGGTTCTGTGCACGGCAGTAGGTAGGGAGGTCGCTCCCCATTGCCGTGGTGGATCTGGGGCTAGGAATGAGCATTCCTTGGTGCAGAAAGCAAAGACACGAAGGAAGGGAAAGGATGTTCTCCAAGAAAGACTTTCAGAAACACACATGAACAATCTGAGGTCCTCTGAGAGTCCCCAGAGAATTAGTTGTTTGCCTGGAGGTGAATAATTAAGGATTTTGATGCTGGCAGGTGTATTAATGTCCCCTTGAAAGCTTCAGATCAATGATGGAAGGGCAAAAAAAATAGAAGACATGCATAATCATTTAAAAAAACACCAGAAACTTTGCTTGACATGATTAAATTACTGATTTTTATATGATCTTCTCAAATAAACACTGTAAGACTTATTAATTTAGGAGCGTTAATAGCTCATCCTTCAAATGTCAGGCAGAAAATGAGGTTGCAAAATGGGATTAGTATGAGTTGGGGGAAGAAAAATGGTAATCCAAACATGAAGAGACCTCCCTGGCGTGGTCCGAGTGCCATGCTCAGAAATGCAGTTACACTGAGACAGCCCCGTTGTGTTGGTCCTGGATGGATCGATGGCTCCATCCCAAAGGACACAGGAGGCAAACTGCAGGATCATCCTCATTGCAGCAATCATAGAATCATCACGAGAAGCAAAGACCTCTAGGCTCATCCAGTCCAACCATCAGCCCAGCCCCACCCTGCCTATAAATCCCCAGCGGCATCTCATGAGCCCTGGTGCAGGTCTAAGGCTTTATTTAAATAGCCTGTTAAAGGGGAGCTCAAGCTCAGTTCTTGGAGGTGTTGCAGGAGGGAAAGCTGGTCTCTAAAATCAACTTATTTTCTTGTCTTTAGTAGCTGTCTCTGAGTGTTTCAATGAGATCTGAGTTTGAGCATGTGCTCCTTGTACCTGAACGCAGGTATGTGGAGTAGCAGGGTTTTACAGGCTGCAAAGAGAAGGGATGAGAGGGAAGGGGAAAGAGGAGAGAAGTGTTTTGCATTGGTCTGAAAAGCTGTGTCTTCTAGTGTAATATTCATGCTGTTACCCCCAGGAATCAATGCTCATGAATTTATTAAGACCCAGAGTCTGCTATATTTGCAGGAGCAGGCAAACAGTCTGTTCCTAACCCGAATGCAAATCGCAGCGTGTGGATGTGTGGGGATAACAACCCTGTGTGTGTGTAATTTAATTTTCTGCCGTATAAAAAAAAGGGGCAGACGTGACCATAGTGCCGGTGTTTCAATAACACCATCTGAATAGTGTGGGGAGGTCTTAAAAGTCGGTGCCTCTGCACTGGTGTCTGATGGATGCAGACAGGGAGAGAGGGCTGCACTTAAGCATCCCTGTAGGTGTTTGCTGAGAAGGCAACGCGAGAGAAAACCACTGTATTTTGGCTCTTCATCACCCTTTTGGTATTCAGAAGGGGAGTTTCTTTTGCTGGCAGCGTCTTCAAACCCCGACGTGCCTGACCACGCGTGTGGTGGGGCTGTGAGTGTGGAAATGGGCAGGGGACCGATGCAACCCAGTAAGCTCAAACTGGTTTTGCACCACTCCGTGTCTGGGTGGGTAGGAAAGTTGCTGTGAGGTCTCTTCCACTTGTGCAGTCACAAAAGCTAAAGATAAACGAGCCCTGATGGCTCCGTCTAGCTGTCTCCTTGGCAGATGGGGTGGTTTAACGAAGAGGGTTTAACGAAGAGGGAGGGTGACTGGGAACCTGGGAGGTGTCTGCGATCCCCTTCCACCTCAGTGTTGTCCAAGTCCTTTCTCACCAAGGGTACCCTTCTCCCTGACCCAAACACCAGCTCTATTTCCATTCTTAATTCAGATTCAAAGATGGATCAAATAGAGTGAATTTTGCAGCAGGTGACAAAAAGGATTTCTAAATCCAGAACTCCCTGAACCCTTTCCAATCTACACCAAGCTGTGATTTTTTTTTTTCTTCCCCTCTCCAAAAAAAACCCCTAAATAATCAGACATCTTCTATTAAACACAGCTCTTACTAGAGATGCTCTGGCTCCCCCAGTCTGGGAAGATGCTAGTAGTTAGCGTGAGTGATGTCCAACATGAATTGCTCTATTTCTCCTTCCCCCAGCTCCTCTTCCTCAAGCAAAACTATCGGCACTTCTCAGCAGCAGAGATGGGCAAATCGTGGCAGGTTTCTCTGTTAATTCAGTAAAAGTAATTTATTCTTATTTGAAGAAAAAAAGGATTAAAACCAGGAAATCATTTGGGATTGACTCAATCTTTCATTTGACCCAAGGTTAAATGTTTGTTTCTTTTTGGAATTAATTATCTCTTGCTTAAAAACTTCCTCCAGTCAATGTGTCAGTGGAGGGCTGGATGGGGGAAGACGAGACTGGAGGAAAAAGCTGAAGCTTGTCCAGGCAGTGAGAGGGGGAAGCTCCGTGGTGCTCCAGGTTAAAGCTCAACCAAAGAATCATGGAACGGTTGGGTTGGAAGGGACCTCCAAGCCCATCCAGTTCCACCCCTGCCATGGGCAGGGACACCTCCCACTGGATCAGGGGCTCCAAGCCCCATCCAACCTGGCCTTGAACCCCTCCAGGGACGGCGCATCCTGCCTAGGAGATGGGGAGGAGTAAGAGCAGCAGTGTGGGAGATGTCCCGCTGATGAGTAACTTCAGGAGGTGAGGGAAAGCCCTCTTCTGCATCCCTTGTCCTGCCTCTGTCCTGGGCAGGTCACGATGGCAGTTGTCCAAAGCACATGCTTGGAGCCTTGCCTGCTTTTCATTCAGATGTAATTTACTGATTTACAGGAGAAGGGCAAGAAAATAAAGGGGAAACGGAAAAAGCAAACCCTCAGAAACTCAATTAAAGCTGTTGCCTCCTTTAGAAAGAGCAGGCTACTTGCTTTGAATGTGGTAAGTGTTCCTTTCTTCTGTAAATCAATTTAGTTTATAAAATGCAAAAGGGGGAGAGAAGAAAAAGGACAGCCCTGGTTGTACATTATCAGCCCACAGGTCCCTCACCTCCTGGCGCCACTGCTCGCTTTATCTCACTCGTGTTTGCTCTCATTGGTCTTCCCCCCTCCTTTTCTTTTTAATTTATATGGTTTTTTTTTCTTCCCCAAGCAGAATGGGCAAGATCCCAGGTGTTGGGGTTGCCAATTCTCTTGTTCCTGTTAACAGCTTTTCTGGCCATCAATATTTCATTCTCAGAGATGTTAATGGCTTTGAACCCCATTCTTGGGTGCAGTCCAAGGAGAACTCGCCACTCTTTGCTCTGCTGCTCTGTGTGTCCGTGCTGGGACAGGCTTCATCCCAGCTACACTGTTTGGGGACAAGGAAATGAGAATCAACTCCTGCACAGGCAGGAATGCATAAAAAATGAGTATCCCGGCTCTTCTGGCTTCTCCCACCCCTCAGAGGGTGCTCAGGTTGTGTCTTCTTCCCCACCCCTGAGAGAGGGATACAGGGGGCAGGCTTCATCGCAGCTGCTCTGTTTGGCAACAGGAAAATGAGAATCAAACTCTATGCAGGCAGGAATGCAAAAAAACCACCCTGACTCTCAGTTCTTCTGGCCTCTCCCACCACTCAGAGGACACTCGGGTCCTCTGTTCCTCATCCCTGACTGAGGGGTGCAAGGTGCGTCTCAGCTGACTTGTCTGTGGTGAATGCAGCAAGTGAGGTTTCGATGCAAACAAATAATTGGAGAACAGTGATTGCTGGGCTGTGTTTGCCCAGCTTTCAAGATGCCACCTCTCTCTGCCCGTTGGAATGGAGCTTGGCAGATGCCTGAGAGCATCCTACAGCCCTGTCTCACCAGTGCAGCTCAGAAGAAGGTCAGAGCAGAGGGGACAGGCTGGGGACAGCAGTCCCTGACCTGGGGCAAGGAGGCTGCCATGACCCCGATTTTCCACGGCAGAGAGGAGTAATCACCCAGCCTGGATTAGGCAGCTCTGTGATGTGGTCTAAGCGAGACCTAAATACTCCGGAGCGGTGTTTTGCGACGTGCATATACAGCACCCAATCAAACGGGCGCTGACCTCAATTGAAGGCTCTCAAAGCCACTGCGATATAAAAATTAATGAACTGGCCCGAGGAGAAGATGCTGTCATTTCAGGCTAGGATGAATTCCCTGTGTCACCACGGCAGTCTCCTGGCTTTTTCTTTCCAGGGATGAAAATCGGAGCCCGTGCCGGGCTGTCCTTGCTTGGCAGGGTCGGACCCCGCTGGCAGCGCAGCTTTTGCAAGGGATTATGACAGGCAGGGGCTGGGTGGCTGCAAGGAGAGAAAAGGAGCGGGGGGAGAAGAAAATGCAGAAACTGCTCGAGCTTAACTGAGCCTCTGTGCTGGAATTCTTACCCCAAATCTTCTAATTAATAGTCAGGATTAGCAGCTGCTGAGGTTGGGTCTTAGCCATCTAATCATAGCAGCACAGACTGGCTGTGCTCAGCATCCTGAGCACTAGGCAGCCTTTCTAGACTACCAGATAAATAAGTTCGCAAATTAAACAACAACAAAAACTCATCGACATTTGGATGGAGCCGTTCCTTGTGGTTGTGCCGTTCGGAGAGGGAGGGTTTGCAGTTGCAGTGCAGCTCCTGCTCATAAACACCTTCTTTGTGCTCAGAATCTGGCTCCGACTGCCACAGTTGCCTTCCAAAATACCTTCATCCTTCCTTGCGCTGCAGAGACCTTCCCCTGTCTGTGGGTCCAAAGCCACCCAGGGCCAAGCTAAACCCACTCCTGCGCCAGCTGCACCTCCTCCAGGTGTATCTCTCTTGTCTGACTCCTGGTGTGAACATCATCCATCCAAACCAGCCAGGCTAGCCCTTCCCAAAGACTTTTTTTTTTTCAGGGCTTCGATTGGCTTCTCAAGCAACAGATGCCAGGTACCTGGGAATGGTCCAACCTCGTGGAACCCCAGCTGAGACCTTGTTCCACTCTGATCTTAGCAGCTCAGCTCCCCTTGCAACGTGGGAGACGCCAACTCCTCAGGGGTGTCACCAAACTGGGAAATCTGCTCTCTGTGAGGTCATGTTCAACCCTGGGGGCTTGAGCCCTTTGCCAGGAGCAGCTCCTTGTCCCCTGGACCCGATGTTCTTGAGGGGATGGGAGCGGGTGAGCAGCGGTGCAGCCCGCTGGGTAGCTTGTAATAGCTTTTTGTGTTATTGGATTTGGGTTTTTTTCCCTTAACAGCGCTGCCTGCTCTTTTCTTGAATGTACAGTAGGAACAAAGGAGCTCAAGCTGTTTGTCTTCATTTCTCCTGCTGTCTTTCTTCCATTCATTACTCCTGCCTCGCGAGTGGTTTTCTCAGCGCTGTGGCTGTTGTGTGCAAGCATCTGAGATGGGATGAGGTACCCGGGTACCACCCTGGGTCCTGCCGATGAGGGGGTGCAAAGCGCATCAGGGCTAAGGCAGAGGAGGCTTCAGGGTGCATTAACTGCTCGTGGCATTCATGAAACCAGCCAGGCTTCGTTTCCTCCTGCATTTTTGAGTGCCGCCTTCCGCCAGCTGCCTCTGTCAGCTCTGATGGGTATCTGCAACTTTTCTGCCTGCATGGGGTATTTTGAAAATCCCAGCTGTATCGGAAAACACAGAGCTCGGAATGGGGTTTCTTCTGAGCAAAACACAGCTGAAATAATCAAATGCCACATTGTCCCTGTGCAGAATGGAAATCAGCCACAGCCTCCCTCTAACTTTGAAGGATTTCTGAACTTTGCCGTAACCTCTTTTCTCAAATCTCCTGGGTTCTGAGCAACTTCCCATCCCCATCACATCCCTGCAATGTCACGGATGAGGGGGATTCAACAGGAGACTCTCAGGTTTCACTTGGTTTAAAAATGAATGAGTTTACAGCCATAAAAGTCCCCTGGGAGCTGCACGTGGGGTTACTGGCAGTACTGGTGGGACTGGGGGGCTTGGAGATGAGGGAGCCCCAGCCCCAGCTGCTGCTCCCCTGGCACGGATGAGCTGGAGACACTTGACAACTTCCAATTCTCTTTTATGGAGCTTGGTACTTGTTGCCATCTGCTCCTGAATGTTCAGAGCAAATCAGCATCCACTTTTATGGTTTTAATTAACCTAATAATAAGCCTCGCGCGGCAGGCAGGGGAGAGGCAGGCGCTGAGGCTGTGCACGCACCCTCCCAGCAGAAGCTTTTGGTTTGGGGATAAAAACCATCTCTGAACCCCAAATTGGGCAAAGCCATGAGGCAGTTGTGCAATAATTCATTAGTGATCATTAATTAGCACTGTAGACTGATTTCAGCAGCTCCTGGTGGCAACTACCATCCCCTTTTGCAGCCTCCATCCTTCCCTAATGCAAATAAACTGCAACCACATTGACTTTCTTCCTGCTTCCCATACGAGCCCAGCACATCTGGGCTCCCAGATCCCTTCAGGCATCATGAACTCAGTCCTAGGGCTCAAAAAATGTCTTGATATTCCTGCTGAGGGCCAACCCCAGCTCTGCTCACCCTGGTTTGAGCATCCCAGCCCTAGGATCCAGCCTGCAGTTGCTGGGTTCCCCCTTTGCTTTAGCTCCAAGGAGAGTTTGATTTTAATTTCATGAGTTTTTCATTTCCTCACTAGGCTCTGAAGATGTTTTATCTCAAAGGCCACTCTTCTTTTTTTCTTTAAGCATAAGGGAAAAACAAAGGGAATGGAAACGTGCCCTTTTGGTGGATAAACATACTTTTTTCTTCTGTTCTCTATGATGGATGTGCCAGAGAATGGGAGGAAAGAGAAAGAGGGAAGGATGATGTTTACGGGATTGTATGTGGATGTATGGGTAGATAAACAGATGTTGTTTCTGATGTCAACTGGGTCACTAAGTGGATAAGTAGATAAATCTACTGCTTATTTCCTATGGTGGCTGAGTCACGGTGGAGCGAGATGGGGAGATACTTCCCAGTCAGATCCTCCCTGCTTTCCAAAGCATCATCGGTTTCTTGGCTGGTGTAAACTGCTTTTATTCCAGCATCACAGGTTCTACGCTATTATCTCTCTGTTAATTACTTTAAACTATCTTTTGCTGAGTTTCACCTTCTTTTCTTCCTGCTGTTTATCCTGCCTTGTATCACCCGTAACAATACTTGTGATGTCTTCCCTCATCTTTTGCTCTGTCCCGGTGGGACGATGGTGGGTTTGTGGATGTGTGCGAGAGAATGAGAGAGCAACTTGTTTTCTTTTATCTCCTTCCTATTCTGTATTATCGCTCCCCATGCCGCCTCCTGAAGTGTGATATAATTGCCTCTGAAAGCACTGCCTGCCTGTCATATCTTATTGCTTGGATAGGGTATCAACAAAATGCAAAACTGCCACAATTTAAAAGCATTCAGTGTCTTTTATATGTTTCCACCCTGTTAGAAACATATTTAATAAAGTTTTGACGTGTGGAAAGGGGCCCAGTAAGTGATGATAAAATCCTGAACAGCAACCATTCACCAAAGGGGACGTATTAAAGTTAACGAATAAATGGACTGATTTCCACTGAAAATGTGGTTGTAAATAAGCATCAACAAAAAAAAGAATGGAGAGAGCAGACGCTGAACAGCCTCATTTGGAGGCTGCGGTGGCAGAGATAAATTGGGCACAAATGAAGACCCTAACGAGGGCTGATGATAATGGATTAAAAGAGGATTAGGAGGTTTCATATGAATTCCACCAAGATCTGCAGGAATATAGAACTGACTTTTTACTGGACCTCTGAGCCAAATCCAAAAGCCTTGGAGAAACCATCCCTGGAGGGGTTCAAGGCCAGGCTGGATGGGACTTGGAGCTCCTGATCCAGTGGGAGGTGTCCCTGCCCATGGCAGGGGTGGGACTGGATGGGTTTGAGGTCCCTTCCAACCCAACCCCCCAAGTGCCTTAACCCCAAACCCAGCTGCCATCCCCGTCTGCAGGAGCTGGGTGGTTTCCCTGGGGCTTTTGGGGTCATACCCGTTGCATCCAGCCCTGGGGAATGCAGAGATGCTGCGCATGCGAAGAGCCAGGCAGTAGCCTACAGCAAGTATGCGATGCAGAATATATCTGAGAAATAAAGATAGGCAGGAAAACACCATGTCTTTCCTCTGATGGGTCACACAGCAAACAAGCAAAATGCATGAATAAACTGTCTGCTACAAATAGTTCACAGTGCTTGGGGCTTCGGCTGCGTGCCGGCTCCTCACCAGCGAGAAAGATGTGCAGTCATCTGCTAATTCCAGCCCTTCGTTCAGCCAAACCCATCAGATTAATTAGCAGCACCCCTGTGTCCTTCCCCTTGCTGGGAGGAAGGACTTCCAGCTTCATGCCATTCCTCCCTCAGCCTGAGTCTTTGGAAGAGCTGAAATCCCCTTTCTTTTTTTCCTGTTTTTCATATTTGCAGAAGATGCTGCTGTATCTTGGTGACTGCAAATATATTTAAAGATCACAGCAGAGACATTAAAACCCCATTAGACCATCCAGCTGAACCTCCTGCAGGTCCAGGATGGGATCCTCCCATGGACCACGTAGCTCATATTAAACAGATGCTCTATTTAATCTGACAACAAATCATCCCATACAATGAGGGAAGAAGAAAACGGTTCCTACAGAGATTTCATTTGCCTGGAGCAGTCAGTGCAGGGCGACTATTGGGGGAAAACATTAAAGAAAAACAAACACTTGTTTCCAAATAACCGTGAGAGCACCATTTGGAGCCTGGTTATTTACAGGAGCCTCGATGCTCGAGCATCCCCTGTAATATTCCATGGCTGGATGTGCTTGCTGGCTGCAATTACGTGTCTAGCCCTTAAGTAAGAGGTCAGCGATACTGTCTTCTAGTCAATTAGTCAGGGAAAGCAAAATGAGCACACCAGTGCTTGCTTCTTGCAGGCAGGCTGGAAATGCTGAGCAAAGAGGGATGTGCTGTTTGATTTGGGTTTGTTTTTTTTTTTTTTTTATCTTGCAGAGTTTTCCCTTTGCAGGCTGCTAGATCGTATAAAAAGAGGCAAAGAAGCACGAGTCACGCGTGTGCTCTGCATCCTCCCATCTCTCTCTAGTGAGGAGGTGCTGCACAGAAATTAATTGCAAGTTTCTCGGCGGGTTTGCATGGGGGAACTGGATGTTTTGGCTCAGGCAGAGGTGGCTTGGGATGGGCAGAGATGGAGAAGGGGAGGCAGGGTGAATGCAACCAGCACAAGCCCATTCCCAGGGTGATGGTAACCTCAGGACCACTGAGCACAGCTGAAAATGAGCTTTGTCTTGGGTTTAACTAGCAGATGTCTAACTCGAGCCACAGGACCAGTTCCACTGCTCCCCTGACAGGCTGAGAGAGCTGGGGTTGTTCAGCCTGGAGAAGAGAAGGCTCCGGGGAGACCTTAGAGCAGCTTCCAGTGCTGAAAGGGGATCCAGGAAAGCTGGGGAGGGACTTTTTAAGTGTATGTACTGATAGGACACACAGGGATGCCTTTAATTTGGAAGGGGTAAGATTTAGGTTAGACATCAAGAAGGAACTCCTCCCAGTGAAGGGTGGGGAGGCCCTGGCCCAGGCTGCCCAGAGCAGGGGTGGCTGCCCCGTTCCTGGAGGGGTTCAAGGCCAGGTTGGATGGGGCTTGGAGCCCCTGATCCAGTCGGAAGTGTCCCAGCCCAAGGCTGGGGGTGGGACTGGATAAGCTTTAAAATCCCTCGTTATGATTTATGCACTTGTAGGGTAATAAAAACTCCCAATCCAAATCAATACTAGTTCAGCTTTTGTAATACCCAATGATAAATCCATCTCACGACTGGTTTAAGTCAAAGCGATCTTGCTGAAGTCAGCAGGATGATGTGACAAACGATTGGTGGAAGCTAAACAGTTTTAATTGTGAGTTGGACCTGGTCATGCTGAATTGCCCCAATGCTGGAAAATAAACCCAATCAAACCCCCATCAAATCAAGAAATGTCGTTCACCATTCCGTATCGGCGTGGCGCTGCAGCGGGGCTGTTGTTGCACATAATGCTACATGACATTTAATTAACTTCCAAATAACTCTCTGATATCCCATTCCGGGAAGCGATTGCATAAGAAAGGGGCTTGGCTTCATGCTCCGAGCGATGCCGAAGCTGGTGCATGTGGCAAGGACTCTCTGGTCGGAGGAAGTGAAGCTGGTGGTCTGACTTATTATGCAGGGAAACTTTCTTCTTTGGAGTCTGAAGCAGTGACTCCGTCTCCTCCCTGGCTGCCAATACAGTGCTGCATCACTGAACTATATAATTGCATATTTGTTCCTGTTGGGTTTTGAAATATTAGGACCCAGTGTATAATTCCATGGTGCCTGTGCAGCAAATTCTGCTGTGTAACTACAGGAGAGGAAGTTGTGCAAGGGGAAGCTGTGCCCATGGAACAGCTCTGTGTTAATTAAACCAGAACTGGAGCACAAGCAGGCAGGAGGAATAAATCTATTTGTTCTCTTTGAGCTTCCTCCCCACTCCAGAGCAGAACTTCATGCAGCAGCTCAGCGTAAAGCACCAAGATGAGCCTTGCCCTCATTTGAGGTGTTGTTTTCATAGAATCCTAGAATGGTTTGAGTTGGAAGGGACCTCAAAGCCCATCCAGTTCCACCCCTGCCATGGGCAGGGACACCTCCCACTGGATCAGGGGCTCCAAGCTCTAAGGTCTCCCTGGAGCCTTCTCTTCTCCAGGCTGAACAGCCCCAGTTGTCCTCAATAGCTCCATGTCCTTTCTGTGCTGAGGGCTCCAGGTGGGATAGAGGAGCAGAATCCCCTCCATCTCCCTGCTGGTTACAGGTCCCTCTCCATCCTTTTCTCCGAGACAAGTAGTTTGTGTTTATTTTGGGAGAGGAAAGGCACAAGTTGTTTCTCTCCTTGTAGCCAGATTCTGCTTCAGCAGCGATGCTCACACCCACGGAGTCTGCACCCGCTTGGCTCCCACCTGGCTGGCCCCTTTCCTACCTGGATGGCATGAAATCAGACAAAAACTGGAATATTTGGGTTGGGATTTTGTCCTCTCTCTGTACTCCTGGAAAGCCCACACTAACTTCACCAGGTCTGTGGGTTTAAGTGACAGCACTTTTGCTTTGCAGCAATAAAAGGGAAGGAAGAACACCAAAACTCTACAACATATTGGCAGAATTGTTTCTAACTAGAAGGTTTTTCAAAGTTGTCTAAGTGTCAGCAGCTCCTCTTATAGTCTGAATTTATTTGGCATGGTGTCACAGTTATCTCTGTTAAACAAGTCCTCATATGCACCTTTCGGAGCTTAAGAACACCTGAGGGGAAAAATGTATTAGGATCTCTGCTTTCAATCTTGCTGTAATTTCTGCCTTACCAAGGGGAAAAAGAAAAAGAAAAAAAAAAAAAAAAGGGAACGTAATGCTGCTGCTGGGGACTTTTTTTAATATATTTATTTATTTTCTCTTTAATCCAAAGTGACTTTTGTGTTAGGGAAAGGTGTTCTGGCTGGCAGCCCCTTGGAGGTTTGTCGCTGGTGGCCACAGATGTGCCAGGCAGTGTGAGATGCCTTCAAGCCAAAGCCTTGTGGTCCCTGAGCGATGCAGACATCCTCCGTGAACCAAATCCGTTGCTGCTTTTCCCTGGGATAATACCGTCTTTGCACGTTCACCCATCAGAAGGAATTACAGGGATAATAAACTTCAGACGCTCCTGAAACTCTTGCCCAGGGAGCACGCAGAAAAGAAACCAAAGCAGAAATATTCCTCGAGTGTTCTTCTGTTTGTTAGTGAAACAAAAAGGGAGGAGAACACAAACCCATCCCCAGGCAGCTGGAGCTACACCCCTGCCCCTTTCATGTACCTCTAGGTTTCTTCACTCCCCCTTTGGCTACAAAACTGCACATTGATGCTCAAAAAATAAGGATTATAAACTCTGGCTCATGCAGGGAGCATCCTGGCTTGGTGTTGTGCCTCTCCCAGCCAAATCCACAGTGGATCTTTGTTTTCATACCATTCAGCATCATCGAGTTGAAAGGCTCCGTCGTACAAGTTGCAAAACAAAATCCAATTAAGCGGCTGGGCTAGAAATGTAATTGTTACAGAGAGGCGCTTGTCAGGTGGTGGGATGCTATTAAAAATATAAAAAACAATTTGGACTCCCCCTTCCCCCTTTATTATGCTGCAAGTGTGTGGTGCAGCCTCCAGCCCCTCTCTTAAAAGGTTACTCCTTGTGGGGCGATTGAAGTGGAACAAAACAGGTATTGCCAAAGGATCCTTCACAATGAATTTCTGGGGAGGATGCTCTGAAATTAATGCTGTTGCTTACAGAGGTAGAACTCTGAATTGGGATGTCCTTTCTGAGGGAGAGGGAGGTATTTTCTCTTTGCAGCATAGGAAAGGCTGAGCGTAGTCGTTGGACCACAGCTTGTATCAACAAGCATCTGGGGAGACCACGACTCTGGAGGACTTGCTGAAGGTCACAGTTTGGGATGGGGAAGCCCCAGTGTGATGCATGGTGCAGCCTCTGAACTGATCTCCCTTGCTGCAAGGGGTTTGTGGGTTTGAATCATAGAATCACCAGGCTGGAGAAGACCCACCGGATCATCGAGTCCAACCATTCCCATCAATGACTAACCCATGTCCCTCAGCACCTCGTCCTCCCGTCCCTTAAACCCCTCCAGGGAAGGTGACTCAAGCCCCTCCCTGGGCAGCCTCTGCTGACCCTTTCAGTGAAAAATTTATTCCTAATGTCCAGCCTGAATCTCCCCTGGTGGAGCTTGAGGCCATTCCCTCTCATCCTGTCCCCTGTCCCTTGGGAGAAGAGCCCAGCTCCCTCCTCTCCACAACCTCCTTTCAAGTAGTTGGAGAGAGCAATGAGGTCTCCCCTCAGCCTCCTCTTCTCCAGGCGGAACACCCCCAGCTCTCTCAGCCGCTCCTCTTGTTCTCCAGCCCCTTCCCCAGCTTCGTTGCTCTTCTCTGCACTCGCTCCAGAGCCTCAACATCCTTCTGGTGCTGAGGGGCCCAGAACTGACCCCAGGATTCGAGGTTTGGTCTCACCAGTGCCGAGTCCAGAGGGAGAAGAACCTCCCTGGACCCTGGGTGATGAAGCTGATGTTGCTTTGGTGCCGGGTGTCTAAAAGTTTTGCTGCTGGCACTGAGCTGCCTTTGCTCAGCAATAAGGCTCCATCCACTGGTGCCGTTAGAGTCCTTTGCGAGCATTGCATGCACGGTGCTGCTAATGACTAAACGTTATTACGAGTATTATTTTTACTCAAAAAGCTCTTGAAACACACATTAAGCCATCTGTTTCTTGAGCAAACCCTTGAGGTTATGTTTCGTCCTAACTTTCTGCCATTATTGTTAAAGCGTAACTGTTCAGAGTGGCTTCTTATTATTCCCCATCCCCCGGGATCCATGTCTAGCAACAAAAAACAGTGTTGCTCCTGCAAATGCCCATCTCAGATCCCATAGCTTTTGTTTTAAAGGCGATTGCGGGTGGGTGATACCTTTCCCTGAAGTGAAGACATTACAACGAGCATCCTGTCCTGTTTCCAAGGTCTCTTTCCGCTGGCTGGCTGTGGATAGGCTCGGCTTTCTGCAAGTATTTGAAGCGCAGAGCTTGTTTTTACGAGTCTGATTCAGCTGAGCAGTTGAAATACTTGGAATTACTGTGTGCTTACACATTTACCCGACACCAGCCTTATTTCCATGTAACAATAAGTTAAAAAAAAACACCCCAAACAGCACTTGGTGGGGGAGAGGAGAGTGCTGGATCCCTGTGGAGGTTGGTCTGGAGTGGGTGGTTTCATCACTCGGTACCCAGTGAGGATGGCGGAGACAGATTTCCCACGCAGGGATTGCAGTGAGGGGCAAACTTGGGTGATGCTCTTCCAGCCAGAGCATCCCACAGGGAGCAGTGATGAGCTGGATCCTCCATGTGTGTATGGGAAGACAATTTCCAGTAGATTTCTTCTTACTGCTGTCTCTAAACAGACACATCTGCTTGGGAAAGCAGCTTGCACATGCAAGAAACCAATAATTTCCACTTTTTCCTTTGCTGAAGCAAACAACAGCAGAGGGACAGTGGGAAAGGGTACGAAAGACTGACCTGAACTGCAGAGTTCAGCCCCTGGCTCAGATTTTCCCCGGGTTTGGAGGTTTTTAGTGGTGCAAACTTGAACAGCAAGTGGTAAAGAAGTCTTGAGGATGAGCATCCATGAAGAATCATAAACCAGTGAGGGATCTACGGTATGGAAAGTGCAGCAAACCTTGAGGTTTAACTGCTGGGAAGTAAAAACCAGGCCCTGTTGGCTTCCTGCCCAGAAGCAGCTGCTTGTGGTCACGTTGTTCTGCTCTGGATCTTCTACTACGATCATTTCTTCACCTTAATAATCGCCCTCATTTTAGTCGTTTGCAAAACACATGCTTTTATTAAAAATAAAAGGCACTCGGAGGATTTCATGGCAAGATGAAGGTGAGGAACGCATGCGTTCTGCAGGTTAAAGAGGATGCTGAGGGGATGAGCAGGGCTGGGACAGCATCTGGGCTCCTCCAGGATGGCAAATACCACCAAGCCCTACAGGAGCGCCCTGGAGGGAGACACTAAGTTGTAATGGAGCAGGAAGGAAAAGCTGATGCCCAGCCCTGCAAGAAAATCCCTGAGAGTACTTGGGTACTTTGCCATTCATCATCATAGAATCACCAGGTTGGAAGAGACCCACCAGATCATCGAGTCCAACCATTCCCATCAATCACTAACCTATGTCCCTCAGCACCTCGTCCACCCGTCCTTTAAACCCCTCCAGGGAAGGTGACTCAACCCCCTCCCTGGGCAGCCTCTGCCAGTGCCCAATGACCCTTTCCATGAAAAATTTATTCCTAATATTCAGCCTGAACCTCCCCTGGTGGAACTTGAAGCCATTCCCTCTCGTCCCAGATACAAGCGTGTGGTGCGTTGCTGTTGATGGAGAACCACAGCGGCAGAGCAGGCTGCCTCTCCCTTCTGGGTTTATGGATGCCTGGGATGAGAAGGAGCTTCAGCAGATTCCTTTCCCCTCCCTTTGCTCCTCTGCAGCACAACAGAGTCCCCAGACCGCAGAGGAGAGAGGAGCGGGACCTCGCTCACCCCAACTCACGCAGAAACGGAGCTGCCTGCAGCACCACGCAGCAGGGTGAGGGGGGGAAGAGGGCCAGGATTTGCCGCAGGATGAGGGGAAAAAAAATAAACTCAAGTCCTAAAATCAATCAATCAATCAATCAATCAATCAATCAATCAATCAATCAATCCCACATTTACTGCAAGGCTGGGGGGACCCAAAGGATCCCTGAGCTACTGTCTCCCTCGGTGCTGGTGTGGGTAGCACTGATGTATAGCACTGACTCTCCTCTCCCTACGCTTTCAGAGACGCATTTAGGCTCAGCATCGGCCTCAGACCAGTGGGTGATCAATCTGCTGGAGGAAGAAGTTCTCACTTTGGCTGATTTTTAGGCTAAACTCTCTTTCTCTCCTACCCCCAGGGAGGTGTGTGCGCCCTGGCTCGGAGCTCACCTCTGCCAGGCAGAACATTTGGTCATAAAGGAATAAAAAGAAAGTGATAATTGTAATCGATGCGTCTTACATCTTTAGCACCCTGAGGACACAGAGTGTCACAGATACTAATGAATTCATGTCTGCAGCAGCAGTGCTGCAAAGCTCTGTGTTAGGTGCCCATGAAAGGGGGCTGAGTGGTGCAGGGATGATGCTTTTGGTGACAAACTCCAGCATCCTGCCTGCTCCTTGTTCCCCTGGGCTCCTGCTCCTGGGCATGGCACCTCGATCTCAGCAGGATTCTCCTGGTACAGCCCTGATTCTGCTGCCACCTCTGCTCAGGGCTCCTGGCTCTGCCTCCCCTCCCCACCCTCTTGCCCCTCTCCTCACCCCACAGCAGCTCAGGATGGCTCAGCACCCCCTAACTCATGCTCTCCCCATCGCACCTAATCTAATTTATCCACAGCTTTCCTCATACTTGCAAAGCATAAAAATCTCTTCCAACTAAGAGCCTGCTTTCCATTCCAGAGATAGGTTCTATTCTTCACTGCACACATGCCTGCATATATTTGAACAAGTTTGATTCAGTGTAGCTGACACAAAAACCACTTAGTTGTTTCCCCTACATCATCCTAAGTTAATACTCCTGACAAGTACAGGATGCTTTTCAGCAGTTTTTCTATTTCAGCTCCCTTTGCTTCCTCTCTCTCTGATTCGCCCCCACTGGAAAATCTTCCCTGAGTTGAAGCAGCAGATCGGACCCCAGCAATTTGTACCGAGTACGCTTGAAACAAAAAAAAATTGAGCGGGTGTCTGTGGATGCATGATGCAATGACCTGAGTCACTGAGCTGGATTGCATTTCTGGGTATTTTCTGCACACATTGTGTTTTCAAAGGAAATGGAAAGATGGGCTGGAGGCATCCGGATCGTTCACTTTCCTAGGTTAGGGCTTGCTTTGGTTTTGTCATTACTTCTGGGTTGTTATGAAGCCAGCTCTCCACCTTCCCTGGCTTTGAGGGGTTTTTTTTAGTCCTTAGGTGGGTTTGATTCGATGCCTCACTGATAGAGAGGCAGGTCCTGACTGCTGAGCGAGGCATGAGGTCTGTGTAATGGTTTTGAAACCCTGGGCTCTGAGGATGCTTCTGAGACAGAAGGTGTTTGTCCCAGCTGAGCCTTGAGCTCCTTCCAGCATCCTCCTAGTGCCTCTTCTTGCACTGTAGCATCCCTGCTCCCATCCCCTGGCCACTCAGCATCCCACAATGGAATTCCCACGCACAGCATGGAGAGGATTGGGTGTTGCCCGTTGTGTTTGTGTGTGTCCCAGCAGCTCTCCAGCACTCAGGATCTCCCGAGCCACCCTAGCAGAGGAGCAAATGCTCTTAGGGTAACTCCAACTGCGAGCACGGCTTGCTGCCAGTGATGGATGCATTGCTTGGTGGGGACAATCAATTGGTAAAGCAACCCTGTCTGGAATTTATTCAGGGTTGAAATAGGTTCCCTAGGCTCTAATTCTATCGATTCTCTCTGTGTAGGTTATTTTTACCATTATTTACGTGCTAGTAGCATCCAGGGGACTAACTCAGCTCAGCGCTCTATTGTGTTAGATACTGCACGGAACGAGAACTGGCGCCTCCTTCCAATCCAGGGGGTTATAAATAAACAGGAGAGGCTGCACGCGAGGGCAGCCACGCTCTTGCATCCCTTATTTGCACGATGAAGATGAATAACATGACAAGGTCGCTTGATAAGCTGGTATTAGCGCAGGGATTTGCGCTAAATCTCTGCAGAGCTCATGCATGGCCTCTCCTGGTCCAACATCTTGCCCTGATACCCTGATTTGGCTCAAGAAACAAGGAGGGGATGACAAGAAATGGCCTCAACTTGCACCAAGGGAGGTTGAGATTGGCTATTAAGAAATATTCCTTCATAGAGAGGGTTGTCAAGTACTGGACCAGGCTTCCCAGGGCAGGGGTGGAGTCTCCATCCCTGCAGGGGTTCAAAGAACATGGGGAGGTGGCACTTGGGGACTTGATTTAGTGTGCACGGTGGGGTTGAGTTGAGGGTTGGACTGGATGAGCTCAGAGGGCTTTTCCAACTTTTGCAATTCCATTCTTCTATGAAAAGAGGGAGCAGATGTTCCTAGGGAAAGATTGGTTTGGTAACTGAACAGCCTCCAAAGAAACAAGCCTTGGTGAGCAATAGCTTGTAGCATTAACTTTGCCAAAGAAACTGGTTCTCTTTGCTGGCTGATGCATTAATTGTTTTACTCTTTTATTGCATTCTGCTGTTGTGAATGTGTTTTCATTCTGTGCATCTTCTTCTGAAAACCTGGGGCCTTATCGCTCTCCTTTTCTTCACATCTCTAAATATTTATCCTATGGTTTCATTTGACTGGTAAATAAACGCTTCCACCTTTTCTATTCCCTGCTGTTGTCTTTTAAATTAATCTCTCAAAAAGTAATTGGGGAAAAGAAGTAGAAGTTAAAGTTGGAGGAGAAGTTTGATGAAACTCTGGCAAAACAAACTGTAATGTTAGAGTCCTTCCTTTTAGTTAAATTTCAAACTAAAAATAGTTGCAACTTCGACATTAGAGTTTCTTAATTACTTATTTTCCATATCTCCTGGAGGCAGGATAAGACATCATAGCCTGAAATGTGGTGAGGAAAGGTTGGGGCTCAGTATTGTGAGATATTTTCTGATCGCAGCGAGGGGTGGGAGCTGCTGGCTCCTGACGCAAGGAGGGAAGAAGGACAAACTGGGCTAAAAAATGTCTTTTTGAGATCTCTTCAAGCTTTGTTTTGTTTTTATTTGGTGCTTTGTTTAAATAGTATGTGCCAGCTGCATCCCAGGCTGCATCAAAAGAAGTGTTGCCAGCAAGGTGAGGGAGGGGATTCTCCCCCTCTACTCAGCTTTCATGAGACCCACCTGGAGTCCTGGGTCCAGTTCTGGAGTCCTGAGCACGGGAAGGACATGGAGATGTTGGAGAGAGTCCAGAGGAGGCCACGGAGATGATCCAAGAGCTGGAGAACCTCCTGTATGACCATGGGCTGAGAGAGTTGGGGTTGTTCAGCTTGGAGAAGAGAAGGCTCCAGGGAGACCTTAGAGCGGCTTCCAGTGCTGAAAGGGGCTCCAGGAAAGCTGGGAAGGGCTTTTTACAAGGGCACGTGGTGATGGGATGAGGGGAAATGGCTTTAAATTGGTAGGGGAAAGATTTAGATTAGACATTAGGAAGAAATTCTTCACGCTGGGAGCCTTCAACACTTAAATATTTTTTATATATATATATTCATAAGGGGAAATAATGCTTTTACTTTTTGTTGCCTGCTTCAGATTCCAATTTGGGGAAGATAATGAGTGTTTAACTTTCTGCACTGAGGATCAGAAGGGCCATTCGCGGTGTACGAAGTCAAGCAGGTACTTAAGTCTTTGGAGGAGCAGGGACCTCATTTGTATTAAAAAGTCAGCGTGAAATCCAGCCGATTGGGTCAGTTCAAGAGCTTTTGCTGGAAGCCACGACAAATTCGGATGAATATTCCTGCCCAGCCCTGGGGTTGATGACTGGAGCTGCCCACTTCATCAAAGACCCCAGGGCCATCATTTCACAGAGACATCCCCACCAGCCGCAGCACAGCAAGAGCTTTCTCTGCTAAGGATGTAATTCCCCTGCGGCAGAACCAACTCAGTAAATGTAATGACAATGTAGGTGTTGCATGGTTAAGTCCTGCACAGCCCACCCAGCTTCCTCTCTTTTTAACTCCCCTGGAAATAAATGCTACGTTGTCAGCAGAGCAGGGGGGGAGGCAGAAAAAGAGAGAGAGGAAAATCTAGGGAAGGAATTGAAAGTAAATTGCCTGCTTCATTCAAATAACATAGCTGATTTAAATCAGGGAATGAACTCTCTTGAATTTCTGGGTTGTAATGAGGACAATGCAGACTTATTGTTCCGAGTCTTTCAAGCAAGCTGTATCCAAACGCTCGATAGAATTAAGCTCTGATCCCACAATTGCTCACGCCCATGCGGAACTGGATGGCTTCACCAGAGACATTAGACGGGGTTATTCGTAGTGTTAAATGTGTGTTTAAGTCTTTGCTAGGCTGGAGCTGAGTGTAGCTGGGGAGTTAAGCATCCCGAGCTGGAAAGGGGCACTGGGGATGCCCTCTGCACTGCGTCATTTCTCACCTGTGAGCACTTGCAGCCCAGACGCAGGGTGATGGGCTCAGGTACGCTGTACGGCACTGCCTGGATTTGCGTAGTGGTTTAATTCCTGGTATTTTTCATATTCCTGCGGCTCATCTCATTTCAACGAGCTTCTCATTTCCCCCTGTTTGTTCAGTCACAGTGCTGGACCCTGCTCAATATTTGCCTTCCTGTTTCTACTATTTGTCCCTATTTCCAAGTGTTTAACATATATATTTGTTGCGATCTGCCCTGTAACCACAGCTGCTTTCCCTTGCTGCTTCCCTTGTCCCTGCTCAACCCAAGGAGCAGCCTCACAGGGGAACCTTCCCTGGATTTCGAAGGGCAGGGTGCTCCGAGCAGCAGCAGATGCTGGAGTCTCATTGCAAACCAGAGCAGGAGATGCAGAAAACAAAGATGTGGGTTCAGGTTTTGGTGTCTGAGCCACAGAAAGGCTCCCAGAAAAGCTCAATACCTTATTTTAGTCCCCCCTGAGTGTGAAAATGTTTTTCTCCAAGTCACACAGGGCAGGCTATTTCTCTCAGCTATCAGCTATCTTTTCTCCAGGGACTTTGAACCTCTCTATAAATGGAATATCCCTGCTGTTCTGTGCTTTGGGCTCTGTATTGGCCACTCTAGAGAGGGGAAAACCACAACGCGCTGACAGCGCCTGCGACAGAGGGAGCAAGGTGCTGGGCTTTGGCACGGCAAGGGGTGTACAGCCTGTTCTGCCTGGCCAGAGGGACAGGGCTGTGGGGTGTTTGTGTGTCCAGCAGTGAATTATTCCCTTTGTTACCCCAAATCTCTCCTTCTCCCCATCCTTCTGCTCAGTGAAGAGGCAAGAGATTGCCCCCTCGATGCAAGGGGCTTGCCTGCACGCCGCCGTGACTTTGTGAGTGTTGGAAAACGGGGAGCAAGATAAGGAAATAAAGAAGAGAGAGGAGAAAATAAGATGCTCTGGAATTGGAACACATTGTTTTGCTCCCCGAAAAAACACCCGCAGCCCTATTGTTTCATATCAGCTTTCCTCTTGAGCAAGCAATTGTGAAGCCAACCTGTCCCGCAAAATGAGCTGTCACTCTTGACGCTGAACAAACACTATTGATTGCAGCGTGGGGAGAGCCAGTAGAGCGCTGCTGCCCGCCCCAGGGGGGGCTCGGTCGGCGGGGAGCCGGCTCCTGCTGCCGTGCGCCAGGGCTTGGTCACTGGTGGATGCACAGCAGATTGGCAGAGCTTCTGCGGAGGGGTGCTGGACATCTTGGGTGGCACCCCCAGTGTGTGTCAGCAGGTAGTGGTCATGATTTTAGAAGCAGGACTTGGGTTTTGGCTATAAACATAGGATTTTTCTGACAAGTGGAAATTTTTTTCTGGTTTCTCTGGCATGAATTTCTTCTTTTGGGAGCCCAGGAGCCTCCAAAATCACCCCTGTGCATCCTCTGAGACCATCCTCCCCCTGAGCATCCCAGCACACTGGATCCCTCAAAGATCACAGCGTCTCCCCTCCTCCTTGCTCCCTCTTGACCTCCCACCAGCTTCATGCTTTGCTCAAACACGAGCTCTTGCTTGTTTTTATTATTTATTTGAGCTGGCAGCTCCGTGTTTTGCACAGATCCCCCTGCCTCGTCCTGTCCTTCACTGCACTGCGCTCAAGGCATCTCTGCCTTTCACCCGTGCTGCTATAGCAACTGCTGGAGATGCTACAGCAAGGCCGTCCTGGCCAGGGCCACCTGCATGGGAACGATACCTACTTCAGGCATTTTTAGCACCAAGCAGGTAACGTAGCACATTGCAAAGAGCAACTATTGTGGCTCTGGAGGAGTATCACCGTCCAGAGGGTTTCTCAGCTAATAAACCCGTCCTGTAGCTACAGAGGCATGTTCCTACAGCTTGCTCGGCAATTGCACGCGGTAGCCTTACGCTGAGTAGACCTAAATGCGCTGCCCGTAACCATCCGTCATGTTTATACACTGCACTTCATCCCAAAGGTGCCCAACACGCTTCGCAGCAGATGCTGTGAGATGGGATCCATCATCTGGTGTTGAAGCATGGCCGGATCCGGCTGGGATGTGGAGCGCAGCAGCTGTCAAGCACAGCTTTACACCAGCAACCCCTGCAAAAGAGCAGGAGAGGTTTCGAGGGGAGGAAACCAGCCTCCAGGTCAGAGCTGGTGATCCCAACCTGCTCATTTTCTCATCCTCTCCTCCATCCTTGGGCTGTTTGAAGCCTGTCTTGAGCCCATCTCCCTGCTCAGGAGGAGCTGGAGCTCTGTCGTGTCGTTTCGCTTGTGACCTCCACTGCAGGTTGTTGGCTTTGGGAAGCGAGCTGGATCCAAGGGAGAAAGGGGAGAAACAACCTTGTGCCTCTTGCAACGTGGTTCATAGAATCAGAATTGTAGAATCATGGAATGATTTGGGTTGGAAGGAACCTCAAAGCCCATCCAGTTCCACCCCTGCCATGGGCAGGGGCACCTCCCACTGGATCAGGGGCTCCAAGCCCCATCCAACCTGGCCTTGAACCCCTCCAGGGATGGGGCAGCCACCCCTGCTCTGGGCAACCTGGTCCAGGGTCTTCCCACCCTCACAGCAAAACATTTCTGCCTAAGATCTCATCTCAGTTTCCCCTCTTTTAGCTGACAACCATGTCCTCCCTGTGCTGAGGACTCCAGAACTGGACCCAGGGCTCCAGGTGGGTCTCACCAAAGCGGAGCAGAGGGGCAGAATCCCTTCCCTCCCTGCTGGTCCCACAGCTCTGGATGCAGCCCAGGGCTCACTTGGGTCCACATGATCAGCCGAGTTATACAGTAACACGCTGGTAACATCCCTGTTAACGCACTCGGTTCCCCAGTGAGAGCTGCAACCCTGCCAGCCGGCTAATGAGTTGCGCTCCTTGCATTATCCCCCGTAATTGTCTTCATATTAACAGGAATAATCTCTTAGTGTTAACACTCTTGGCCAGGATTCACGTGGTCCTCTCAGCATCCCGGCTGTGGGTGCTCGATGTGAACGGAGGGATCCCCTCGCACCCTGCGCTGCAGGATCCTTACAGCAAAGCTCCCCAGCTCCTCACCTGCCTGCGGCTCCTTCCAATGCGCATTGCTCTTTCCATCCTGTAAATGGGGTTGTCTCTTAAAATATTTTTAAATCCACTGACAAAAAAAGCACTCTGTCAGAGGCAGAGATTATTGATGTTGTTATTATTGCATCTCCCATCTCCGCTGCAGAGGATGCCTGACCATGCTGACAGCTGCTATTAAGAAAGTTGCACAGCCAGTGTTTCTGGGGATGTAATTCTTTCTGAGCAAAGTTAAACACTAAAAGGGGTTATTTCACCAAGTAAAAGCTAGAGCCAGGAAAAAGTTTCTCCGTGGCATGTGAATAGTAATCACAGTGTGTATTATCTAGAGAAAGATCCATTACGAGCTCCTTCTGTGCTCTTTACAGACACGACAAACCCCGTTATCCCAACTCTGCAGCTGCAAAGGGTGAACCGGGTGCAGCTTTCCAGGTGTTTAGCATAACAGGGGGAGAAATGGCATTTCTGTTCAAGGAGTTTCTCATGTTACGGGGCTGAGAAACACAAATGGATTAGTTTTCCCAACACAGGCAAAGATTTGAGCACGCACAGACCAAAATAGAGCTTCATCCCCTTTGAGGCTTGAACGTAAAACCAGGAGATGCGTGGTGGCTCAGGTTGGATTTTCTATTAGGTATTAAAATAGCAGGAAGGGGAAAGAGACAGATGGACCAGAGCAAGCACAGAGCATGCATCAAAGCCTCCTCCACCATCACTGACTCCTGAGCATCCCTAATTATCACCGGACAGTAGTGTAGGCACTTGGTCAATTGAGAGACTGAGCCAAAAAGAGCAGGAAAGGGGATTCCTGACAAGATCCTTTATTAAAGGGTCTTTTTGAGCCCCATTCTGGTTTCCCAGAGCCCAGCCTGGAAGCCCTGTCCCGCTGTCACCCAGTCTTTGGGGACAGCCAAGACCTTTCATGCTGTCGCTAGCAGGAACCTGGGCGAGCGGCACGGGCTCCCATCCATTAGCGATTTCCCCAGTGCTGCAATTTATCCCTGTCATTTAGGGTTCATGTGCTATTATTTAGTCTATTTCCAAGATCTTATTACATTTTTTATTCATATGGAGGTTAGATTTATATATTGAAGATCAATAAAAGGCTCTATCATGGCTACATTATTAATAAGGAGTACATTATATGCAGACAGACAGCCCACTCCATTGGATTTACTCAGTAGCTATGCTTTTTGGGGGCAATTCTGAAAATTTACTACCTGTTCGATCACTCTTCCTCTCCTCACTTCTCTCTGGGCACCCATCCCTCCTTCCTTCTGCGCTGGGATAATGGAAACTTTATTTAGCAGTATATGTCCTTTGTCCCTGCAGATGACACTGTGGTGCTTCTGTCCTCTAACAACCCCTAAATCTGAGTGAGAGGCAGGATGTTCACCATGAGAAGAGCATATTTTGCCATTGTAGTCACAGTTTCTTTAGTGTTTTGCCACTTTATACCCTTTCTGCTTTGTTTTTCACACCGTGGCTGCGTAGGGAAGGTCCTTATGGTCACCTCCACCTAATAACGATGTCCCTGCCACAGGCAGGAAACCAAGGCTGCGATGTAAACTAGGAAAATTCAGGATAAAATCACGTTTGATCATGGGCAGTGCAACCACACAGCATGAAAACAGAAAAGCTACTGAGCCCTAAGGTGAGGATGGCTCAGCAGGTCCTGGCGCCACCAAGGTCTGGGCTCAGCACAATTGACCCTCGTCCTCCCCAGCCAGCACCCACTCATAAATCTAATTCTAATCAGTAGTAATTACCTCTAATCATCATCATTAACAGCGAGTTGGAAAATATTAGCTGGATTAATCGAATCTGATCAGTCTGATGCTGCCTTTGCATGGGAAACCTGTGGGGTGATAAGTCAATTCACTCACCCTGCACTTGTACCCTGTCAAGGTTTTATGAGTACATGAACCATCAGCCTCACCAGAAATGATTCCAGATACGATTCGAGCTCTGACCTCTTTCAGCTAATTACCAGCATAGCAGTTAATCACGGAGAAGCGTTAATGGGCTGGTTCCTCCCTTTGCTTTGCCTGCTCTTTGTGCAGGGCAGGGGGTGCTGCATGTGCTGCCACGAGCTTGATGTGCACTGGTTAACAGGAGAGGGGCTGGGAGGGAATGAGCAACAGTGCGGGTTCAGTCCCAGGGTGGAAAATCAATAAAATGCATGAGTTCTTGCATACTGAAAATGGTTTTCCTTCCCCTGGTGCTCTTAGCATTCAGGACCTCTCCGCTCTCAGTCTTGTGCGTAGAGAAAGGCAAAGAATATTTGGCTCAGGTTTTACACGTCTTTAATGATCTTTAATCTTTGCTAGCGGTCTACAAACACAAGTAATGCTCTTTATTAATAAAGCATGGGTTGTTGTCCTGCCCTATGTTTGATGGGCTGCCCCGAAGTGGTGGCAGCTCTGTGGGGACCAGTGGATGCAGGTCCAGCTGTGGCGGAGCATCCTGTGACGGCAGCACATCTGGGGAGCTGGTGTTTCGGATGCCAGAGAGCGTTCCTAGGCATCTGTGAAAAGGCAGAGCTGCCAAATCCCTCCTTGGCTTCCCTTTCTGTAGGGAACAGATGGAAACAGTCGCTCTGAGGGAGAAAGCTCCTCTCCCTTGCTCCACTCACCTGATTATGATTTGCTCCTCCGACCCCTCAAACAGCACTTTGCTGTCAGTGGGCAGCATTAGCAGCCACGAGTCGGCATGATTGATGCCTAATTACAGTCCCAGCACAGTATGGCCACGGCTCCTGAGCTTTTCCTGCCCTCTGCAAGCTTTGCTCAAGTCCCAGGCACATTCCAGGCTGTCTTGAGTGAGACTCAGCCCTCAGCGTGGTCACCCCTGCCTTTGAAAACAACATAAAATAACAATCTGGACTGTGTTTTCCTCAGCTTTTCTGAAATTCATATTTTTTCCACTGCGTTCCCCAAAAAAGGCAACCCAGCTGGTCACCAGTAATGGTCTTGTGAAGTTCCAAATCGTCCCTCTCCTGCTCAAACTCAACCGTGTCCCTGATTGGAATGAAATCAGGTATTTAGTGGCATTAAGTACTTTTAACTACGCTATTTATTACGTTACGGATTGTGGTTTTTTAAGGGTTCTCTCAGTTGGTAGATGATTTTGGAGGGGATTTGTTCTCTCAGGACCCTGTAGCACTTAAACTTGTGTTGGGTAATAATCAGTATAATGATCTAAATTAAACGTGTCTCCACCGTATGATGCTTTATGATAATTCTGCACTGTGATATCCTTCTAATTCACTCTGGCGAGACCCACCTGGAGCCCTCATTCCAGTTCTGGAGTTCGCAGCACAGGAAGGACGTGGAAGTGTTGGAACGAGTCCAGAGGAGGCCAAGGGGATGATCCGAGGGCTGGAAAACCTCCCATACGAGGCCACGCTGAGAAAGTTGGGGTTGTTCAGCCTGGATGTCCCTCCCAACCCAACCCTTTCAGTGATTCTCTATAGAAATTCACACTCCATTTCTTCTCCATTGCCCTTGCGAGATGCTGGTAATGGTGCTAGTGGGTTACAAAATGCAACTACAGTTGGAAAATCATCACTTAAAGAGGTGAAAAGCTTCTCTAAGATTCAGTGGGTATTTGGGGGCAGAATAAGGGACCAAAGCCAAGGTTCCCAGGGCATTTCAGAGCTTCGTAGCTCCCAAGCGTGGAATCAGCAGCTGGAAATGCCCGAGCACGGCACGGGGCAGAGCAGACGGGTTAACCAACAGGTTGGAGAGAAATTGGTATGCAAGCTACAGCCAAGGCAGCTTTTATATCGGAGCCTCACAAAGGCAATTCTCAGCAATTGATATAAAAAGGTGTCAGTTCTGGTTTAAGTACTGTATTACCAGCAAAGATTTATCTGCTTCAAAGGCAGGCCTCGTGCCACCAAGGGAATAAACAGCTCTTCTCCTTATCTCTTTCACATAGCACAATATTTTCTCCATTCGACTTTGGCTCGAAAAAGCCTTTTTCTTCCCCATTCTTATTCACATATTGTAATTTGGAACAACTCCCCCCAAACCTCCTTGGAAATATCCCAGGGTAAATGGCTTATTGGAGTCACTGGGGAGCGGTGGGGTGTTCGTGTCCTCCAGGAGGCTGCAGGATGAGTGCGTAGTAGACACACCTCCCATTAGGGGAGGTTTCTACAGGGGTTTCTTCCCAATGATGGAGATTTCTGGTCCAGGAAAGAGCTCCAGTGGTCATAGCAAAGAAGAGGAGAGGGATGCAGCGATGGATCATCCCATACTTTTCCAAGCAATTCCAGCAGACCGTTCGCAAAATTATGGCTTTAAACATATTTATCCAGAGCACATCTATTTTATGTGCCCGTGCGATGCAATCAATGAAATCTATGAAAAAAAACCAGATCGAAATTATCTATTCCTCCTGTACAATTTGACTCTTTATGGGGGGGAGGGATAACAAAGGACTCATTTCATTTTGCTCTTTGGTGCGGGATGTCAGGCAATGAATTGAGAAGTGACATTTTATAAAATGCTTCCTCTTTTGCCCCCATTTCAGTGCCATTTTAAGTTGGAAAGACCCCAATGGAAAACACTCTTTGCAGGCTCAGCCCAGAGCCCCTTCAGCTCCATTCTGTTGTTTGCTCACTGAAATGAATGGGCTCCTTCGGCAGCAGGGATCAGAACGTGGATCGGAGCTAAAGAGCAGCATGTTTGCAAAGAATCAAGGATCTTCCCCTTCGTAAACTTTGCAGACTGGTTCTTCTGCTATTTAGGAACAATTAGATGGAGCTCAAGCAAAAGCCGCTGCTGGGCACTGATCGGCGGCTCTTGTTCTCATCAAACATTCAGCATGGATATTTCATTATCTGCCTAATTCATAGGCGGCATCCACGGCTGGGTGGTTTTAGAAATTAAACTACTTTCACCTCTAACGAATGCAGGCAGCGAAGGAGAGAGAGGCGGCCACGGCGCTGGCTTACGGAGTGGGATGGGAGGAGGCTGCAGCAGCCGGGGCTGAGAGCAGCTTCACCTTTCACAGGCGAAAAATTAATCACATCCAAAGCGACCCAGTGAATGAAGTTAGCAAGCTGTGCAATTACAGCAGTGTGCAGGAGTTAATTAGTCACTTGCCTTTGCTGCGCAGGGAGCCCTGCGGAGAGCCGACGCGAGGCATCGAGAGCTGGAGCTGGCGAGGGTTTTGCTGCTGGGGTCTGTGCCTGTTCTGCTTCTCGGGGCTGGGCTGAACCAGAACTAATTCAGCTCTTTGGTGATGCTGACCCTGATGTTTGGAGGAGCGATGAGTATGGCAGCACTGTTAGTGACCTGTGGACCCATGCAGGATGGGAACTGGGGGAGAGGAGAGGAGGTTTAGCTGCTCAGACACCTGGAATGCGTTGAGTTGTGTTGAATTCTGCTTTATGTGCCCACAGAACCCCTTGTCTCTGCTATGGGAGGCTTTGCAAGGAAATAAATCTATTGATGCTATGAGCTGAGAAACATCAGCACCAGGCATTTGTGCCCGGCCCCAGCTTTACAACGCTGGCAATTAAACTTCTTGTTGGCACGTGGGTTCTCCAAAAGCCTGACAGCACGTTCATCCCACACACTGCTGGTGTTCCTCTGCAGCCCGCGGTAGTTTATGAGTACTTGAAGTGGCTGAACTGGAGTTGGGAATATCCTCCCTCCCATGTACCCATCCTTGGAGATGCAAGAGCATCCGTTTCCTCGCTGGGGCTCCTTAGATGAGAGTTGGTGTGTGATTTAGTGCACGAGCAGCAAAAGGGATTTGCCTGGGAAGTGTCATCCCTGCACGCACTGGCAATCTGCTGAGTCTGGGATACACCAGGCTCACCAGGCGTGCACGAAACGATTCCCCAGCACAGAAGGACCAAGCGATGCTCAAGAAGCATTAACTCAGGCTGACAGCGCCGTACGAGTGACCCGCGTGGGCTTTGCCAGTGCAGCGCCTGCCGTACAGCGAGCTCCGCAGTGCTCGCTCAGGGCAACTCCAAGTAAAGCTGTAAAAGCCTATGGTTGTTCCTTTACAGCTTTTTCCCAAGAGGATTCAAGTACATGGGCAGCTCTGCAGCTCAACATGGGTGAGCAATACAGCCAGGGTGGGCTCTACAGAGGGCTGAGGTCTCCTCAGCTTTCTTGTAGCCCCCTCTGTTATTGGAAGGTTGCTCCAAGGTCTCCTCGGAGCCTTCTCTTCTCCAGGCTGAACAACCCCAACTCTCTCAGCCTGTCCTCATATGGGAGCTGCTCCAGCCCTTGGATCATCTTTGTAGCCCTCATCCAGTCCACCCCCCCTCTACAGTGAGCAAGAGCATCATTAACCAGATCAGGTTGCTCAGAGCCCCATCCAACCTAGCCATGAATGTTTTCAGGGACGGGGGACCTACCACCTCTCTGGGCAACCCGGGCTAGTGTTTTACTGGAAAATGAAGATTTTCTGGCTTGCGTGTGGTTCTGACCCATCTCGGAAAGCTTGGAACTTGCTTGTCATGTCCTGCTGGTCACTGTGAATGTGATGGGTCCATGCATCGTTGTCAGGGCTTCACTTAGCAGAGCCTGCTGGCTCCTCTCCATGCAATTACCGATGCGGGCGCCGGAGCCGTGGCAGGCAGCGCGTGGCTGGACGAGGCACCTGCATACAGATCAGCGCCAGGGCTGCAGCGACAGCTCGGGGACGCTAACACCCACTTCACTGGGGAAACGCGCCAGGCTGCGACGCCGGCTGTCGTGGCAGCAGGAGGGATGCTGGCACGGGGACCTAATTAAGCACTTTATGCATGGGTGGTTGTGATGAAAACCTTGTTGCTCAGAGGAGAGCTCTTGGCCACATTCAGGGTTCACCAGTGGGGAAAGAAACGATTCACACACAAAGGACAAAGCCCACCTCTTTGCCAAAGTAGGGTAGGGCTCTCCTGCTCTTCTAGCCACCTCTTGACTATTTAAAACCCTGGCAGGCAGAGGTTTCTCTAACCTGCCAAAGGATTTGGCCACCGGCTACAGAAGGCAGAAAAACTTTGGGATTTATTCATGGCCACCTGTCAGGGCCCTCATTCTGCACGCTGAGCTACAGCCTGAAGTTTGCCGGGTTATAAATCAGCTCCTCTTGGACATCATAACTCTTCTTTATAGGCTCTTTCCCCTTCATAAATAAACCTCATTCCATATGTATATACTGCAAAAGGCAAGCCTGATTTGCAGCTCGGTACCAGCTCAGGTGGCATCTCTCTGCCAGCTGACAAAGTGCCTGGGGAGTCTCTCCAGCTCGGCTGCGTCCCTGTGGGGGATGCTTCCCTGCGTGGGATCTCCCGGCTGTGGGGACAACAACTCTCCGAGGAGATCCAGGCAAAGGGAGGATTGGAGTGGGTGTTCTTTCCCATCCAAATCCATGTACAGCGGAGCAGGGAGTGGAGCCAGTCACTTGGGAAGTCCTTCAGCCACAAAATCCTCTTTGCACCCAGAGAATAAATGTGTTTACTGAAATTAGGACCAACTGAAGAGCCATGTCGTTAACAGGAGGGACAAAAAGGAGATTTGCACAGAGTGTGAGGAACTCAAGTGAGGTTTGAGGCTTGTTTTCCCCCCCTAACACACTGTCCTTGGCAGGGGATGTAGCAAGAATGGAGGTGGCTTCTTGTGGGGCCACAGTGGGGAAAGAAACCACGGCTCTGACTCTGCTCTCTCCTCAGCATCCCTCAGCCAGGAGCAGGCAGGGAGCAGGGGTCAGCACTCAGCCTCAGACAAAGACTTCATTTCAGCCAAAACAGTAGAGCAATTTATGTCCCCCACTGTCCAGATGAAGAATGGACCCCTCTATTTTTGTCCTCTGGCTGGTATTTTAATGGTAGATTAACAGGAAATAGGTCTAAAGGTGCAATCTGCCCCCTTTTTCCCACTAAAGAGCCTGCAGAAGTGCAAATTGGCGTTTGGTTTTTGCTTGAGAAGGCACCAGCCATCAACACTGTCACAAAACCAGGGCCCAGGGACCTCGGAGAGCCCGGGGGTTGGACAAAGAGACTTCACCCAACCCATTATAGCACTTTCTGCTCCGTTCATCACTCTCACAGCGATGCTGAGTATCTCACTGGGATGCCAGAAATGCTGAGACCAGCCTCAACCTGAGTTTCTCAGCCACCTTTATCCCAAGTTTCTGCTGGACCAGTATCAAATCCAAGGGAAGGGAGATGGAGCAGCCTATCCCTGCAGCATAGCCACGGTGCACCAGGCTGGGGGGTCTTAAATTGCTTTCCAAGCTCCTCCTTTCCACAGCCACTGGGGATTGCAAGGCTGGTGACGAAGGACACCGCCACGTGATAAATCCTGCCTGTCCCTGCCCGCTTTGCAGATCTGAGCTCCCACCCCGCCAAGTGATGCGCTGGCACGGACCTGACTTACTGCCACTGCTCGGATTATCATTTTGAATGGTTTGAGCTGGCAGCTTCCAAAGCAGAGAGAAGATGAAGCCTGAGTGGCGCATCTTTTATAACTGCTGCAAGTTGAAGTCGAGGAGGTGCAGGGAAGCCTCAGCTCTGATGCTGCAGGAGGTGCTGGGATGCTGAGCACCTTCCAGATCCCAAACTCTTTAGGTTTTGAGACCAGAGCGTCAGCTTTTCATCATCTCTCCTTGCTCTGAGCAGTGTGGGACTGGGCATCAGGCAGGGTGGTGGGAAGGCAGACAGTTCCCATCTTCTGGCTGCCATCTCCAGTCAAGGTAGTTCACACATTATCTGCCTCTTGACTATTAACAAAGCTGTCTGCTGCTGAGAATTACTTAGAAATTCAAACGCCATCTAATCAATACGGCTTTCACCCACGCCCGGAGATGGTGGGGTGGGAGAGGGCAGCCAACAACGTCTGAATCCAAAGCATCCCAGAGCTCAGCTGTGAGTAAGGATGCTCCCCTCTGAGATTCCCCAGCAGCCAAGCTGGCCCTGGGCTAAAGTTGAGATGTTTCTTTCCAGGAGAACCTGTCCATCACCCATCTCTCAGCATGCAGGTCAGAGGGAACTCACATATATTACTCTTGACTAAAAATGGATGAAGCAACCAAGATGAACTTTTTGTCGCAGCTGAATTCCTTACCCCAAAGGACTTTGGAGCACCTTTTCCTCATTTGCTCCTTAAAATGAACATCACAATCAAGCTCCTTTCCAGATTTATATCAGTATGATCTCCGGCCTTGGTGCAATGTCACACAGGTTTATGGAGATGCACTTGATTTGGACCAGTGATCACAGTGACAAGAGTGCAGTGCCAGGAAGCTTCCCAGGGCTGCTCCTGATTTACATCCCTGATTCTGCTTCATCATAAGCCCTCGCTGATGCAATCCCAGTCAAAGCAGCTTCTACCAATGTGGCAAAAAGTTTGCCCAATAAATTATCTTTACAGCACAAGGATTTCAAGTGTGCCTGTCCTAGATTAAGCCGTGTCCTTGTCAATCTTGAACCAGAGAGGAAATAAATCCCTCTTTACTTTTTTTTTCTGACCTGGTAAGCCAAGTCCTGGCCTGGAGACCCCTGATCCAGTGGGAGGTGTCCCTGCCCATGGCAAGGGTGGAACTGGATGAGCTTTAAGGTCCCTTCTGACCCAAATTGTTCTGTTATTCTTTGATTCAGGGCTTGTTTCAGAGCCAGAAAAGCACCCTGGGGAAACAGGAGATGCCCCTGCAGAACCAGGAATACCCCCTGAGCTGCAGTGTCTGGTGCTCCCTCTGCTCTCTCCGTGCTGCGATGTGTAATTAAATACCCAATTATCAGTGCAGGGGTTTTACAGGCATGTGGATGCCCTGTTGTGGGCAGGGGACCGCGGGCTTTGCCAGATGGGCCATCAAAACCTGCTGCCGGGTGGGTGAAGGCTCTGCTGCCTTCGTTTTGGCTTGTTTGCAACGAATTTACAAACCCTTTAAGCAGGGAAAAAGGGAACCTTCCCCCAGGAGAGACAGATGGCTGCAGAGGCAGTGGAAAGGCGCTCGAAGCAGAGAAGGGAGGGATTGTTGTTTGGTGGTTAATGTTTGTGTGTGTGTCTATTTATGGATGTCTGCAAAAGCTTCGTTGGTCTTGGACTCTCCTGCTCTCGTGTTTGATAGGAATGGTTGGACTTGATGATCTGATGGGTCTCTTCCAACCTGGTGATTCTACAATTCTATGATTCTCTCCTCCTCTTTTTCCCATGCTGAGCGCAGGGGCTGCAGGACCCAGCATCCTGGCTGAGGGTAGGGTGGATGCTGGACCAGAATCAGCCCCTGCATCACCTCCCATTCCAGTTCCCACCATGCGAACGCTGCAACATCATATTCTGGCCTTCCTCCCTTCATCACTCCCACAGTGATGCTGAGGAGCTCACACGGATCACAGAATCACCAGGTTGGAAAAGACCCGTTGGATCATTGAATCCAACCGTTCCTATTCAATCACTAAACCATGCAAGGATGATGCCAGAAAAGAACTGCAGAGTCTGAGCCAGGGTGGCTGGTCCTCTCTTTAGGGGCATCAGCCAGATGTCAAGTGCCTGGGTGGGTTTAGGTGGTGATGGGGAGCGAGATGCTCCCGGCCTGGCAACCTTAGAGCATCCTTCTCCAGGGTAGGACCCTTCCCACCTTTGGCCAGGCAGCTGCATGCGCCTCTTTTATTTATATTTCTACTTTTATTTCTGTTTTTCTTTGTGTTTTCTTAAACAGCAGCAGTGCTTCTCCAAGTCTCAGCATGGTGAGCCACCTCCTTTCCCCGCAGCGAGAGAGCACTGGGTGTGTGCAGGGCAGAGATAAACCCGGAGTTCCACGTGGGGCTGGATGGCTCGTTGTTTCGTGATGGCACAGGAATAAACGTCTGCTTTGTGTCAGCTCTTTGCAAGGTCCTCCACTGTCCTTCCGGCTCCAGCTCCGCTGCACGCTCTCCGTCTCAGGCTGAACAAACACATCCACGGCCAGCGATCGATTTTCTAAAAATGTAACCTGCGCGCAAAACCCAACATGGATAAAATACGTCGGGTTGTGAGGGAACAATTGCGCTTCTTTCCTGCCCCCAAGAAAATCAGTGGGAAGAGCGTATGTAAAAATACAATGGCGCTAAACTCCGAATAATTAGGTGATTGTGCTAAGTGAACATCTTATTTAAAACTGGCTCAGCAGTACGCGGCTGGGAGACACAATCTAATCAGAATGAACCAGGAAATGTAGCAGTTTCCAGGTGAGTAAGCTGAGATGCAGGAGGCTTTGTGTGAAAGGAAAAGGGGGGGAGAAAATCAGGGATGGAGATGACAAGGGAAGGAGAGGAATCAGCTGCGTAGACAGGAGGAATAGCAGCACATTGCCATCGTTATTTCTGAGCGCAGCGCAAAGGGGTGAGGGGAAAACATGAAATTAAATCAAATACTGTTAGGGAACAAATAGAAAAGGAGCAGCTGAGGGGTTGGGGTTTATTTCAGAGAGTGTTGGGGCAATGAGGAGGTATTTGGAGGGGAGGCAGGGATGGGAGAGGCTGGGGAATGTGGGGGAGCAGGGTGGAAGGAGTGATGTTCATCCCTCCACCCCATTATCACCCCACTGCAGCCACCCTCCGGTGCAAAGAGTGAGGGGAAAACATGAAATTCAACCAAATATGCTTACAGGGCAAATAGACAAGGACCAGCTGAGGGGCTGATTTTTATTTCAGAGCGTGTTTGGGCCATGAGGAGGTCACTGGGGTGGAGGCAGGGATGGGAGAGGCTGGGGGATGCGAGAGGAGAGGGAGGAGAGGGGCTCATCCCTCTATCCCCCTATCACACTCCAGTGCATCCTCTGCACAGTGTGGTGCAGCCTCATCCTGACGCAGATGATCCCTTCAGGTTGGGAACGCGTAGCAAGAACAGGTGGAATCTGTTCCCCTAAAAATGGGTTTTTTTAGTCCCATTTTCATACAAATGTCATTGCAGGAAAGAACGAGGAAGTTCAAGCAGGTACTGAGGCATAATTGTTTCCGAATAGATTGCTTTTGGGGGAAGAAAGCATTTTTCCTTTAATTTTGAGCTCCCCAGTTCACCAGCTGCTCCTTTAAACACCTCCAGCACTCGCTGCTCTCAGCACTGCTTGAGCAGCTCTCGTAATCAACGAACGTGGGGCCCTTGGAAGCTTCAGCTCATCCGTCTTTCCCAGTGGCTCGTTCATCACTGGCAGCCGGGGAGGTGGCGGCTGAGCAGGCGCTGAGCCCTCGTTCCTGCTGGTTTTGCCAGCTGGTCCCTGAATACAGCGATTAAAGCATCACTGATGGTGGTAAGAACATCGTAGAGCTGGTCCGTGCCATCCCCACTGCCCGGTTCCACCAGGGCTTTGGTGTCAGCAGTGTTTTACCCTTCAATCCACCAGTGCTAATATTCCCAGTATAGTTCATCCCCTAAAAGCATCTCTTGATGGCAACACCCACAACCCGTTTGGGTGGCCAAAGTGAGACACGAGGCCTGCGTTTAGGACAGGGAGGGACCAGCCAAGTGGTGGGAATGGGGAAGATGGGAGTACTGGGCTGATGGAGAAGGAGCAGGTGATGTATTTTCTCCCTTGCATATGCTCGTGGTGCCATCCCTGAGTGCAGACAAGGTGGTGGAGGACAGGGGATGATGGTTCAGGTCAGATAGGAGCACCCAGGGTGGTCACTGTCCATCCTCTGCTTTGCCTGCAGGCAGCACAGTGGGAAAAAATCCTCCCCTCTGTCCTTTCTCTCCATAATTTGTCTTTGCTTTCTTGTAAAATACTGTTCCATCTAGGAGGAAGCTGCCTCTCCTCTCTCCCTGCCCCTGGTTTGATCTCCCTGGTGCAGAGCAGCTGTTAACAAAACCTCGGCGTGCGGGAGCCGGCACACACATGTGGCCACGTCCTCCCTCTCCTAGGAGCCCTTTGAAGGCGAGCGGCGAGTGATGTGAATAGCGAGCGGGGACGCGTGCGGCGAGGCCGGGAGAGCCAGATTTCATTGGGGTGGGGATGGAGAGCGCAGACCCTAGGGTGAGGATTTCCAGGATCAGGTGAAGGATGAGCACGGGAGCCCTGATGCCGTGGGGAAAGGAACACAGGGGGTCCCTATGGGCAGCGGGATGCGCGGGGGATGCTCTCGTCCCAAAGACAGGCAGCTCCTGGCTGGGTGCAAGGGCTTTCCAGTGATGCTACCCCAAATCAGTGCCATCCACCCAGCCAAGCAAGGTGCTGCACTGCCTTATTTCTTTTCTTTCAGCCTCTTTTCTTTCTTACTGCCTACCCCTCCCTGCCTGCAGCGCTGCCTGCTCAGGAAGGATGGATTTTAGCATCCCCATCCCTCTCCCCCAGAGCCTGCCTGTGCTGAGCGGGGATCCAGCCAGCCTCGCACCGCTCTGCACCCAGGGCTGAGTTTGTGAAGGTCACTTCTAACCCGTGTTCCCTGCAAGCGTGCTGAGTCTCCACCTCATTTCCTATGCATTGAACTTCACAGACCTGCAGGACTCTCCGACAGCAAAGCATGAGGATTTGACCATTATTTTCCTCTTGCCTCCCCCCACCCCCACCCTCCATCTCTCTCCAAGAGAGGATTATGGGTTGCACCTATTAATTTTAGACCTGAAGCAGCGAGTGGAACTTTGCTGAGTGTTTTATAAACCTCCTTTCTCCCAAATCCCTCCTCTGCCCAGCGCTGTGCTTTTGCCCTTCCTGGCAGGGAAGGAGAAGCTGATGTGGAGGCAGGAGCAGGGTGGGATGGCTGGGATGCTGCCCTTGGTGGGTTCTGGCGATGCAGGCGAGGGGCTGTGCCCATGGGATGCTCAGCCTGGGGATGCTGGGACGATTCAGCAGCAGAGCCAGGCTCTCCCATGAGCTTTTTCTTAAGGAAAGGGATGATTGAAGTGGTCCAGCTGCTCCCACGTTATCTGGAAGAGCAGGACAAGCCAGGAGCAGATTGCACATCACTCTGGGAGGCTCTGCCATAGCGGGAGGGCCAGCAGCTCTGCCTGGTCACGCCTTGAAAGGGGCTCCTTTCACAAGCACGAACATTTCTTGCGTTAACACCAACAAATGCCTCCTAATCCCTGCTGGTTTTCTCCTCCCCATCGCTCCCATTCAGACGTGTCTGCTCACCTGGCAGCCCCGCGGGGGCTCGGTGGGGGTATCTCTGCCCAGCACCTTGCACGCTGGCCCTGCTGCAGCGTAAATCATTGCAAACCTTGCGGGCTGTGCCAGCTCCCCCCCTGCCAAAAGCAGACAAAGGCTGTGCCACCGCGCTGCAAAATCAATTTGGCAGCTCCTGACACTGCATCGTTCTCGCAAAGCATGGAGCAGACACCCTAGGAGGGTATCGTGGTGGGATACCCCCTTTTTTTTTATTTGTTAGCATTGGCTGGGGGAGGATGCACATCCCAGCACTAAGCATCATCCCCAAGCCCCTTCATCCTCGCACAAGGTGAAAGGCAAGAAAAACCCTGGGCTTTGGGTTTGCGTTTTCCTTTTTGCCTCATCTAGAGGGTTATCAAGCAGGATTTTAGCTGTGATTAGAATGTGAAGTGTTTGGTAGGGCTGCCTATAAACTAGGTGATGATGGATTGATTTCACTCCCAAAGTTTTACACCCCGGATCCTGCACCAGCAGCGAGCGCGGCCATGCAGGGTAGGTTTTATAGAGAATAAAGGCATAAAATAAGGGGAAACGGGCTGGGTTAGAGCGAGAGGAGAATCAGGCACAGACGTGTGTGTGCAAGAGCAGCTGCAAGGGGAGCTTTGCTGCTGTAAAACCAGGTACCATCACCATCACCCTTTGGTTTCCTCCTCACAGGCAGCAGCATTTCACACACCCCAAACTCAAGGCATCCCTGGAACAAGGTAGGAAAGGGAAGGATCCCAAAGGATTAACCCAGAGCAAGGCCAAGAATAAAGATTTTTTTCATTTATTTATTTATTTTTATTATAAAAAGCCGAAAGGCTTGATCCCAATTCCCCTTTAAATGGATGAACCATAATATTGATAGTTTGCAACAAATACAAGACGAATTGAACTCCTCCATCAGGCAGCAGAACCTCTTTTAACCAGGGCTATATAGAAGCTATAAATTCCCGAGGACAGGATTGCTATGCAATAGCATAATACATCTTCTGGTCAATTTTTTGTACATTATGTTTTGTCCTGCATTTTGGTAGAAAAATTTATAGATTGGGAAATGTTTCTTGAAGGAGTATCGGCCCAAAGAGTCCCTCTGCGGGTCCCCCCTGCTCACTGTGCTTGGTGGCACACAGCCCTCCCATGGGATCAGGGGCTCCAAGCCCCATCCAGCCTGGCCTTGAACCCCTCCAGGGATGGGGCAGCCACCCTTGCTCTGGGAAACCTGTTCCAGGGCCTCCCCAGCCTCACAGCAAAACATTTTTCCCTAAGATCTCACCTCAATCTCCCCTCTTTCAGCTGAAATCCATTCCCCCGCATCCCATCCCTGCCCTCCCTCATCAAGAGTCCCTCCCCAGCTTTCCTGCAGCCCCTTTCCAAACTGGAAAGCTGCTGTTTTCTGAGGCTTCTTTGCACTTAATTCGATTCAGTATTTGGCATCAGGGACTCCTGGAGCTCCTTTTCCCCAATAAATAAATATCTATATGGCATGAGACACCCTGGGACATCAGTAAGTCCCTGCTCCTCCTCTGCACAAGCACAGTAGGAGACTTTAAAACTCATTTTGCTGCATTTTTCTGTGAGTTTCTTTCTCTGCTTTGAATGGGAAAAGCACCGAGGAAATGCACTTTAAATAGGTAAACAAAAAGAGGAATTCTCCCGAATCATAATTTCTTCTCATGTGGCTCTGCCTCAAGGCTTCTGGCTGGTAAAATTAAAGAAATACAATTAAACTGTAGCTGGCTCCCCAGTGCCTCTGTGCAAACTAAGGCAAAATACTCCTGGCGCACACAGAAAAAGCACCCAGGCCTCCAGAACTGAGCTGCTTTAATTTAAGCTTCTATTCACATCCCTGTCAGCAACCAGGAACCGCTCCCATCTGCTGCAACTCTATAGTCTTGCATGAAGTGAGCTGGCAAGTCCCACCTTCGCTCCTCATGGGCAGGTGCCAGCAAGCGAAAAATACAGCAAGAAATGACCCTTTTTTCTTGGCAGCTTCCTGGAAGCCAGAAAGCTGCAGCAAGACAAGCCCTGGCGAGGAGCTTTTTCAATGGAAAGGTGATTTTTGCCACCAGAGACACCTGGCCACCTGGTTGGATTTTTGTCTTGTGCCATCTCTCCATCACGGTCAAGGTGTTACTTAAAAAAACTGTCCCACTGCCACTGGGACGTGAGGAGCTTGGCAGAGGAATGCAGGGGCTGAATAGCCAGAGCTGAGCGAGACCTAGAGATGTGATGGAGCTGAGCGAGACCTAGAGATGGGATGGAGCTGAGCGAGACCTAGAGATGGGATGGAGCTGAGCGAGACCTAGAGATGTGATGGAGCTGAGCGAGACCTGGAGATGGGATGGAGCTGAGCGAGACCTAGAGATGTGATGGAGCTGAGCGAGACCTAGAGATGGGATGGAGCTAAGCGAGACCTAGAGATGTGATGGAGCTGAGCGAGACCTAGAGATGTGATGGAGCTGAGCGAGACCTAGAGATGGGATGGAGCTAAGCGAGACCTAGAGATGTGATGGAGCTGAGCGAGACCTAGAGATGTGATGGAGCTGAGCGAGACCTAGAGATGTGATGGAGCTGAGCGAGACCTAGAGATGGGGTGGAGCTGAGCGAGACCTAGAGATGGGATGGAGCTGAGTGAAACCTAGAGATGGGATGGAAAGGGAAGGATGTATGAGGAGCAGCTAAAGACATTTGGTCTCTTCAGTCTGGAGAAAAGGAGACTGAAGAGGAGATCTCATTGTGGTTTGCAGCTTCCTCACACAGGGAGGAGGAGGAGCAGGCACTGAGCTCCTCTCTGGTGACCAGTGACAGGACCCGAGGGAATAGCAGGAGATTCATCATGGGACAATAAGGTTGGATATTAGGAAAAGGTTCTTCCCCCAGAGGTGGAGCTCTGGAAGCTCTCCCCAGGTGGGCAGTTCGAGTGCTAAGCTGGACTGTATTCCAGAAGCACTTGGCCAATGGCCCCAGGGGCAGGAGCTGGATTTGATGGTCCTTGTGGGTCCCTTCCAGCTCAAGAAATTCTGTGATTCTTTGAAGACAGGCATCTCCATGCTGTGGCATATTCTGACCTATGACTTTATTCCTTTTTTCCCCTTTAAAAAATCCCTTTTTCCAGAAGTACTTTACTGATACTTTACTTTAATTTACTGATGGCTTTACTGACCATCCTTGCTGTCAGCACTCTGATCACCCAAAGCAGAGGAGGCTGATATTGAGTCCCAGCCCACGGAGGTCCCCAAGTAACCAGGCGCTCGACGCACTTTGTGTTCGAGCATCAGAGCAAAACCAGATAAGTCAGAGAGCAAGCAGCACGGCCAGTCCCTGGTTGGACAAGCAAACAGGAATGAAGAAATTCAGAGACAAGCAAAGAGCTTCAGAGCTCGTAGCCGTGACTTCTGGGGAGGGTTTTATCTCATTAAAACAAACGAACAGATGACTATTGCCTGTGTCGGCGGGGAGACTGCGCTTCCCGATTACACTTTATAAACCCCAAGCTGTTTGCTGCTGCAGCAGATAAGTGGAGCTTTTAAGAGGAGGAGATCCAGTCTGGGGTTTGTACATTTAATAGACTTTTTTTGTGTGTGTGTGATAACACGAGAACCCAAACTGCAGGCGAGGCTGTGGCTGCTGCGGTGCTAAAAGGATGCAGCAGGGTCTGGGGACGGAGCATCCTTGAATCATGGATTCAGTTTTGGGCCCCTCAATACACGAAGGACATTGAGGGGCTGGATGGTGCCCAGAGAAGGGGAACAGAGTTGGAGAAGGGTCGGGAGAACAAGGCTTGTGTATGCAGCTGAGGGACCAGGGGCTGTTTAGCCTGGAGAAGAGGAGGCTGAGGGGAGACCTCATCGCTCTCTGCAGCTCCTGGGAAGGAGGTTGCAGTGAGGTGGGTGCTGGGCTCTTCTCCCAAGGAACAAAGGACAGGATGAGAGGAAATGGCCTCAAGTTGCACCAGGGGATGTTTAGATTGGATATTAGGGAAATTTTTTTTACTGACAGAGCGGTGAACTGTTGGAGCAGGCTGCCCAGAGCAGTGGTGGAGTCTCCATCACTAGAGGGATTTAAAAGACAAGCAGATGAGGTACTCAGGGATGGTTTAGCAGTGACAGGTATGGCTGGACTCAATGATCTCCAAGGTCTTTGCCAACCAAATGATTCTATGATGCCCCCTCAGCACCCATCCCTGCTCACCACAGACCAGAGCAAGAGGGGATCCCATCTGTAAGGGACTCGAGAGGGTTGTGGGGTTTCCAGCGTCCCTTTGGCCACATGTAGCTTTTTGCTGAAGCTGCCTTCTGCGCTCTGGATGTAATGGATGCACATAACATAAAGCACATCTTAATCAATGTGAGAGATTCTGCTTAAAACCCAATGATTTTGATCTGGAGCCTGACAACGTGGTAATTTATATGCAGTGCAGCATAACCAAAGAGCTTGTTATGCAAACACAGACCACTGATTTGACAGATCTCCTGGAAACAGAATTAATGCCCGTATTCTGTGAAAAGATGTAATTTATTTTAATATTTTAAAGAGAGAAAATTATATATGCATGTATAAGCGTGTATAAATAGAGCCAAACAGAAATAAACACATATGCACAAGCAGAAATATATATTTACAAACACTTTGATACAGCCGCGTGGAGGCACATGAACTGCAGGGACAAGGATGGATGGATGGATGGATGCTTAGTGGCTGTAGATCATCGTATTTTGACTAGTGTCAATGGGATCGTGTTGATTTACTTCTGGTTCAGACGTGGTCAACAGCAGATCGTTAATTAGAGTCGTGCTGATAACGTAGCTCTTCTTAAACCACAGAGATGCTGCTGGTACCCAGCGCAGACCCTGACCCTCGCACGCAGTCTCTGCAGACTCTGTGTATTAAACAAGCAGATTCTGAATTGGAAATGACCTCCTGACGATCGGCAGCATCGCTCCCTGTGCTTATTTATGGGCTGCAATAATATTAGGGTAATATTATTGTTGTCCTTTTTGCAAACTATGCTTTATTTATGGCACTGAGGTAGGAAACACAGGCTGCATAATTGAGGCTTTGATGGAACGAAACATATGTGAGAAATTTCTTAATTTGCTTTCAGACACGCAGCGTTCGCTACCCAGTCTCCTTATCTTCCCGTCTATTTGTCTTTCTCCATATGGACACATCCATTTATCTATCGCTCTGTTACTTCCGAAGCTCCTGCTTCTCCGGATCTGATTGTTTCTGGTTAAGGAGGTTGCAGAAAAGCACAGACGGGCAGGGAAGAGAGTGCTTGGCGGGGAGGGATGAGCAGGGGATGGCAAGAGGAGGAGGCTTGGGAGGGGTGGTGGAGAGAGAGGCACCTCCATGAGAAACACTAAGGGAAAAAGAGCAGAGAAAAAGGATTGTGCAAAAGTTTAAATGACCTTCTGACAGCCCAGGTTGTGCGCATCAGTACAGAAGCTTTTGATGCTGGAGCGTGTCCAGAGAAGGGGAAGGGTTCTGGGAGCAGCTGAGGGACCTGGGGCTGTTTATTCTGGTGAAGGGGAGACCTCATCGTGCACTGCAGCTCCCAGAAAAGAGGTTGTGGTGAGGTTACTGGGCTCTTCTCCCAAGTAACATGGGATAGAATGAGAGGAAACGGCCTCAAGTTGCACCAGGGGAGGTTTTGGCAGGATAGTGGGAAAAAATCCATCATTGAAAGGGTTCTCCAGCACTGGAAGAGGCTGTGCAGGGAGGTGGTTGAGTCCCCATCCCCGGAGTTGTTTAGAAGACAAGCAGATGAGGTGTTCAGGGATCTGGTTCAGTAATGGACAGGGGTGGTTGGACTCAATGATCTCAAAGTTCTTTTTGAACCAAATGATTCTACGATTCTCCGACCTCTGTTTGCAAACCGCAGGAGCAAACCAAGCAGCGTAGATCACCACTGAGACCTTTTCTATCACCCGCGTGCCTTTCCTTAATGCTGTTTGATTTTCATTAGATGTGCACGAGCCGCCTGACTTTGGCAGGACAGAGTTAATACCACAGTCCCTTCCCAGCCCTGCGACGGTGCTAGAGGCACATCCCATGGACACATCTCACCGTAGCGCCTGTCGATACGGGAACACGTCTCCTTCTGCATCGAGAAAAGACGATCAATTAATTGGCCTGGCATCGATCCCACTCCTCATGGGCTGAGACTCAGCTCTCCTTGCTCCTCCGACACCTTCCTTATTAATTAAACAAGAAGTTCCCTCCATGCTCCTACAAACCCCATCTTCTTTGCGAGCCCATGGTTCTCTCAGGCAAGGACAGTTGCCTGCAGACTCTGTTATCCACCTATTGTTCAAGCAGGAGAGGCTGTAGGAACCTAATTAAGCATTCTATCCTCCTTTTGCCTCAAAGATGCTATGCAAAAGCAAAGCCTATTGAATGTTCAAGCAGAATCCTTATTAATTTTATGATAGGAGAATAATTGCCTGGAAACCTGGTTTAAAGAATGGAAACAGAGGCTCTCTTCTTTCTCACTTAATTTGTATTGACTTCTTTATTTTTATTTTTTGGGAGCTGACAACGTGGAGTGTGATTTTTTTTTTTTTAATGCTTTAAAATGTGTGTTGTGTCCCCACTTAAGCACTTGCTGTGAAGTGGGGTAGAATAGCGAATATGCTCTGCCCTGAATACGAGCAAAACTGTATCAATAATAACAATAATAATGCAAATGTCAGGGTTGTCAGTGAAAATGAGTCTTTGCTGCCTTCAGAACTGCTTGAGCCGGTGGGAATCACCTTTCCAAGTGTGTGCGTCGCACAAGCACACCTGCCAAGCCCTCTCCCCCCAGGAGAACCAGCCGTAAATCTCCTAGAGCAGCACTGTCCTCGCAGGGGAATGAAAAAGTTGTTAGCTGAGAAGAAGGACAGGGCAGGGAGAGAGAAATGCACGGCGCGAAACACGAGGAGGAGGGTAAAAGGGATGGGGAGGCAGGGACCAAACTCAGCGTCTTTGCTGATGCTGCTCGCACCCCTGGTCCCATCACGGTGTCGCACAAATGCTCTCGTCCTCCCCACATTCTCCATGCAGGAGAGATTGGCAGTGACCTTTAAATGTCACTTCCAAATGCCAGCCCTAGCTAAGTGGCTGGAAAATGCAGTGTTTATGCTAGATTATGGGGAATGATGGGCCTGAACCGCTCACCTCCTAATGGGAGTGAGACAGGGATGCTGGAAAAAGCACAGTATCCTTTGGGAGGTCCATGACCACCTTCTCCTCCACCCATCACTAGAGACACGCAAACAGACCACCCTGTCCCCTCAGAGGGCAGCTCCTCGGTGCTGCAGGTGGCTTGAGTGCATCGAGCTGGGGTTTTCTTCTCCTCCCCTTTGTATTAGCAAACCCTCAACCAACACAGTGATGAATTTCCGTGTGGGAGGTCCAGTGTGGATAAGAGCTGGGCTCTACCGAGCTGCTTCATTCCTGCAATAGCAGGGCTGGTTTACAGCCTCTGCTGGAGCTGTGGTGGCTTATTGTGTCCAATACTGCTATTTCTAGCAGTTCAGAGCTGAAATTGGGTCTCCCCCGGCACTGGGGGGACTGTTAAGGGTGAGTTTCCACCCTGCTAGATGTTGCTGACCTGCAAATAGGCAGCAACATGATGTTCTTACCATCATAGATTGGGTTGAGTTGGAAGGGACCTCAAAGCCCACCCAGTTCCACCCCCTGTCATGGGCAGGGACACCTCTCACTGCATCAGGAGGCTCGATTTTCCCTGCTTCTTGATCGCTTTTCATTAATTAAATTGAATTAGCAAATGACAGCAGGAAACAAAAGCCCAACCCTGTATTTCAAAAGCATCGCAGTGTTCTGAAATGACTTGAATGAGACCCAACCAGTTACTGGGGGGAGAAAAATCATTCAAGATTTTGTTTTCAATTGATTTGAAGTTTGGGTGAACAAGCTGTTCCTGCATGGTTTCCAGCTGATCTCCATTAAATCCTGTGTCCCCCCTCTCAGCTGGCCAGGCCAAAATAAACCTGGCACGTGGTGCTTTTATACTGTAATGAAATAAAACCACTGGAGTCGCTGCTGCAATCACTGTCGTGCTGGAACCATCAGCGTTACCCGGAGTGCGATAGCTATCCAGAGGAAAGTGAGAGGCTTTGGCTACACAAATTGTATTTCCCTAGGCAGTGGATTAATTAAAACTATCAAGTGTTCTCAGCTTTTTGAAATTAACTTTGAAAGTGTTCAGAGAAAAAAAAAAAAGTGGGAAATAAGGAAAAAAAAAACCAGCCTGAATAATTTTTGTTCATTTTCTTCTCCCTCAAGTGCAGGGAAAGAGAAGAAAAAGGCAGATTTTTTTTTCCCCCAGACCATTTGCAGAGCAGAAGTCACACATGGCTCATGTGGAGCTAGAAATCTATTGTGATGCTAAAGCTGGGTTTTGCATGGACCTTGGGCCAAATGTCTGTTTGGAGGGGCTATTGGATTCCTTGAGATGGTTCCTTTGATTTTCTTCTGTGCATCTGGGAGAGGTGGCCCCTTCATGATCCCAGCTGGGTGGTGGGGACTAAGGTCTGGGCTTCAAGGAGTGATGGAAATCCTAGATGAGAACCATTGGGATGCAAGGAGAGTCAAAAACACCCTATCCTGTGTACAAGACTTTAGTGACTATCATGAAGAATCATGCTTGGAATGGGATGAAGAGGCTGCACCAAATATACAGGAGCCGGCTGCCGGCGGGGCTGCGTGATCTAAGAGAGCAATTGGGAAGATGCTGCTTCGTTCCCGCAGGACTGAGGTTTATTTCTCAGCAGGTTCAGCTGTGTGGTAGGTAAATTATGCTCAGCCATACTTCCTCGGGTCTTATTTCATGGCCCAGTGATGATTGTGCTACTGATCTTCCAAAGGGGGTTGTTCTGGGCTGGAGAGACCTTATAAATAAGGACGTGGAAACCTTCCAGAAGAGACAATAGCTAAACACATCATATAGGCATCCTGTCTTATGACATATGGGGTAAAATACAGCCAAGGAGCTCAGAAATAGGAACATTTCGCTCTGCACCGCTTCCTCGGGGTTGGCAAAGAGAAGACGCTAACCCAGGCAGGCAGAGCCCCACCAGGTTTAAAGTAAATGTTTACGGCAGCGTTGGACCCTTCTTTCATGCCAGAACCAATCTAGGTTAGCATCAGGGGCTCACTGGGGCTGTCCCAGATTTAATCAGGCTCCTGCTTTCCTGCTCAGCCCTTTTCCCAGAGCAGAGCTGGCCAGGAGAGCAGGACGCATCCCTCCTGCGTGCTGCCAGGCAGCAGGGCTGGGGCTCTCATGTTTCTCACCCCTAGCGAGGCTGGAAGGGGCATCGCCGTGTTTGGCAGCATCGTGGCAGCTCCTTGGCTCTGCAGCAAACTCCTTGGCTCGGCTGCAAGATCCTCAGCACAGCTCTGAGTTCCCCAGCGATGCTGTGAGCTTCCACCACTCTGCTCCGTGGCCCTGTATTTTCATAAAATCACAGAATGGGTTAGGTTGGAAGGGACCTCTGAGCCCACCCCTGCCTGCACTCCCTGCCCCTGGGTCTCCTGCACCATCACGTCCCTTGTTTTGACATGCACCATTTCACCCTCTCCAATAAAAAACATGCCAGGAGCAAAAGGAGCAGACCTGGGATCCCAAAGGGTCCTGGATCAAACCTAATTACTCTTCAAATGACTTCTAATCATCTCTCCAGCACCGTTCCCCCGCAGCATCCCTTGCTCCAGCAGCCACGGAGCTGAAAAGAGGAAACAAATGCAAAACAAATGATTAGGAAAAAACAAACTCCAAACCTGTCCAGCCCGAGGAGGCGGAAAGCAGCTCAGGGTTTCTGCAGGACAGCTTGGCCTGCCTTCTGCAGCTCAGCGGGGCTCCCATAGATCTTGGCTGCCTGGAGAGAGGTTTCCTCTTCCCCTCCCTGCCTCCACGCCTTATCTTCAGGCTCAGACGAGCTGCTTTGGCTGCAAAGGAGTCACTAATCCTGCTTCATCTGAGATGCTGGGAGCAGAGGCAGCGGCTAGGAGGTTTCACCTTGATTTCTTCCCCTTCCTCAACCCCTGTTGTCCCAACCCAGGCTTCCCCTTCATGCCATCAACTCTTGTAGGACACCAGCATTCTCTGCCTAAAGCCCCATGGGAAGGGTTTGGCATCATCCAGCTTGTAAAAGCTGTTCTCCCAGTGGAGAAGGGGCTGCCCAGGTCCCAGAGGGAATCCACCCTCCAGCCTGGTGACCACAGTCCCTATGGTCGCTTCGGAAGCTTTGGCACACAGACCAGAGTCTGACTGCAAATGCCTCCTCTTCCAAGTGCTCCTCTTCCATTAGTTAACAGAAAAAAAAAAACCCAAAAAATCAATCAAATGCTTTTTATTTGCTATTTTTTCCCCCTGCAGCAGCAAGTCTTTGCCAAGCACAAACATCCCATCCTGGCTGCCAGCACTGAGGTCGCTTTCTCCATCCCAGACGGCTGGAGAGGTGGAATGGATGTGGTGAGAAGGTTCTGAAGGATGGGACTGGGATGGACCACGACCAGGATGGGACTGGGATGGCACAGGATCAGGGTGGCACAAGGCTGGTAAGAGCCCGTGATGAGGTAACGGGGACCACATTTAATAACACCACAACATGAGATGTAAAGCATAACATTAACACAAAACCTGCTTGAATGTACTCTCCCAATTACCTCGGAATTATAATAACGCTATCCCCACATCTGAGCCAGGATCTAATATTAACTTCTAATCACCTTGCCTTTTTTCTGGGGAGGGGATGGCCCCAGCTGTCCGTGTTAGGGACAGAGCATCAGCATCCCAAACACAGAGATACCGGGATACAGGGAAGCAGTCAGATACTGCATCTCTTCCAAGGAAACTTTCGGTGGCCAAAGGCAGCAGCGTCCTGCTTTGAGGTCTCTGTCAGGCTGGTTTCTCCCTTGGGCTCCATCACCACCACAGCTCTCCCAGCTACAAACCATCCCGTGCTGATTCCAGGGGAGTGGAGAGAGGAAAGTGCCTAAATTCCAGGAGCTGAGTGGAGATTAGAGCCAAGATCGCCACCGTTGCCCACCTGCCAGGGGAAAGAGCCAGAACACAGGCACCCAGCCACAAACAGCATCGGGATGATATGGAAAAAGATAAGAGGAACAGCAGGGATGGGCAATGAAAAGAGGGGGAAAAGGAAAAATAGGAAAAACTCAGATAGTATAAAATATTCTCCTTACAGGACCAATTTCAAAGATATTTTTAATTAACTGTGTGTTTTGCTGGAGCCTGGCGGCAGAATTATTGTACGTTAAATAAATAGCAGTTGATTATTAAGAACATATTTACCAAGCCTTAAGTACCACAGGTCACAGTTGTGTCAGAGCAATCAGTTCTTTACTTTACACCCTCTGTTGCTGCAGGGGAGGGGAACAAACCTGGGGAGCAGAAGCACCTCTGATCCTGGGAAATCTGGTCCCTAAGCGGGAATGACCAGAAGACACAGGGGACGAGGGTGGAAAAGGTTTCCTCTCTCCCTTTCCCCTTCCACCTCTGCTCATAGGAAAACTGCCTTTGCTGCGCATATTTATCGAGCTGTAATAAATGAAGGTCCGAGCCTTTTCCCTGATGATTGATGGACACGGGGATTAGTTTAAGCACAAGGGGAAGCTAAGTGGTCTGGCTCGGACCACAGCACATTCATCAAGTCGACAGGCGGAGCACGGGTCTTCTCCTGCCTTTGCTGGGAACCTTGGCTTTTTGAAACTAAAAAAGAGCACTTTGGATTTTACTAGAGTGAATATACATATCCAGACTAGTATTTGTCTCTCTGTGTGTTAACAAGAGTTAACTTGGCAAGGAGTTGTAAGTCGGGCTCAGTTCACATTGCGAGAGAGTGCGTGTAAATGGTTAATGGCAGCAATTCCTTCCCAAAAGGAGCCTCCTGATCAAATCCTCCCCACATCATCAAAGCCTTCAGCACAGGAATGGTGCTAAATCCACCTTCTTTACCCCAAAAAGGGGCTGCAGAGGTGACTCCAAGAGCACGTGCAGGAATCCAATGTACTTCCGACAGAGGTAGACCTGTTGTCCAAGTAGGACCCGACTGCCCAAGGCAAAACCCACCAGAGCCCCTGGGCAACGGTGGAAAACATAATCCAGATTTTGTGGCTCCCAGCCATGTCCTTTTAAAAACAAATTCATGGCTCCTGTCTGCCCGGGCCATCATTTCGCAAGGTTTATGCACAAACCACATACAAGTAGACTGGAAACATAAAATTATATAGGGCAGTTAATTGAAAAACTGCCTGCGCCGCATGCAATAATTGACATTAAGTGTTGTTCGGAGCAGGAAATCACTCGATATTAAACAGGCTCGGTGGCACCATAACAGCACGGAGCAGCTCCCAGGACAAACTGCTCTGCTATGGGGATTTGGATGGAAAATAAGAGTTTCCATGGAATAGGAATTTCTGTGGAGGATGTTGATGCTACACAGGTCCCATGACATGGCTGGGAAGAGAGCGGTTTCCCCTGGATTTGGGTTTTATTTTCTCTCAGCTGGGACTAAGAAACAGGATTTGGAAGTCTCTAACTCTGGAGCCAGTTTTTACTGCACTGGTCATACCACCCCTGCCTTGTTAGCAGCATCAAGCAGCTGTAATTTATAGACACTTTTCCAAAGGGGAATTATCAATATATTTATTTTGCTGCTGATGTAGAGCAGAGCTGTGCATAAGGGTTTACCAAGCCTTGCCAATTTTCTATCATCTCTACATTCTATACATTTTTCCCCATACAAATACTCAGCTCCAGCTTAGAATAGATTTTTTTTTTTTTTTACTCTCAAACCCCTTTTCATATCCTTCAGCTCCTCAAGGACACAGTTGCTTTCACTCTACAGCCAGGCTCCTGCAATCTGCTGGTCAAGGGTGACCGGGTTGCTCAGAAGACGTTGCAATATGAGCAGAAAATATTAGCTTAATACCTTCAAGCACCGTGTTGGACGTGGTGTTGTACGTTTCATAATTCATAAGATGACTCCGTTGCTGTCATCTTTCAAAAGAGGAAACCAAAGCAAAGCTCTAGGGTCCCAGAGGAACTGCAGGAGCTTGGATAACCCCATCTCTCCTGCAAGTTTTGGGTGCCTCCTCCAGCTCAAGGTGCTCACCAGGCTGCAGAACCTCACGGCACCCCAAAGTTAGGGCATCCCAGAGCGGATCCCCAGCATCTGAGCACACCCCGCTGGGTCCACAGGGAGAGGAAGATCCCATCCATGTGCTGAAAGCTTCAATCAAATCAGCATCCCTCTGATCTCTCCTCTAGGGGGTGAGGGGTGAGGGCTGGTTAAGTTAAGGCAAGGAGAAAGAGGGAGCAAACCGAGAGCTGACAGAGCTTGCTAATTTATTTGGGCAACGATAGTTTAGCTTTAAATATTTATAGTGCTTCCTAATGTACTAGTAAGTGTACTGAAGTATATTCTGTGAAGAAGATGAGCCTCTGTGAGCTCACTGCAAATATCATTGTCTCTTTGCTGCTAAATCTTTGATGAGAATTGGGGAGGCAGGTGGATATGTGTGTGTGTATGTGCGTGCTGACAAGTACAGGAGGAAAAATGCTAAAGAGCAGACCTGCTCTCCTTAAAGTTTGGAAGCACCACGCTCTGCCCCAACCCAGTTGCCTCCTGCAGATGTTGGTTGATGACGAGCACGGCCATAACGTGCAGGGAGGAAGAGCCTGTCATAGAGCCACTAGCTCTGGTGATAAAGGCTGGAGGAGAGCACTGGGAGGGAGCCAGAACCTCGGCTGCTTGGGATACGGACTAGGATGGAGCACCTGGGGAGATGGAGCTGTGTCATAGAATCATAAAATCATGGGATGGTTTGGGCTGGAAGGGACATCAAAGTCCGAAGTCCCATGGGCAGGGACACCTCCCACTGGATCCGGTTGCCCCATCCAACCTGCCCTTGAACACCTCCACGGTTAGGAACTTATTTAATCAGAGCCTATTTAAACTGCAAGGCCAACTTCATTTACCATTAGAACGTGACATAAAAGTTTAACAGCTTTCATACAAAAAAACCCAACACCCTGCGATCCACTTTTCCACCCCTTCAAGTTCTTGTAATAAATCTGGGCATAGGGAATTTATCATCACTCAGTAAACGCCTCCCTTCTGCGCTGGCTCCAGGGAAATCCCTCGCTCTGGGTGCAGCTCACGCCGTGCAGCCCTGCTGGTGGGGACCGAGGTGTCCCTGCTGCCTGGGGACACCCTGAGAGCCCCAGCCCTGCCTGGGACACAGGGAAGCATCCTCCCCGCTCTACCCTGCCCTGCACAGAATCATAGAATGGTTTGAGCTGGAAGGGACCTTAAAGATCATCTAGTTCCAACCCCCCTGCCTCTCTATGTCGATGGAAAGACTCAACATCGATTTCCACCACTCCTTGGATGCTCTCCAAAGCACGAGGAGCACAGCCCAAACCTTCAGCCTGGCCTAAGCAATTGTTAATAATGAATCAATAACTATAATATAACCCTGCAGGGCAGTTTTGCTATCGGAGGCATCTTATTAATAGGAACTGAACAATTAGGCTCTGGCATCCCGTGGCCAGAGAGGCTTTGAAGTGCAAAGAGCTGCCGTAGGGTGAGGTGATGCAGGACCAGGGCACCCAGGGACCAGGAGGTGCTGGGATAGGATGAATGGGAGAGGTATCCAGCTGAAAGAGGGGAGATTTAGGTGAGATCTTAGGAAGAAATTGTTTTCTGTGAGGGTGGGGCGGCCCTGGCCCAGGTGGCTGCCCCATCCCTGGAGGGGTTCAAGGTCAGGTTGGATGGGGCTTGGAGCCCCTGATCCTCCACCATTCACAGAGAGCTGAGACTGGGAATAATCCACAGATCATCACTCAAGGGGGTGCTGAGCTCTGCAGGGACCACAGCAGCCTTTAAGCTGGGATGGTGAAGGTCCCCATCGCTGCCCCCAGCTGCACCCCTCAGCTCCAGACCATCCTTGTCCCTCTCCCAGCGCTCAGTGCCTGACACTGCCCAAGAATCAACCCAGTGAGGAACACGGGTGATTTTGCAGGGAAAATAAAAATGTATCTATAATTAATGATCCTCCAAGAACACACAGCCCCTTATTAATGTAGCAATTTGGCTAAACATAATTTATGAGACACTGAGCTTAATCATCTACAAGATCCCAAGTCAGGCGCCTGGGAAGGGAGGGAAAGGGGAGTCGCCTGCTGTGATTGTGCATTCAAAGGACACTTGTAACATCCAACTCTCTTGGCAGGAACAAAACCCCTCATGATACGGCTGGAGATAACCCAAGATGGGCTTGATGCATGGGGAGGGGGAAGAAATCCAAGCCAGCAGACGATCCATTTACAAACATCCTTTCCACAGGCACCGTACTAATTATGAAAATCGATCGACCCAAATCTACTCTACCAAACTGCTCTCCTGGAGCTCTGGTCCATGGAGGGAGGAAGGACTTTCCTGGGGTGGCCCAGGACATCCCTGCATCCCTCAGAATCATGGAATCATGCAGTCATTAAGGTTGGAAAAGATCTTGAGGAAAAGATCTGGTCCGAGCATCAGCCCAACCCCACTGTACCCACTAAGCTATGTCCTGAAGAGCCAAGTTTACACATTCATTGAACCCCTACAGGGATGGAGACTCCACCTGGGGAGCCTGATCTAGGGCTTCCCCACTCTCTCAGTAAAGAAATTTCTCTTCATGTCCAATCTAAACCTCCCCTGGTGCAACTTGAAGCCATTTCCACTCATCCTATCACTGGTTGCTTAGAAGAAGAGCCCAGCACAACCTCCTTTCCAGGAGCTGCAGAGAGCAATGAGGTCTCCTCTCAGCCTCCTCTTCTCCAGGATAAACATCCCCAGGTCCCTGCTCCTCTTAAGAATTCCCTTGTCCACAATGTTGGAGTGACAGGGTAGACCTCGCAGAACAGGTACTGGGGTAAATCTGGCAGACAAAGCCTCCCACACATAGTCTGTGGGGCTCGAGGCTGGGCACAGCAGTGAGAAATTCAGTGATCCAATTTAACTCGTCTTTGCACACGGAGCTTTCTAGGAGAGTAGGGTTCCCACAGGTTTCTGTGGGAAATACCTGTTTTCCAAGGAAAACAGAGAAACTGTAATACCAGCTTGGTTCTGCCTCCCCGAGCCTGAAAACGCATCCCTGCAGAGCTGGATTTTTCAGGTTTCCAGTGAAAACCCTCGGCATATGTCAAGCAGCATATGCGAAGTGGAGTGGGGGCGGGCGAGAAGATATTCCCCGTCAGCACTGGAAAGGGCCCAGCGCTGAACCGTTCAGCTGCAGCGGGAGCTTTTGCAAAATCATGTTCTCATTTCCCATCCCTTCCTCAGCTCTGGCTTTGGATGCTCAGCACTTCTGCAAAGCAATCCAAGCTGCGATGCCACATGCTCCCTCCAGAGCTGCCAGAATCCCTCTTCCCCAGGTGAAGTCATGAAACCGTTTGGGTTGGAAGGGACCTCAAAGCCCATCCAGTTCCAACCCCTCTACCATGGGCAGGGACACCTCCCACTAGACCAGAAAGTCCCTTTCTTTGGTGTTGGAAGCTGTTAACGATTAAACAAACAATGCTCTGCTATTTAATTCATCTTGTAAAAGCTCTTGGAGATCCCAGGCAGAAGCCCATGGCCTCTGAGATGGGGCTTTAAAGCGATGCTGTCTGTATTTAGCACATGCAGCACAGCAAAAATCATAGAATCATAGAATAACCAGGCTGGAAGAGACCCACTGGATCATCTGATGGAGACACAGGTTCCTCCTTGCACAACGATTTTCCGCTTGCTGTGGTTTATATTAATTTTAAAAGCGAAAAATAAAAATCCCCTCATGTGCACATGGGAAAAGTGTTTTTTATTGAATGTTGCTGAGAATGTGAACGATCACAGCTCCAGGAGGTTTCCCCCAGGTGTGTCCTCTGTAGCATGGGCTGAGAGCCACACTCGGCTTCATCCTCAGCATCGTTTCCCAAGGAGCCGGCCGTGAAATCCTTGAGTAGCCTTGGATTTGTCCCAGCCTTTTGCCCATGGATTTGAAAGCTCATTACACGGGCTAAGCGGCGAGGCCTGACAGCCTTTCAGGGGAGGAGGAGAGCAGGATAATCCCACCACCAACATCCCCACAAGCCAGCCTGCTGGCTTCACACAGACGAGGACAACCAAGCCACGAGCAGGGGGGATGCTCGCGCCTCCCACCTCCGCAGCAGAGCCCCCCCCCGCCAGCTAAAGCCCCCGTAGGCACCAGCTCGACCGCTTCTTTAAATCATGCTCCAGTCTGATAAGCATTTGAGAGCCTTTAAAATGATAATTGCACAGCACGGGATAAAGCGCAGCAGCCACCGTGTGAATATTCATGAGCGAGGGGACCGGGGATGCTGCTGCTTTCAAAGGGATGCGGGTGGTACCTCTGCCAAGCGCCCCAGCGGGATCTGGCCTGGCAGAGCATCCCTGCCCCTCCGCGCCACCCTGGGAAAGAGCATCCCCACTCAGCTATTAATTTCCCTTTCTGATCTCCGTTAACCCTCCTCTGAAACACTTCCCCAGCGCCTGGACTCCCACCGTTTAAGGAGCAAGAGGCAGGATCCCAGGGTAGCGGTGCTGATGCTGGGAAAACCAGGGCAGGGCTTGTTCTTTGCTGCCAAGCGCAGCCACAAAAAAAAAAAAAAGACACCTGCACGCCCCCAGCCAGCGCTGCGGAGAAAAGAGCAGCTAATTAAACCCATCCTTGCCGCCGCTGACCCCGCTGCCATCGCTCTGAGGGCTCCGACATCCATAAAGAAAAAGGGCCACGAAATCAATTATCCCAAAGCCTGCGACAAGGGGCCTCGGTGCTTGGATGGCCAAGGGGCCATCGCACGGCACCGCCGGCCCCGGAGGCTGCGGAATGTGCTTTCGGGATAGTTTAATTAGTGTGATTTATGTCGCCTTCAATTGATTGGGTCTCCAGAGCTTCAGGGATCTATCAGAGGGAACAAGCAGCATCGACCCTTCGTTTCCAACCCACGCTGGAGCCACAGCACCTCAGACGACGGTTAATAGGCAAACACCTTACTCATAAATACAGCAAGTGTTTGCCTTGAGGTGTAAAGGGAAAGAAGAAAGGTCAGGGACTTTGCTATCCAAACCCTGCGCGGGGCTGATGCTCTCATCCTGCATCTGAGTGTGACCCACCGAGGCAGCCCGAGTTAAGAGCTAAGCAGCCAAACCCACTGATTTGCAGCCAAACCAACCAAGCCTGAAGCAAAGTCCTTGAGAACTAATAAAAAAAAGGGAGGATTTTGTACCTTAGCACCGGGAGATGAGCTGATAGCACGACCCCACTGTCCTCTGCCAGGACAGACAAACCGGGACAGGCTCAGTCCTATTTAGTGGGTCAAAAAGCATCCTGCGGGTCCTCCTCAGCCTTCCCCTGGCTCCAGCTCCACTTCAGAGCACCAAGCTCTGGTTTTTGTTTGCTGTTAGTGGCAGTTTAGTTGGGTTTCTCCTCTCTCTTGATCCTAATAAAAATTAAGTGAAAGCAAAATGAAAGCAAAAAAGCTTTGCAAGGGTGAGGACGGAGCAAGGCAATTAGTTTGTGCTCCTGAAAATTATTCACTAATTGTGCAAGGAGTTGTGTACAAAAAGGGAACTAATGAAAGAGATTTAATTTGATTCTGGGAAGGGAAGGAGAGCGGAACGAGCAGCAGAAAGCAGCTGAGTGCTAATGGGCCCTGCTGGCACTCGCCTCGTCCCTGAGCAGGTTCTGCTGTGCAAATGTGGAATTGAATCAACTCAATTTGGGGCTCTGAGCAAATCACCTGTGCCTGTGAAATTCCTTTCTCCCCACAGACCCTGCACGGTGCGACTCTGCTGTGCGAGGGGCTTTGGGACAGCCTGGACCTCACCTCCAGCATGTGCCACCTTGTTCCACGGGTCACTGGTAACGTCCTGATTTTGTAGATTGGGGAAACTGAGGCACGCAGACATGGGTGCAGAGTAGCATAGAATCAGACCATAGAATCCTGGAATGGTTTGGGTTGGAAGGGACCTCAAAGCCCACCTAGTTCCACCCAGGGATACCTCCCACTGGATCAGGGGCTCCAAGCCCCATCCAACCTGGCCTTGAACCCCTCCAGGGATGGGGCAGCCACCACTGCTCTGGGCAACCTGGGCCAGGGCCTCCTCATCCTCACAGAAAAACATTTCTCCCCAAGATCTCAATCTTCCCTCTTTCAGATGAAAACCCTCATCCTGTCCCTGCTCTCCCTGATCCAGAGCCCCTCCCCAGCTTTCCTGGAGCCCCTTTTCGCACTGGAAGCTGCTGTAAGGTGTCTGGGAACTTCCTTCCCACTGAGGAAGAGTTTGTGAAATGGGGAGCAAATCCTACCCAGAAACATCCCTGGGATGCTCAGCCAGTACCGCAGGCGTGTGGCTGGAGGTCGCCAGTGGCACCAGCTCATTCTGCAGGATTTCTTTGACTCGGTGTGGAGGACGGAAAGCAGCAACTTCTGTAAGGAACAAAGTGCCTGAGGGGAATCCAAATGCCCCTTTGGCAACGAGCTGTAAGGCAGAGCCGGAACATCATAAAAGATACACGATTTTTCTGGAAAATTCTCCGTGCCCGCAGGAGGAGGAGATCTCTGCGAGTGTGGGGCAGCAGCATTGTGAGTGGCCATGGGGAAAAGCAATGAAGAAGAAGAGAAAGAAGAATCGATTCTCCTTCAGTTCACAACAACCCTGCAAGTGATGCTCCCTAGGTGCCTTTTTGTTTTTCCAGCCTCATTATTTAAAGAAGCATTTTCCGACAGCCCAGTCTGGTCATGGACACAGTGCTTGATGTAGCGGGGGCATTAAAATTATCCCTTCTCCAGGCGACATGGAGTGGTACCCAAGAGGATGCTCCAGTGCCTGAAACAGAGGTGCCTGAGCCCTGGGAAAGAGCCTGCTGAGCCCTCCTGGAATGGAAATGTCTGACGAGGAACATAGGGAATCAAAAAAAAAAAGAGTCAAGATCAATAAAAATGTTTCATTTCAACTCTTTCTGGTGGATTGGAGTGCATGGGGAGGGCTGTGTGATGGATGGGTATATCTGAAAGGCAGCTGGATGGATAGGGCTCCCTAAATTAAGTTGAGTGTATTTGGGGCAATTATTTGTTCGATGACAGCTTTGTTTCTCCTGCTGGCTCGTCCATCGAAGCCTCAGAGTCTGTCTCACAGTGACAGGAACGATCAGGACAGAGATGCAACACGTGGAAACAGGCACCCGGGAGCAGCCGTGCTCTGTTTTATTGCTTTGAAGGTTGACTTTGTGATTATGTTCACCTCAGTCTCTGGTGGGGATCAGCTACAGGTGAGGGGAAGGTAACTGCTGTGCCATTCCTGTAGGTGAGATTTAGCAGCATCCCCCTCTACAGTGACTAATCCTGAAGAGCTTATTAACTCCAAATCACAGAATCATGGTTTGGGTTGGAAGGGACCTCAAAGCCCATCCAGTTCCAACCCTCCCACTGGATCAGGGGCTCCAAGCCCCATCCAACCTGGCTTGGAACCCCTCCAGGGATGGGGCAGCCACCCCTGCTCTGGGCAGCCTGTTCCAACCAGTGACCTTCTGGGACACTCAAAAAGTGCTGCTGGATTCAGATAGCAGTGACATTAATCTCTGAGGTAGTTAATTACATGCTTGTTGGTCTCGCTTTGTGCAGTAATTCCATGCACGTTACGCTGCTTTTAAAGCAAAGCCAGCCAGAAATCCATGTTATGAACAGAATTGCTCCTGTTCAGGTGGACGCATTCCTAAAATACTTAAAGTACTCCCTGTCTGTGTCCATATTTCAGCTGGAGGGTTCAGGGGAAGCAGCAGAGCTCGCTGGGGTGCAGGCAGGATGAAAGGCGCTGGCAAGGAGTGGGATGCAGCTGGAGGAAAGCGTGCATAGCATCGCACCTCTGCTCTCCTCCCCTGCCCTATAGAGTCACCTCGGGGCTGGTTTAGGATGGGCTCAGACCCTCGAAGCATTTCTTGAGGCTGCAAACCAAGCGGCGTAGCTTGGTTGTGCAGCTCCGGTGCTCAGCACCCACCAGCCTCCCACAGGTTCAGCCAGGAGCATCCAACTAGGGTCTCTCATTCATTGTGCAACAAGAAAACAGCTCTGAGGTATAAGAAAGAACAGAGCCACGGGGTTGGGTCAGAATCCACTCCAAGGCAGAGCCAGCCCAGCTCGCTCCCAGCCCCTCTGCACAGATCCAGTCACGTTTGCTCCCATCCGTATCTCTTTTCGACAGGACCGATGACATTTGGGTTTTTCTGAACGCTTCAATAAAAAGCACTTTAGCCACTATCAGCTCAATCTCATTTCCAGTCAAACCCTACCACCTCCCCCATCCCGGATTAAAATAAAGGTGTGGGATGCCTGACAGCCCATCACAGGCACAGCCTGGCCCGACCTATCGCTTGCTTTGGGAACCCAAGGACAATAGATTTGCTAAATGACTTGAAAATAACATGAAGAGCGGTAGAAAAGCCTGTTGCAGTCGGAGACTGTGCCAGGCTGGGCATAAAGGATGGGTGGAAGGGGGGAGGTTTAAATTAGACATTAGGAAGAAATTCTTCAGGATGAAGGTGTTCAAAGCCAGCTTGGATGGGGCTTGGAGCAACTTGATCCCAACAAGGATGGACATATTCCCATCAATGGGGGTTTGCAATTTGATCTCCTTTTTCCCATGAGCTCTCCCTGCTTCCAGCGAGTCCGAAAACCTCCCCAGCACTGTGGCTCGGGCTTGGATGGCTCTGGGACCTGTGGAAAAGGCAGCTGCTGCCTGCAGGTATTTCATCCCCCTTCCATCCAGCCTCTCCTGGTAGCACTTTGCTTCCCCTTTGCCCCTGGGAAGCTTACGTCCTCTCCTAGGGGAGAGAAGGTGAAACCGCTTGGATGTTCTTCCTTGCAGCAACATTTCTGCTACGCTTTTTAGGACTCTTTCAGCTCCAGATTCAGCACCTCAACCTTTAACTTGGGCTTTTTCAGCGCTTGGGAGACAAAGTGCTTATAAAAGCCACAAACTATGCAGTTGCAAGCAAGAAAAAAGGGAAGAAAACACCAACTTGCTCCTTCAAACTTTCCATAAGAGAAAAAGTGCCCAGGAAATGCTGCCTTGAGCGAGTAGGGGCAAGTATGGGATGGGCAGAGGGGTCCCCCCATCCTCATCCTCGTGCCATCATTTCCCCGTGCAGCAGCAGCGCTAAGTGGATGTCAAACACCAGCAGAGCCAGAATAGTGACACTTTATATTCACTTTGCACGGCTATAAATGACTGCAGAGCAATGGCAAACGAGGCCCCTGAGCCCTCGGGGCTGTGCTCGCGCGTCTGTGTTTGCTGTCCAAAGCACAATAAACCACAACACGGGATTAATCTCAACTCCGCATTATTCAGGTTCCTTGCTCGGCAAAGTCCTACAGGGCTGAGGCTCAGTGCATCTCATTTTCGTGCTTTGCCACTCAACTCGGTATCAAAGGTCCTTATTTAATGGTTGCTCCAATTTTATGCAGACAAATTGCCTTTGAACTCAAGGACTGCAAGGGAGGCTGCGGGTATTGCCAGGCTGGAAGCTTCGGGTCCTCAGGCGTAGAACTAATCACAAAATCCTGGAATCCTCTCTTCTCCATGACTCAGTAAAGCCTCCATAAGCTCCCGTTTCTTGGTGCTTTCCCTTGCACAACTCTTGCCTGCGGCTGATGAGACAGTGCTAAATATTTAGTGCATCTCCCAAGGCTCAACAAGGGGCTGCTTGCTTCATCCATGCCCACCCTGAATGCCCTCTGGAATAAATTCCCAGCCTGGTCAGATGCTCTTGAATTACCTGCTCAAGGCTGGACCGTGATGCAGGGGACGAAAGGAGGTTGTGGTGAGGTGAGCGCTGGGCTCTTCTCCCAAGTGACAAGGGAGAGGAGGAGAGGAAAGGGCCTCAAGTTGTGCCAGGGGAGGCTTAGATTGGATACGAGGGAAAATTTCTTCACTGACAGAGTGGAGAAGCACTGGACCGGGCCTCCCAGGGCAGTGGGGGAGTTTTCATCCCTGGCGGGGTTCAAATAGCATGTAGATGTGGAGCTGTGGGACATTGTTTGGTCAGCAGAGTGGGGTTGAACTGGATGATCTTAGAGGTCGTTTCCAGCCTCTGTGATTCTATGCATGCACCACACTCCATTCCAGCTCCGCTTTCTGCGGAAGCATCACTCGTGCCAGCAATTTGCTGCCCCGTCCACTGAGCTGCAGCACCCACAGCCCATCAGGGTCATAATGGAATCACCAGCTCTTCCCTGCAAGATTTAACGTCACCGTCTCCCAGGGACAACAGGGTCGGATTGTTTTCCAGTATTATCTCAGCAGATGAGCTCAGTCAGGGGTTTCCTTGCCCCTCTCTGACCCACATACCAGACACGCCTGGCTTTGCTGCTTTCAGAGATGAGCCCCGATGGGTCCTGGGGAACAAAACCAGGTCAGCCCAGCACCGCGGGCACCCTGGTTCTCCTCCCCGGCACCTGGGAAAGGAAAGTAGGGCAGGAGGAGGATGTACCAGGTCCCCACATCCCTGCCCCATCACAGCCCTGGCTCTGCCAGCATTCCCCACCCCCAGATCCTCCTTCCCAAAAGAAAACAACCTTTGCTTTAACTTCTTTGGAGAGAACATTACTTAAAGCTATTGAACTAATTCCACATGGATGCGATTCCCCTCACTCATCTGCTGTTGCATCTCTTGAAATGCCCTTCGACTCCTTGCCCCCTTCCCCCTTGCCTCTTCCCAGAGCGCAGAGGGGAGATAAGGGGCAATTTGTATGCTTCGCAGAGACTGCGGGACATCGGGGATTTATTTTAATCCAGTCCATTAATCAATTTCTCTGTTGAAATTGAATTAACTGTCTTTCATCAGCCTTACATCCTGGGACTTGAAAACAGTCGGAGGCACGGAGGAATGCAGATGAGATGGTAGAGCTGCTGGCACAGCCCAGCCCTGCCTGCACCCCTCAAAACCTGCTTGCATCCAGAACCTCGCCTGCATCTGCAACCCTTCCTGCCCCTGCAGCTTTATCTTCATCCACAGTCCTGTCTGCATCCCCCTTCCTACCCTGTATCCCTGCTTTAATCTGCAACCCTGCATCTCTGCCTGCATCCCAGCAGCCCTGCCCGCATCTGCATCTCTTCCTACGTTCATCCCTGCCTGTATCCACAGTCCTACCTGCCCTGCATCCCTACTGGCATCCTCCCAGCCCTACCTGCTCCCCTTCCTACCCTGCAACGCCAACGCCAACACCTCAGCTCTGCAGAAGGGCATTTTCTGCCTGCCAGTTCTCAGCAAGGCACGAGCCTCTCGTCGGCCCCTAATTGGGGAACGAAGGAGACAAGGTATCACCCCGCAGCCCAAGTAGGGCTCCTCTCCCTTCCTTAACTAAGCAAATTCACCATCAACTCTCACTCTTTCCTACTCCTCTCGTTGGGGCAGGGTGGGGAATATTTGCCTGAAATGCAATTTTAAATGAAAGCAAATCAGATCTGGCTCCCTGAATCAAAGACAAAATGCTTATTACTCTGCTCTCCCTGCCACGGGGATCTCTAATGCGATGGAAATTCGACAGCGATGAGAGAAAAAGGTCCTCACATTTCTGCCTGAAAACCCCCCTTTCCCACCGCTCCTTGTGGGATAATTGAGGGTAACTGGGGACAGTGACGACTGTCAAGGACTCAGCGTGAAGATGATCCAAGAGCTGGAGCATCAGCCATATGAGGACAGGCTGAGACAGTTGGGGTTATTCAGTCTGGAGAAGAGAAGGCTCCAAGGAGATCTTAGAGCAGCTTCCAGTGCTAAAAGGGTCTCCAGGAAAGCTGGGGAGGGGGCTCTGGATCAGGGAGGGCAGGGAGAGGACAAGGGCAAATGGTTTTCATCTGCAAGAGGGGAGATTGAGACAAGATCTTGGTCAGAAATGTTTTGCTGTGAGGGTGGGGAGGCCCTGGCCCAGGTTGCCCAGAGCAGGGGTGGCTGCCCCATCCCTGGAGGTGTCCAAGGCCAGGTTGGATGGGGCTTGGAGCCCCTGATCCAGTGGGAGGTGGAATTAGATGTGCTTTGAGGTCCCTTCCAACCCAAACTGCTCTGCGATTCTATGAACGATTCATGCATGATCCTCATACAGCATTTTCCATCTTCAGTAGGTCACCACTACCTCATCCTCACACCAAACCCCACCCAGAGACTCCTCTGCTACCCTTTCTGCTGAGCTGACTCCACAGCTTGATGCAGCATCCACCCGGATCGATAGGAGCTCCCCTGTTTACATCAATAGATATTGGAGCAGAGAGTAAATCGGGACTGTGGATAATGGCTTTGTTTTAATTAGTCTTCAGCCTTCCAGTCATTTGTTCTCAACAGCTTAACTTGGAGCAGGGTGCAGCCAAGACCCCACTAGAGCATATTAGTTTCCTACCCTGGCCTAAGAAGCAAGGAATCAGAGCAGAATTTGCAAAAGAGTAAAGTTGTTGCATTATTTAAAAATTTGCTGATGAATAATTTAGTCAAATGAGTCTGTGACTGTTAGACAATATCGCATTACAAAATAAATCAAATACAATATACAGGGGAAAAAAAGCCCTCCTTGGCTTATTGAAAAACACTGCAAAGGCAAAGAATATTCCCTTTATTTAAAAAGGGGAGAGTTTTAAATAAGAATCTCTTAGAAAAACCAAGCTGCTACCTCTAGCATCTTCTCAGAGCCACGAAAGAGAGGAAGCATCTTTCTTCTTCCACAGCAGTTTCTCTCCATTAACATTCCTCTCCTGTCTTGGCAAGTTTAACTTTGAACCTGCCAGGTCTCCCGGCTTAGGGAACAGTTGAGTTAGTTGTAAATATACATAAATCAGAATCTATTCAGTCCACGCTTTGCTCAGTGGCCTCATCCAGCCTCTGCCCCAGCACCAAATAACTCAGCATCTCTCCCAGTGTGGTTTCTGGTTATTTAGGGATCACCCCCAGCTTCAGGACACCCCAGAACAACCATAAAGCCTTTGGAGCTGGGAGTAGGGACCTCAGCACCAGCATCATGTTGCGGTCTAGTCTTCAGTCAGGATGCTGGGATAGCACTGGGAGACCAGCCCCCTGCTAAAGTAAAAGCTCCTTGAAACCAACAGCCATAAGGAAACTACATATATGATGGAATTGTAGAGTTGTTTGGTTGCAAAAGACCTTTGAGATCATCAAGTCCAACCAGATCCCAATGAGATCCATGAAAATCTCACAACAGGATTGAAAATTTGGAGCCAGGGCAATTAAAGCACCAACGTCTACCCAAGATGCTCAAAGGACTTTCCATAAACTTGGCTGTAGACTTTCCAGCTGGAGGATTCTCAGCAAAGCAAAATCAATCAAGACAACCTGAGCTCAGCTGCCTGTCCAGCCGAAACTGTGGAGAGGAAAGTCAAACCCATGCACTGAGCTGCCAGAGCTGGGCTCAGGGGTGCTTGGACCAACATCCCTGGGACAAAAGCAGGTGGAGATCTCTCCTACTGCTCCCACATCAGCATCTCTGCAAGGGAAACAGATTGGGATGGGGCATCTTAAATTCCTTGGGCTTTCTGGAACTGCGGGAGAAACAGGCTTCTCTCGTGTTAATTAAATCATAAGAGGAAATGATGGTGGAGATAAAAGCAGCAAGTGCGGAGCGGCTGGGAGCTGCTGCGACCTGGGCTGATGACGGCTGATTTTGCATTAGCGCCACTGCCTTTGGTGAGCAGACAGAAATCTGCTGAAGCAGAGGCTTTTGTCAAACCGGGGCCAAAACACATCTGTGAATAATTGAACAATATTCATGTCGGACGAGTCAGCGATTAAGCGCTGGCTTCCTCCTCAGGCGAGGAGGAAGAGCAATGGCTTTTGGAGAATGAGATGAGACAAAGGCAGCGCTGGCTGGTACGTCAGCAGCTGGAGAATGAGATGTGAAAAGGTGATGCTGGGACCTCCCGGGCTCACGCGTGGGCAGATCCTCATGGTTTCTTCTTTGCAATGGACACAGTGGATGGGAGAGAAAGCCAAGAGGAGGAGGAAGGTTTGCAGGGGGGGAAAGGTGATAGTTGTAACAGCAGGTTTTGAATCCTGCATCATTTTTCTCCCCTGGAAAGGTCAGAGCCAGCCAGCCCTATTAACGAAGACCTTTGGTGGAGAAAATTGCCTTGTGAAAGGGCAATTTCCAAGAGTGACACTCTATTGATTGCATTGACTGCCCACTGGTGTCACTTAGAGACCGTCGGGCTGCTGTCCCAGTGCTCCAGCCCGTGCCAGCCGGCTCCAGCCACGCCATGACCCCAGGCTGCCTGTCCTCACTCTGCTGCTGCACAGCTTGCTGGGGAAATGCAAAAATAACAGGAAAATTGCTGGAAAAGGAAAGGAAAAGGCTTGGGACAGAGCAGGGCTTTAACATGATCAACTACAAATAGATCTTTTTCCTGATGTGGCCCCACCTTGAGCACTGGGTGCAGTTTTGAGCACCACAGGATAAAAAGGATCTAAAGCTACTAGAGAGCATCCAGAGGAGGGCACAGAGCTGATGAAGGGTTTAGAGGGAAAGTCACATAAGGAGCAGCTGGAATCACTTTGTCTGTTCAGCCTAGAGAAGAAGACATCGCAGGGAGACCTCATTGCGCTCTAGAGCTTCCTCACAAGGAGAGGAGGAGGAGCAGGCACTGATCTATCATTCTAGAACCAGAGGGAATGGCAGGAAGATGCACCAGGGGAGGATTAGGTAGGACATCAGGAAAAGGTTCTTCCCCCAGAGGGTGCTCCCCAGGATTCAGTCACAGTGCCAAGCCTGACAATATTCCAGATGCATCTGGCCCTCAGATACACGGTATGAATGTTGGAGTGTCCTGTGCAAGAACAGAGACTGGACTTGATGATCCCTATGGGGCCCTTCCAACTCAGGATATTCCACTGTTCTATGATTTATCTCTGCCTGAATCACGGTCCATGGGATTTTATGACATAAGGATGATGCCAAGGTGTGAGGAGCAGCCTGGACCCCCTCAAGCTGCTTCTGGCCCTTGAGATTCACCCAACAGCCCCAAGCTCAAGGGCAGCACAGTGGTGCTTGGCTTTCAAAACCATCCTGCTCCACCTTGGCAAGCTGGAAGGTCGAGCAGTCTGGGAAAGCAAACTGCTGCAAAGAAAGCGATGGGAGGGGATGCAAAGGGTTTGCAACATCTTAGAGAGAAACCTGGAAGAGGCAAAACGTTTCATCTCTGAAAGAATCCCCTCTCTCATTTTCAAAACAGTTCTTGACCTACAAAGCAGCATCAGTGAAACTTCAATTGTTTCTTACTGGTGTGTTTTCAGCTGAAAAACACTATCACGGCTTTTACACTCCAAGCTTGAAGCTCCAGCTCCTCGGCAAAGCCCCACTGGAATTGATTGTAACTGCTTCCCCTCTAGCCACAAGCACCGTTTCCCACCACCTTTAGCAGCACGGCAGAACATGCATCTCGCTAAGCTCCGGCTCCTGAACATGTTTGTAAATCTCTAGTAATAATAGCACGAACAATAGTAAATCTTCGCTCCGATGTTCAAGGCTGACATTTCTCCTGCAAACACGAATTTGTTTTTCCCCTGAACAACCCTGCTTATAAATAAAGACATCCTGCCCTCCCCATCCTCCTGCTCGCTCTACTTGAGGCTACACGACAGCCGAACAAAGACGAGAGAACCAGCTGGCAACTTTGCAAGGAGCAGCGCTGAAGGAAAACAGTGCAGGGTTAAATTGTCCATGGTGCAGCATCCCTGCTGAGGTTCCCGTCATAGAATTATGGAATCATTAGTGTTGGAAAAGACCTCTAAGCTCATCCAGTCCAACCATCAGCCCAACCCAACAGTGCCTGCTGAACCATGTCCCAAAGTGCCATGTCTACACGTTCTTTTAACCCCTCCAGGGATGGAGATGCCACCACTGCCCTAGGCAGCCTGATCCAGTGCTTCACCACTCTCTCAGTACAGAAATTTTCCCTCATATCCAATCAAAACCTCCCCAGGCACAACTTGAAGCCATTCCATCTTGTTCTATTGTCTGTTACTTGGGAGAAGAGCCCAGCACCCACCTCACCACAACCTCCTTTCCAAGAGCTGCAGAGAGCAATGAGGTCTCCCCTCAGCCTCCTCTCCTCCAGGTTAAACACCCCCAGGCCCTCAGCAGCCTTTCACAAGACTTGTTCTCCAGCCCCTTCCCTTCTCTGGGCTCGCTCCAGTCCCTCAATGTCCTTCTTGTAGGAAGCGGCCAACAACCAAACTCAAGCTGCAGCCTCACCAACGCTGAGCCCAGGTCTTGGAGCGTGAGAGGAGACAGATGCCAGCAAAGAGCTCGCAAGCAGAGCTTGCTCAACTTCTCTTCCTCACACACCCAACGAGACAGACCAGAGCTTTCCTGGTGGCAGCTCAGAGTCCAAAATGGAACACATCAGTCCCTGGAGAGGCGAGGAGCCAGGGTCAGTCACCACACCGCGGGACCCCAGCAAAGCGAGGACCTGCAGGGAGCTGTGTGTTGGCTGGAGAGGCTGCAGAGCCAAGTAGGCAAGCAAAACACAAGCAAGCAGCCTCCAAGAAAGCAGCTGTCTCCAGGCTCGCTGCCCATTTTTCAGGCTTATTTGCAAGCAGTGGCACAGCAAGGCAGGAGCATTAAGCGCTCAGCTACCAGAAAAGCAGGGAAATGGAGGGGATGGCAGATTAAATGATGGCTGGGACAGAGCTGTGCCAGATGCGGGAGGGGCTGCGGGGAGCCGGTGGCAGCCCCAGGACCTGCTCGTTGGTGCTGATGCTGCCAAGCGAACATCCCTTCTGCGGTCCCCAAGGGGAGCGGGATGGGGCCCTCGCCTGCCAGCAAATGCATCCAAGGATTAGCGAGCAGTTAGGAGCTGCTTTGAAAATGTAAAAGCACAACAGAAGTGATAATTATTTAATAAGCTGGAGTAATAACGAAGAGCAGCCAGGATTGTAGGTCTGATTTTTCAGCAAAGGGGTGGAAAAACTATACTGATGCCCAGGTCCTTACTGTCCTCCCCTCACTGCCTGATTCCTTCAGGCTCCACAGCCCAAACCCTGGTCGATATTCTGTTAAACAGGGAACAATCCCAGAGAATGAAGGCTGGGATCCACTGGGAGATGGGGAGCGAAGAGCAGAGCCCCTGGGATGCAGCACTGGGAAGATACCGGGGCTTTCAGGAGGCCTTACAGCACTAATAGCGACACCAATGCCAGCGAACAGCGTCCTCAACATTTTGAAGCACGTAGAGATGGCAGGCAGGGCACAACAGCTCCTGCTCCCCAGGGTCCCGGCAGCCAGAGCACGGGGATCCCCCAAGACACCCACCCAAGCTCCCTCTGCATCAGTGCGGGTGTCAGGATTTGCAGTCGCCCTCCCCAGCAGCTCCCTGCGGCATCACAGAGAGTGATGAAAAGCAAGAGAGGAGCGATGCACCCGAGGTTCTGTCTGCTCCTAGAAACTGCTTCCACGTGGGGAGCCTGGGAAAGTCTCTGCGGGGTCTCTGAAGACCTGGGGAGATGCTGAGCTGCCTAATTTGGTTGCATCTGTCACCGAATCCCTTGGCCACTGGAAGGGGCCACGTGCGAGGTGTGCAGCCACGCTGGAGATCGGCACCTTGCTTACAAGTTGCTGGGGCTGGGAGCCAAAAACCCACCCCTGCTGAGGCTTCCTGAGCTGCATCTCCAGACTGGGAACTGCATTACCTAGGAGGAGTTCATTATCCAGCTCCCAGGGCATTGCAACTCTTCTTGTGAAGATGTTTGCAGGGCAGGCTGCACCCGATGCCCACCCCACACCGTGTCCTCCGCTCCCCTGCTACAACGAGGAAGATGAAGGGCTGTGTGGGGTGATGAAGGTCTGACCCGCCCTGGAAAACAGAGAGGCTGAAGCTGCCACCATCCCTGTGTGGGAAAAAACCTCTTCAGCGCATGGAAATAATCAGGGTAAACATAAAATAAACATGTTTCAGCCAGATTTGACGTGCTCCCCCACCTCCAGACGGATGCTTTCCCATCCTCAGTATCCAGCCTGAGCTGGGAACTGCCATATGGATTCGATTCTTTTCCTGGAACTTGCTCTAAAACACATGCAGAAAATCAGTTATTTTCACTTGGGTCCAAAAGTTACCCTTGCTCCCTGTTTCCCTTTGACCGATCCCGTTTCTTCAGTTTATTTATAGGAATAATTACATCCTGGTGTTGATTTCCTGATAACCATTTTACTGAATCCAGCTCATTTCTGTTGTAAAGTTTTTCTCAGGCCCTGGCAGCCCAAGGAAGGCGGCTGACACGAGGAATAACCACACTTTCTGCTGATACTGAAATACTTGCTCCTGGATCCAGGGCAGAACGTGGAATGAGGCAGGGTTTGGACAGTAGGGACCGTGTCTGTCACCCACTCTGAGCAGCCAGCAAGCAAAAGGCAATTTCTTCATTGAATAACGGTCAGAAGGGACCTCAAAACGCATCCAATCCCACCCCTGCCGTGGGCAGGGACACCTCCCACTGGATCAGGGGCTCCAAGCCCCATCCAACCTGGCCTTGAACACCTCCAGGGATGCTCCAAGAGATCCAAGTCCTTCCTTTGCTGAAGGAGACTAGCTGAGATGCTGGTGACACAAGAAATCCACTGCAAAACCGTCTGTGCATGATTTTGAAGATGTTGCTCAGTGTAGTGAGGCAGCTGGGTGGCTTTTGCAGGGAAAAAGTCTTCTCCAGGTTTGCTCGTTCAGATTTTCCCCCCTGCACAGGGCGCCAGTGGAAATACCAGGGGCTCATGGGGATTTTGATGCACATTTCCATTCCCAGACAAGTGAAAGCAAGAGCAGCTTTAACAGAATATAGAGCCAAGCGAGGGGGGAAATAAAAATCAAAACAATCCAGTATTGAAAGGCTGTTTTTCCAGAATTAGGATTCAAGTAAAACCACATTTAAATAGAAACATTTCCAAGTGATGCGTAAAACCACAATTCCTGTGCGTAGGAAGGGGAGAAAAACCACAAACCCAACTTTCTCTCTCCGATCCAAGCTGGTGGCTCAGGCCCAACGCTGGAGCTGCAAACACAGCAGGAAAATCGGAGCGGCAGGAGCCCAGACGCCAGGGTGATGGCCAGGCAAGGAGCGATTCCATGAGCAGGCAGCCCACAGGCTGCTGATCCTTTACAGCTCTCCTGGGGCATCCAGCGACTGTTGGTTGTGTCAAGAAGCTGCTGCTACCTCCTCCCCAGGCAGGGACGGTGTCTGAACCTCCCTGCCTCCAGCACTGTCTGTTCTGCTCTTCGGGGAGAGCCGGAGCAGTGGGCTTAGAAACCTTAAATAAATCAGCACGGCTGCTCAAAGCAGCTGAAGTCGCAGACGGTACACGCTGGCAAATTAAAATTGATGCTCAGGTCCCAGCTCCGCAGAGCTGCTCTGACCCACTTGCAGAAGGAAAACTTCACGGAAAGGGCCTGCTGGATGCTCTCTGCTCACTTAACTCCTGGGAGCCTGGATCACTCTCGCCACCCCAGCCTCTCTCTGCTCATCAGGAGCAGAGACACCCCAAAGCCAGGCAGGGGTGCCACCCAACGTCCTTCCAATGCTGCACTCCTTCCAGACACCCCTGAATCTTCCCCTTGGATAAACTCAGTGTGTTTCCAATTTTTTCCCTACCCTCTCTGCCACGAGAGTAGCAGAGCAGCTAAAAACAACTCGGTAAGCAGAGCAGATTTGCTCAGAAAGGGACCATCAAACAGCTGTCCCTCTAGCCCAGGCTTCAAAGGCATCCTCAGGAGTGCGTTTAGCTGATGCCCCCTCCAGGGACACATATTCCTCTGCTTATTTTACCTTTCCCTGCGCTGGAGAGAAGGGAAATACAAGCTGCACTGCCAGAAACATCTCTCGCCTCTAACAGCTGCCTTTCAAGTCACTGCTGGCTTTTCCCCGGGTGCTGACACAGCTCTGCATCGCTCCCCTCCTGCTCCCTGGTGGCACCTGTGCAGGGATGGATCCTGCAGCCTCCTGAACCTCCTCATCTGCCCCAAACCCAAGCAAAACTCTTGCTCGGATCGAAAGCAGCCCAGCAATAATCAGCAAGCAGCATCCAGCAATAAAAAACCCCGGTACAGCTCTGAATTGATGGCTGGGTGATTGCCTCTTATCAATATAGAGCTGCCCTCTTGGCTTCAGCAAAGGATCAGGAGGGGATATTAGCGCACAGAATCATTCTGCGTCACTCAAATGCAAAGGCAGCTCTTCCAAACACATAACATGGACCAAACCACTGCTGTCAGCCATGAAATGTGAGGAGTTACAGGCAGCAAGGGATGCCTGAAGCCCCCTAAGCAAGCAAGGGGTCCCACGACCCAGGTGCGCATGCTCTAGGGTGGTAAAGAGACTTTCCATGGGCTGCAGTTCCTCACGGTGCTGCTCCTGCCCTCTTGACTCATTTAGTTTAAAGGATTCCTGGTGGCTGCTGGAGTTTTGGGAAGAGCAGAGTGTTGGGTTTGCTTTGCATCTTCCAGCTTCAGGGCAAGGGGCTGGGTAACCAAGCAAGGATGTAGGAGCAAAGACAGGGAAAACAAGCCACCCTCTCCAAGAGCAGAGGATCTCTACACTGTAAATGCAGGGGTATGATCCAGTAAATCAATAGTGATTCCTGGCATCCTGCCTTGGGAGAGCTCCAGTTGCCACTCGGACATTGCACAGCATCCCCAGGAGGGATGCATCCAGTGTGAGCCCCACACCAGCGGGGACAGGGAGCAGAGGGAAAACACAAACCCACTTTTGCAACCCATATTCCAGCTGGCCAGATGCACCAAAGTTAATAACTCACCCCTAACCTATCCCAATCAGCCATCAAATCCACATCCTTAATCCAGGGAGGGTAGAAGAGCAGGTGGTGGATGCAGGATGCTCCCAGGATGGGATGGGGACCTCGGATGTGCAGCGTGAACCAACACACCATAAATTCACACCATCAATCCATCCCTTGGCAGAGCAGCCCTAGGTAATTCCAAGACACCGTGTATTGTTCCTTGTTTCCCTCAAACAGAACCAGGTCATAACAAGTAGCAGTCATTAGCCTAATTAACCCCAGTGATAACAGAAGTGTGGGGGAACTCAGCAAAGGCAGTAATTGAAGCCAAATAATGAATATTTAACTCTCTTAAGTAAAGTTTAATTAAGTTATCCTATGGCTGAAGCTTTTTACAGCATTGCTGTGGCTTTCCAGCACATTAAGATGAGCCAAAAATAACCTTGCCAGGGACACAGGAGCACTTTCCCCCCTTCTCTGCTCCCCTCTCTGAGAAGCTGCATCACCATTTAGCCCATAGGCTTCATTAATAGCAAAGACAAATTAATTTAGAGCAAGGGTCCTCTGGCTGGGCTGCGCCTGCTCCTTTCCCTCTCAGTTTATTCCCTACAAACGGGCATTCCTGGGTGGTCTTCCATAGAATCATAGGATGGTTTGGGTTGCAAGGGAAAGCCCATCCAGTCCCACCCTCTTTCACGGGCAGGGACACCTCCTCACTGCATCAGGTTGCTCCAAGCCCCATCCAACCTGGCTCTGAACCCCTTGATATCCATCTTGTAGCGAGGGGCCCAAAACCGAACGAAGGATTCGAGGTGGGGCCTCAGCAATGCCAAAAACAGGGGTACAATCACTCCCCTGGCCCCTCTGTTTGACACAAGCCTGGGCTCCAAGAAGTTTTTGGTACCATAAATCCACTCATCCTTCACTTGTCTCCAGCGGGGAGGGGGAACTGGTACCCAGAGCCACGTGGAGATGTCACCACTGGTGCTCATCCCTTCCAGGAAGGATGCGAGGCCGGCTCTCGATTGCTCTTTTTAGCAGAAACCAAATTCATTAGCGCCCTTCCCCTCTCTCCCAGGTCTGCCCTTTAGAGCTCTCAGCGATTTTTGTTGATGAGCATTAACTTCCCCTCCAGCCAACGCCAGGAGAGCACCTGATGAACAGCTTTAATGCCGCTCGCTAATTGCGGAGCCGTCCATCTCGCCCGTCTCCAAGAGTTAATGCACCATTAGCACCAAGGCGAGAGTGGGGGGCCCGTGGCCGGGCTGTGGAGGGGACCCAACCCTCTCACCACGCTCCAAAACGCCCAGGACACCAGCGAGTGGTTTGTAACAACACCCCATCAGGTCCACGAACCCTCCTGTAATTGCCTGTCCTTCTCCAGGCTCTTAAAAGCTTTCCACTGGAGGAGAACAGAGGCTCCTTGTCAGAAACAGGCTATTATACAGATGAAAAGAGCCTCCCCCCCTCTTTCTTCTCTGCCTCTTGTGTTTTATTCTTAATGTTTTATTTTCCGCTCTGCCCCGATTCCCTCCTAAGCTGTTGGCGAGGCTGAGGGATTGCTGAAAGAATATTGGGGCAGCTCTCCAAGACCAAATGGACCACCCAGAGCATCACCTGGGTGGAGAGTTTCTGATGCACCCAGCTCCCCACCAGCACCAGGGGCACCTCCAGGAGCCTCATTTGCAACTCCCTCCTGTCCCCAGCAGCGTGGGATGACGGCGAGTGAAAAGGCTTCAAAACAAACCCATCTAAGACATTTCAAATGACTCCCTCCCCATCTCCCGGAGATCAAACTGCCGGCGTGGAGCAGCACTGCTGACTCATAACACTTCATTAGCAATTTGCAGGCAATTAATTCATCTCTCGAGTATGTTTGGTCACTTTTGTACACCGAGAATCCAATTTTCATCTCGTTCACGCTGGCTTTGTATTAGTGCAGCTCCACCGGTTCCAAAGGGACAGGGTTGCTTTGCGAGGAGCCACCTGAGCACCCTCTTCTCCTGTCAGGAACCAGCTTCTTCCTGCAGAACAGCAGCAAAAAAAAGCCCTGCATTCAACCAGCCTCTGCTTTCCCTCTGATTTTCTGCATCTTTCTTTAAAAGAGCTGAGCCTGGTGACTTTCCAAGGCAGGGAGCAGATACTAGACAGGCTTCTGGTTTGATCCAGCCTGACAATGCTTCCTCTCCGCTGATGTTTGTATCAAGTAGCACAAGGCAATGGAAATCAGGATTTTCCTTTTGAATCGGTACTTAGCGTGCTTGCAAGGAGCAGTTGGGGTCACTGAATGGGAAAACCATTTTATTCTCCTTAGAAATAGTCCATTACGGTGCTGCTAAGCTGCGGGAGCAGAGGGCAGCGCCGCACAAAATGCAGATACACCTCAACTCATTTAGCACCTCCAGCCCCACTTCCCCTTCCAGCAGCCGCTCTGGCTAAAGAGGTGCCTGCAATAAACTCTGGGGTGCCAAAAATTCACCGTGCACCCGCAAAAATAGACCTCAGGTGGAAATGTTTTGCAGTGAGAGTGGGGAGGCCCTGGCCCAGGTTGCCCAGAGCAGGGGTGGCTGCCTCATCTCTGGAGGGGTTCAAGGCCAGGTTGGATGGGGCTTGGAGCCCCTGATCCTGTGGGAGGTGTCCCTGCCCACGGCAGGAGGTGGAACTGGATGGGCTTTGAGGTCCCTTCCAACCTAAACCATTCATTGATCCCATAATCCTATGGCAAAGCAGCAGGGAGATGGGAGGCAGGGGTGCTGGAGGCTCAGGGTTGCCAACACCCTCCCAGGGAGGGTGAGGGGTGTCTCAGATTCCCCAGCCCAAGGTTCCTCATCCCAAAGTTTCACTGATGTGCTCAAAAATCAGGTTTTTTGGAGCATGGGAAGACACCAGCAAAGGGGAAGCATAACTAGTGCTGGTTGGAAAAGTGAGGAAACTGAGGCACAGTAATTATGTGTATAATACACATTTTAAAGAACAATTCCATTAAAGATTCATCTTCCTACTAGTCCAGACACCACAGCCATGCTCAGCTACAGCCCCTCTGCCACTCCAGTGGGATATGTGACTTGAGGAAGAGCCAGCCTGTTAGGGTTTACAAAACTCTTCTTAGTGAATCGGAATTTGGGGCCTGGAAGGACTTGACAATGTCCTTTTATTCGCCCTGCTGTCCCCAGAGGAGCTGGCACTGAATAGATGTCCTCTTTATTCAGGGAGAGGATTCTTCTCTCTGCCTGTAAATGCCTGCAGCTTGCTCATCGATGCTTCCCAAACACAGCTTGAAGGGAAGAGGATTGTCAGGGAGGGCTGGGACAGGCACAAAAACCCAAGGAGAGGGATGCTCCGACACAGGAAAGGTGCATCCCCTCCCCCTAGGATGGAGGGACACTCCAGCCCTGAAACCTCCAGCCCAGATGGAAGCACCAATCCCAACACCCCCGAGCTCAGACGGATGCACCGACCACAACATCCCAAGTCCAACCCCAGTCCTAGCGTCCCCCAACCTGGAAGGATGGGGTTTTTTTGCAGTTTGAGGACCAGACCCACAGCCCTGCTGAGGTTTTCCCCTGTTTCAGGTGCTTTACATCCCGCGCAGCAGGATGCGGGTTGCATTCTGCACCCCGTGTGAGAGCCACAGCCTCTCGCCATCTCATCCTCTCCCTGCCTGCCAGCCCCCATTTCTCTATTTTCGTGCCTTTCTTTTGTTCCGCCTTCTTTCTTCACACTTTCCCCCCCACTTTTTCCCCCCCATATGTTACTCCTGAAGAAGAAAAAGTTGGGATGAGAACCCAAAAGAGAAAGAGTACACACAGAGCTGGGTGTTTCACAAAAAATAAAAACCAATCAGGATTATTTTTAACACGGATGGAAACAATTACCACCCTAATGGAAAGCTATAACGAAGATTAGCTTGGGTGTTTTTCTACCAGTAACAGCTTCAATCAGGAGGGAGAGAAGCGAAACCAACACAAAAAGGGCAGATTTTCCTGTAACTTTAATTTGCAGCGATTTTCCCGCGAGGCCCAGCCAGCTCTGTGCTCCCCCAGAGCAGCAGCACGGCTGGAAGCTCAGCCACGCGCCCCTTTGTTTGCTGTGGGTGCAAGGAGAGCATCCAGCTCTGCTCTGGGCTGGGAAAAAGAACCCCTGGCAGAAGAAGATTTGGGGCTCAGGGGTGGAGGACCAGGGCGCTGGACTCATCCACACACACAACTCTGGTGAACCAGGCAGCCTCAATCAGTTCCCATTCATCCTCTCCCCAGGCCTTGGGCTTTCTCTGAAAGCCCTTAATCATTTCTCTTATCTGCTGGATGAAAAGGCAGGGGATAAGGACAGCAGGGTCCCTTCCGCGTGGTGGGAGCGGACAGGAGGAGCACAGCCTGGATGGGGATGCAGGGCAGGTGAGGCTGGAGGGTCTAACAACCCCTCAAAGCAACAGGATTGTGCCTCCCCATCAAAACTCCTGGGTCGACAACACTTTCTTGCTCCTGAAGCTCCCCAGGGATGCTAAACAAGAGCCTCGGCACCCGCTAAACCAGAATAACCGAGGGTGGCTGCGTGCAAAGAGCTGTTGTCCGAATTGGTGCCTCCAGCTTCCCATCCCATCGGTGCTCACCCTTCCACTTCTGTCCCCGCTCCCCCAGTTCTGACCTCCCCGGGCAGCCCCTTTAGCAGTTCAGCATATTTTCAATGTGAAATAAATGTTATTTTCTCACACGCCGGAGCCCAATTCATCTTCCTGTCAGGGGAAATCGCAGGGAGAGGGAGCAGCAGCAGAACACTTACTGCTTACGCGCAGAAAAAGGGATAACGCCGCTGCTCACACAAATCCTGCCTTCCTTGTTTAATCAAGCTGAAACACGGGCTGGGAGGACAGCACAAAAAAATAGGAGGTGGAAAAAGTTACCTTGTTCTCCCCTCCAGTCCCTTTTGTTCTGTCCAGAGCTATAAAACCCAGTGTGGTTTTTATCTTCTCATAAACTTGGACTGAATCTCATGGTGGGAGGGAGCGCCATCCAATTAAACCTTCCCCTAATCCCACTCTTAACTCCGCAGCATCGATGGGAGATTAAGAACTAATAAAGATGACAAATGAGAGGAGATAAACGGGAACCGAGGAGGAGGATGGAGGGCAGCAGGGCACCGAAAGAAAAGGCTTTAATTGTGTAAGCCGTAACCCCAGTAACTCGAGAAATATGGGTTTCATATAGTGCCGGGCAATTTGAGCCACATAAAGCTGATATTAAACACATCCTCGGCTTCCAAAGCAGCCAGGAGGGTCCAGGGCTGCTCAGAGCTTGAGGATGAGATGCTGACCCCAAAGTGCTGGTGTCCCTTGCCAGCCTTGCTGAGGACTCGCTGCTCCTCTGTGGAGCATCCACGGAGTCACTCTCTCCATCCAGAAGTGATTTTCCCACGTTCTGTGCACATTTTTGGTGTTCAGGTCATAGCAAAGAGCTCAAGGAAACTGGTCCAGGTTGCAGTGGTGGCTGCCCCATCCCTGGAAGTCTCCAAGGGCAGGTTGGATGGGGCTTGGAGCCCCCTGATCCAGCAGGAGGTGTCCCTGGGTGGAACTGGATGGGTTTGAGGTCCCTTCCAACCCCAACTATTCTAGGATTCTATGTTCATTCTGTCTAAAAAATGGAGGCTTCTCCTTCTGCCACAGCATCAGATCCCTGCACTCCTCCAAAGGGGAAAATAAGGCAAATTCCACTAAAAAAAAGAGCTTAGGGGATGTTTCCCAGGAACCATTTCTCTGCAGTCCACGTGCTTCCCTCCCATTTTTTTCAAGTAAAACGTAATTGGCCCCAAGCAGGAGCTGCTGCTTTTAATTCATTTACCACTGACTCATGTCTCCCCTCCCCAGCACCCTGTTCCAACCACATGGCAAGCGGCACTCCAACGCACCAGAGCTATTTTGACACACTGAGTAAATATCAATTAATTCAACTTCATTAAAAAAAAAAAAAAAAAAGAAAGCTTAATTGAAAAAATCCAGGTCCAGATTTGCAGCCTGGCATTTGCCAAAACCGCCTTGTTTTAAGGCCTGCGTTTCTGAATTGCTGGGGATTTTACAGCTCCCACAAGCACAAGCTCTCTCTATAGGAACGATGTGAGTCACTGAAGTCAGAGAAGGGGAGGGAGAAAAAAAGAAAAAGGGGTAAAATATTCAGCTCCAGAAGGGTCTGAGCTTCCAACTGCTGGGATAGAGCATCAGGGGAGCTTGCGCGTCCCCTCTCCACGGGGTTCTCGCTGCTGCTGACGCACTCGATTCCTTACGCAGCACCAGCGTGAAGGAAAAGACCCAAAACAAAGCTGAAGCTCATCAGCTAATTGAGTTTTAAAAGCAAATAATTGCATGAGTCAAAGTGATTTGCTAAATTAAGTCGTTCTGCAGGGGCTGGGTGAGTTTAGTTTTATTTTTACTGCTCCCCGAAACACAAAACTCTAATGATGCCCCTGGCTGGTGCCATGCAGGGGAGGCTGGCCCCGCGCCACAGCGATGGGAGCCTCAACGGCTCCTGCTGGCATCAACTGCCTGGAAATTCAGCTTTCCTGGAGCCCCTTTCCATACTGGAAGCTGCTCCAAGGTCTCCCCGCAGCCTTCTCTTCTCCAGGCTGAACAACCCCAACTCTCTCAGCCTGTCCTCATACAGGAGGTTCTCCAGCCCTCGGATCGTCTCCGTGGCCTCCTCTGGACTTGCTCCAACAGCTCCACGTCCTTCCAGTGTTGAGGACTCCAGAACTGGACCCAGGGCTCCAGGTGAGGTCTCACCAGAGCAGAGGAGCCGAATTTTCTCTGCAATGAGGTATTTCTGCTCGCACCACACAGCCTTCGCTCTCCCAGCTGTGCCAGCTCAGCCACAAGCTCACACATTTATTCACAACTCAAAGCATCTTGAAAATCCAAGATATTGCCATAAAAACTTCACTTTTTCCATCTTTGGATCCTGTGTTGAACAGATCCACACTGAGCATCACCTACTCTCCTCACAAAGACATTTGCTGGCCAAGGAGCAATTAATTCTCCATCCTCCAGTAAGGAAGCATCAACGAAGACAAGTTGCCTTCAACAGCTACTTAGTCCTTCGTATTTCACCATCTCCCTCACTTATTCTGCATTGGACATTTCTTTCTATGCTTCCCAGGCTGCAATGCTTTTATTATTGAAAAGAAATTAGTTTTTTAACCCCAACAGGATTTGCTGCATCCATAAAACCAGAGTGCAAAGGCAAGTTCAGGACGGGGAGCAGCAGAGCCCTCAGCTCCTCTGACACCTAATTAGGGTTACCCTTTCCAGCAGCATGAAACCAGCTTTTTAATTACAAGGGAGAAGGCAGAACGTGTGAGACGCTCCATATTTTTAGCCAGCATGAATAAATAGATATCCAACACATTTTTATCCCCCCTCCTCTTCTTCCCCTTCCTGCTCTTCACAGCTGCCCTGAGCCAAGAACTTCAGCGCTTACAAGTGAGAAAGGGATGGGGGAAAAGGTTAACCAAGCTGTCAGAAAGGGTTTTTTTCCCCTTTTCTTAAGATGGCAAAACAGCAAAATGTGTTTACTGTTGGGCGTTGGGTAGCTAACGAGAAGTAGGGACTCCGCCAGGCTGACATTAAGTGCCTTTGACACCGATGACAGCCCTTTGGTAGGAGCAAATTCACCCGATGCCTAAACAGATTATTTCAAGTGTCTGTTGCTGGAGAGCACCACTTTGCAAATATTCTAATGTTTGAACTGCCTCATTTATCCAACTCCATATCCAGGGTATTTTGCATGGTGTGAGCAATGGTAAGGAGAATTAGAAGATGAGAGCTTCAATTTTAGATGCTTCCTCGCTGCATATTTGTAAGACAACTGGTGCAATCAGGGCCAGACGCCAATTAAAAGGGTGTTTCTGGGTTTAAGCAGTTTTGCAGCGTTTCTCCCCTTGGTCTCGGAGCAGGCAGCGCTTTAGATGTGCATCCCAGCAAGTCCACATCACAACACATTGACTCTAGGTAGATGTAAACACAAAACCCCTATGGGAGCTGGATGCACGCAGGGTCTGCCCTTCCTCTGCTTCCTAATGCAGATCTTCCTCATTTTGGGGCTTCCCTTTTCATCTGCAACCTCCCCTTCCCTTTTTCCAGGGCCTATGCAGGTGTTCCCCAAGCCCAAGGAGCTTGGACCACTGAGGAAATCACTCTTGCTTAGCAGAAAACCAGCATTTTCCCCCTCATGGCTAGAAGGGAGGCAGAAAATCTTCCCCCATCCCTTGGCTATCACACTTGGAGGTTAGAAAAACATCATAGAGCCAGGAGAGATGCTACGAGACAGACCATATGAGGCAGCGGCAGGAGAGACACTGAATAAAACCCATCTTTACATTGCAAGCAGCATCAATTCATCTCAATATAGCTCACTGACATTGCTTCAGCTCCGCCTCAGCGTTGCTTCTGATATTGTTGAAAGCAACGATGTGGGTGTTCAAAGGAGGCAGAGGGGATGGTGGCATTGGGGACACGATGATGCTGCCCCAAACACTCTCCACTCCCCGACTCACTTAGCATCATACCAGATACCCAGGATAAACCATGGATGGGTCCATGCAAAATCCTTTGGGAGCAGAAACCCTTAGGGAGGGCAGGGAAACCCAAAGGGGCACAAGAAACCAGCACAAACAGGTCACCAGCTCTGGAAAAGAATCTGCAGAGGAAGGAGCTTAAAGAGCTCTGGCTGCTTCGTTTATCAAAAGGACAAGGGAGGTGACTTGATTGCCATGAGTAAGTACCTTCCTGGGAGAAAACGCAAGCTACTAAAGCGTCTTTAATCTAGTGAAGAAAGAGGCAGGAGTTGATTGTGTCTCGCTTCAGGTTCCCACTGGAAAAATAAGGTATGTGTTTTAACAGCGAGGCTGATTAACCACTGGAGCGGCCACCAGCAAAAGTGATGAATTCTGCAGTTTTTAATGGCTTCAAAGCTAAGCCAGGTCCCTCCTCGGTCAGGGGTCAGTCCTGCGCCCACCTCTGCCTGCTAGGCAAGGGCAACTGGTGAAACAGGAGGATGGAGGCCATGTGAAATAGCCAAACTAGATTATTTCACAGTCCATTTTAAGGTTTAAGCTCCAACACAACACACAACACTGACTGTCCCTCCAACGCTCACCCAGAAAGCCTAAAATCCAACTTCATTTTGCACTCCAGGACTAAAAACCACAACCCATAGAGTCATAAGGGCTCACTAATGCCTCATACATAAACTCAGCTCTAGAAGTTGAACGTGTTCTCACTGTACTCACAGACAGCTTGAGGTCCTGGCAGTTCTCCCTCAGACATGGTGTGATGCTGGCAGATGACTCGTGATCCCTCTTGAGGTTGGCTTGGTTTCCAAGATTCCTGGTGCTTTGGTTTTTTTTTTCCTGCTCTGCCAATGGGTTGAGTTGTGATACGCACAGTGAGACCTTAGGGAGCTGAAGCCTGAATTTCCCCTTCTGGCAGCATAGGTTGGCCATGTAGAATTAGGGGGGAAAAAAGTAAAAATTCTAAGCAAACAAGATGGTTCAAAAAGGGAATGAGTCCACAAGGCCTCATCTGCTCTTCCTTGAGGAAGACTTGGTCAAGAAGGGCTGGTGAGCAGCTGGAAAAAAAAACCCACAGGCATCAGAGACCTGCTCTAAAGGCACTCCTCCTGCCTCCCAGCTGATGCAAATTATCTCCTCAGTCCTCAGCTCATCTACCTGGGCTTCCCAGCCCTCTTCAATCACCGCCTCTAACATCGTTAGCACCTGGTGACGAGCACAGCTGCTCTTCTGGGACGAGGCTATCCTGCACTAGTGCAATCACACGATGGTGCGATGGTGCCGTGATGCCATCGCGCAAGTCACTTGAGGACACGGTGTAGCAGGCACGGTGGGGTTGGGCTAACAGTTGGACCGGGTGATCTTAGAGGTCTTTTCCAACCTTCATGATCCCGTCATTCTATGGAAAGTGTGATAATGCCAAGGCTTCCCCTGCTCAGGATGCTGAGGAGGGAACAGCAGCTGGAGCAGAAGCCATAAATCCTTCTGCTAAAGGACAAGGAGGCACCTTAGGAGCTGGTACCTTCTTAGGAGCCAAGAAGCACTGAGCAGAATAGAAATTATCGGGTGTCTTGGCAAGCCTGGGCAGGGATTGTTCAGGGCTCAGCAATTCACTTCATCCCTGGGCATCCCTCACTGCTTTGCTGGTTACATAGCAGGCTGGGCAGGGAGCAGCACCCAGGAAATTCCAGGAGCAGGGAAGGTCTTGGGTATTTGGAAAAGCGAATTACCTTTAGAGATGGGAAACAGACCTGGGGGTGGAAGGAGCTTCCTGTGCTCCCTCTTATCCAGGTGCTCTCTGGCCACAGCAAAGCCAGGAGGGGCTGTAAATGATGACTCGGCTTCATTTTTAATGAGAGCTTAAAATCCACGTGCGTCAGCAGGCAGCCCACTCCTCGGTCCCCAGCCCCGCGTCACGTCTCTTATCAAAGCCTCATTTCTAAAGAACAAATCACAAGTGCTGTTTCTGCTGTTGTTCCTTGATTTCTGAGTATGTAGGTGGACAAATTTTCCCGGATTTTCACCACAGCGAGTGGCTCCAGGGAGGATAAAAGGATAAATATAATCTATAGATCAGAGAAAAATCTATCTACAAGAGCCAGTGAAGTCACTTGGCTTCAGGAGCTCAGGCGTTAAATGCGCCACACTGAGAGGTCACCAGGTTTGGTGGCCAGACCCGGAGGGCTGGCAGGGATGCTCCAAGGGACTCGGTGTCAGCTCCAATGTTTGCAAAGCAGCTCAAACTTCTCAGGCAAGGAAGAGAGGCAGCAGAGTCCTTAAAGTTTGGGGAAAGCAGAAATGCAGCTGAGCTCAGGGGGAACCTGGTTTGCAGGGCTTTGCAGGTGGCTGGTGCAAGTGCCACAGGGCTCAGGAGAAGCAGAGAGGGACGGGGATGGGGATTGGGATGAGGCACGGACCTCCCACCTCTCCCCATACAACACCAGCACTCCAGCAAGCCCTGCTCGCACCTCGAGGGTGCTGTTAATGTAAACAGCTCTTGGAGTCATAGAATCATTATGGTTGGAAAAACCCTCTAAGCTCATCCAGTCCAACCATCAGCTCAACCCCATGGTGCCTGCTAAAGTGTGTCCCAAAGTGCCACCTCTACACATTCTTTGAGCCCCTCCAGGGATGGAGACTCCACCACTGCCCTGGACAGCCTGGTCCAGTGCTTCACAACCCTTTCCATTAGGTAATATTTCCTAATATCCAATCGAAATAGCCAGTGCTAAACCTCAGCATCTGGATGAGCTGAAGTCCTTGAGCAAGGGGCTGCGTCTGTCCAGCCATGGAGCTTTCCAGGCAGCTGGAAACCAGATTTTGGCTCTGAGCACACGTCTGAAAGCTGAGCACGTGGAAAAACCCAACCCCAAGGGCACAGAGGAGGGATGTGACCCTCCAGCTGCTGAGCAGCCCAACCTGAGCTCATGCCCCGTGTCCAGAGGGGACAATCTGAGAGTGTGGACACAGCATCCCACAGCCCCAAAATAGTGCTGGGAGACACAAGCAGAGGACCTCACCCTGCTCTGCAGTGTCCTAAGCACTCTGCCAACCCAACTTTTTTTATTCCTAACCCCTTCAATCTGCGTAGGGACAAGCAAGTCAGCCTAAGCTGTGCACTGAGCACACTTCTTGCTTTATATTACCCAAAGGAATGAGCTGCTATTATGAAATCATTAAATTAATAACTTGGTAATATAGGCAGATATATAAAACAATCTGTTCCTAGAACAAAAGAAATTACTACGTTCCAAACATTCATCATTTAATTTAACAGTGAATTAAAGCGGCATACATAATTTCACCCTCAAAATGTCAATAGCATTATGTAAATAGAGCTCGGCGTCCTCGTGGTGATGGTGTTTGCTGGCAGTGCCCACGTGGGAGAAGGTGCCCTCGCCCCATCCCTGCTCTCCCCAGCTTCCCTGGAGCCCCTTTCAGCACTGGAAGCTGCTCTAAGTTCTTTGGAGCCTTCTCTTCTCCAGGCTGAACAACCCAAACTCTTTCAACTTGTCCTCGTATGGAAGGTCCTCCAGCCCTTAGATCATCTCTGCAGCCTCCTCGGGACCTGTTGCAACCATTCCATGTCCTTCTTCTGCTGGAGATTCCAGAATTGGACCCAGGGCTCCAGGTGGGGTCTCACCAAAGCAGAGTAGAGGGAGAGATTCCCCTTCTTCGGATGCAGCCCAGGACACGTTGGCCCTCACACCTGCACCACGGTGCAATAAAACACCCAGCTCACATGGAGCACCACAATCTCTGTTAATTTTTGGCTGTGCTAACAGCTCCTCAAGGGAAAACCTAAGCCCTGAGCCCATCAGACCCTGTTTCACCATCTTTTCTATTCCAGATCCATCCAGAGGAAAGGAAAAGCTGTACTCAAATCCGGTATCCAAATCCACCTGACTCCTATCTCACTCATTCTAACTTAATTTTCTTTCCATTTGTGCCACCTAATATTTTTCCCTTTTGTTTGAAATTAATTTGCTGTAATTTATGGGAGCGTATTTTGATTGCTTTTGATTAAGTTTAACAAGCAGGAAAAAAAGGCGGCTGCGTGAGACATCAAAGCAAACAAATCCGTTTTCTGGGTCCGCTTGTGCATAATTAATAAATGCTGTCACTCCTCGTAAAGTAAATATATCTATTACTTTACAATGAAATATGTGTTGTAGCAATTAATACACGCAACAAAAACATGTCTTGGTTAAACCCACAAAAATATGGGAAGCGAAGTCACTCACTGGCATAACATCTGGGATTCGGGGCAATCCAGAAAGAGGCGTCGGCTCAGGGATGCTCTGGAAGTTCTTCCTCTTAGTTGCCCTAAACACAGGTTTGGGTCCATCTCTTCTGCAAAAACATGGGGTTGAAGCCTTTGCTAGCACTTCACTGTCTTTTACTGCCAGAATTTTTAGGTGGAGGGAACAGAAATTAGCAAAGATGTGGGGGAATAAATATGCTAAAACAATGGCAGCTCCTGGAAAAGGGGGAAAAAATAGCCCTGGACAGTTGGTGCCACTTCTAAACACATTAAATATTTATGGACCCTTGCTCATAGCTTCAAATGAGCTGTAAATTGAATGGAGGTTATTTTCTAGGTAATTAAAAATGGAGAGATGGAGGGGACTGTTTATGGGAAGCTGTAAAACGGCAGCTACAGAGATTATTACCAAGGCACCCTCCTCCGCTGCATCCCGGCTGGTTGCATCCCACTCCCACTGCATCCCAGGTGTTTGCATCCTAGCTGACTGCATCCCCTTTGCTCATGGAGCTAACCAAATACCTACACACATTCTGAGCCCCAAGTATTATCTACCTGTGGTCATATTTTCCCATCCCACCCTGTTTGGGATGAGCTGACAAACTGCTGTGGGACATTGCTCTGATTTTCCAAGTGATGCTGGAGCATCCAGAAACCGAAGCATCATCCCACCACAGGCCCTGGGGTTGGATCCTGTCCTGGGGGCTGGTAGCTGAGTTGCCCCATGCTGCACCAGCTGTGGATGAGTTTGTCACCTCCCAAACTCCTTTTAATTCCAGGGTTCAGCAAAGCCCAACAGCCCGGAGATCGTTTCCAATCACAGCCCCCTTCCATCTCTGCACAGAGTCATTAACATCCCTCTCCGCAGCAGGGCTCTAACTCAGCCTGTTATTAACGTCAGTTCTGCTGCAAACCTATTCCTGTGCAAATTAATCCTTCAGGGAGTGGAAACCTCCTGGACCGTGGACGTCTGTGCACCAGCAGTGCTCTCTGCACCCCAGCAATCACAAACGCTCCCCAGTCTGAGCACCCAGTCCAGTCCCTTTATAGAAAGTCACCCTGATGGGACCAGGGGGGCTGAGAAGCTTGGGTTGGGGGTGCTTGCTCACACCCACTTGTGTGATGAGGCAGGGCCCGTGGGGGTGAGGAGAAGGAGCCAGGACCTGTCTGGCAACTGCTGGAAGTCAGCGTGACAACCTTGGCCAAGAGCCTGACCTTCCTCCCCACTGAACCCTTCTTCCTCCTGGTCACCCCGGTCCCAGTGCGTCCCCACTGCTGGATCAGCCTCCACACGCCCCCAGTGCATCTGCTGTTGAGTTGCTCCAAATAACTCTGGGTTTCCTCTTTTTTTGCCCCATTCGGCTCTGATGATGCTCTGATGCAAGGATAATGAGTCACAGCCTTTCCACCTCTTCTGAGAAACCCCAGAACACAGCAGAAACAAAACCAAGTCCCAGGGATGAGCAGATGCAGCTTCAGGTCACGTTCTCCAGCTGCATCATGCTGGGGTTTGGATAAGACACTGGAAGAAGCAGGACAGAGTCTGACCTCAGACGCAGGAGCAAGGGAGGAATAAAGGACTGGATATCCCCACCCTGAGATATCTCCTCCACCAGGGGAAGATCTGGTGGCCCCAGGTCCTTCTCAGCATCTTCCCAGAGCTGGCCCAGTTGCTGCTGACCACCCGCAGAGCCAGTGTGTGTTTCAGAGCAAAGGGCAGATGCTGGTGGCAGTGGCCCCTGGCTTCCAGCCCCTCCCAAAGCACTCAGGGTGCCACGGTGACCCCAAAGCCATGGCAAACACTGAGGGACATCTTTCCAAACTTCCCACCCACACATACACAGGCAGGACTCTCCCTCTTGCACTTAGTCTTCTGTCTCTAAATAGCTCAGCCGATGGTCAATACTTTTAAAACTATTCAAACAACCCCTCTGAGGTCCTGACACCACAGCCTTGCATTCCAGGTATTCCAGGCCAGCTTGGATGGGGCTTGGAGCTCCTGATCCGGTGGGAGGTGTCCCTGGCCAGGGCAGGAGGTGGAACTGGATGGGCTTTGAGGTCCCTTCCAAGCCAAACCATTCCAGGATCTCTTCACGTTTCAGCAGCAGGACAGCAGTTTGGGAAGGTGATGGCTTCAATCCTACTGTTGTCCTGAGATTCCTCAGGATAAATCAGGGCTGCATCCTGCCAGCACAGAGAAAGGGGGCTGAGGGTGCTCAGCTGGTGGCCAAGGACCCACACAAAGACTTTTTGCCTCTTATTAAGGAAGGGAAACTGGAGGGGAGCGAGTGCAATTAAAAAGAAGGAACAAGAAAGGGAATGAGGGAGAACGGAGGGTAGGAAGGGAGATTAACAAACAAACAAAAAAAATCCCCAACTCCATCAGAGCGGAGGCTACAAAACAAATTAAAGTTGTTATGGCAACTGGTGTGTGTGGGCAGCAACACACGTCTCTGAATGCACAGAATTAAAACAAGCGTCATGTTCAGCAGCTAATTAAACACCGTCCAAGCCTGCTGCCTCGTGGTGCGGCCGGCTCACCAGGACACCTTCCAGAGCGTTGCAGGTGGGCTTTGGATCAGCCTTCCCGATGGCTTCCAGACACCCATCCTGCTGGGATGAGCTGTGGGTTTGTTTCCTAAAAACACCAATTGGGTTCGATGGGGCAAAGAACGTGCAGCATCAACATCTCCCGTGGTACCCATGGGGCACCCCAGGGACACTGAGAGGGTGGGAGCCACAGCAGATCCTAGGTGGGAGATGCCAAGGCTTTCTACTCCTGTTCCTCCCCTTTCCCCACACATGTGATTTTCTCCAGAAATGACTGGGCAAGGTCACCAAAAGGACCCTGAGGCCAGAGCGCAATGGGAACAGTGCAGTCCTTGTTCCTCCAGTGCCCCTCGGGGGATCTGCTGCTTCTCCTGCCCAACAAACCAGGGGGGCTGGATGCTCTGCAAAATGCTGCCTTTATGTGGGGAGGTCTGGAAATGAGGATTTTGGGGAAGTTGGAGAGCCAGACCCCATTTATCAGCACCAGAGAAAACAGGGCTGCAAGCAAGACACCTTAACCACTTCACCACCAGCCTGGGCTTTTTCCCTTCTTGGAAGCATCAGAGAGTGGAGCAATCAATGCTCCTCCAAGGAGAGGTGCAGGGCAGCACGGATGATGCTTTTTGGGACAGATGGTTTTTGCTCCAGCAAGGTCCATCAACTCTTTCACAGTGCATGCGAGGCAGGTTTGCAATTCATGCTGCAACCACCTGTAGCTTCCCAGCTCTCTGCTTAATCCTCCTTGACATCCCAGTTGCTGCCGCTTCTGTAATGAATATACAGACAGGGAATTAGAAGAGCCCGTGCTCGGTTTCATTTTACCCACTGAGTCTAATTAGCGTATGCAAAGATGCAGCACTCGAGGAATAATTCACGAGGACACGGCCAGGCAGGAGGGAACCCGGCGGGCACCGAGCAGCATCGCTCCTGCACAAGCCTTGCCCTGGCTTCAGCCAGAACAGCAAAACCTTGGAGCTACTTAATTGCAGAGGCTTTAAAGAGCTTTCCTAGATTTTACAGCCCTTTAAAATACTCCGGCGAAACCTAATGAATTCCTTTACTGAACGAGCCTGCCGGTTGTCCCACTTAGCACCCCGGGGGTAACGCACCATATATCACAGCTGTCAGAGAATTATTACAAGTGCCTTTCATAATTTGCTTTCTATAACCCCACGTAAACCCCAGGAGCTGCTTTTCGTGCCCATGCATTTCTTCCCAGGGCCAAAGGTTAAATAAAAGAGCTCCAGCCGTTGCCGTTTTTCCTAGTAGAAGACAAGGGGTTCGTTCTCTCAGTGCAGTCACCTGAAGGGCAGTTTGCCCAGGGTTTAAACCTCCTCTTCTCCCATGGAAAGCCTGGAAAGCCTCGTACTCTTCTTTTCCCTCTCCCCAGGCACCCACAGATCAGAGGCAATGGGAGAAGGACCAGCATCTTCTGCTCTGCACCAAGACCTCATTATTCCTGTCCAGGTGGGTCTCAGAGAGGAGCAGAGGGTCAAATCCCCTCCCTCCCTGCTGCTCCCACTGCTCTGGATGCAGCCCAGGACACGGTTGGTTTCTGGGCTGTGAGCACACGTTGCCAGCTCATGTTGAGCTTTTCATCCCCCAGCACCCCAAGCCCTTCTCCTCTGGGCTGCTCCCAGTCTGTTTGGAATTGCCCTGACCCAGGTGAACAGCTCTTCAAATAAAGTTATTAAACCAAATTTTCTAGAAAGCACTTTTCTCCCCAAGTTTGCAGGCTCTTTAGTTTTGTACATTTGTATTTTTGGTCCAAACAGAAGCTATTTATGTGTCTGAAAACCTTTACTTCTATTTTTTTTGTTAGCGTTCCCACCGGTTGGCGTTTCCTGCAAGGAGCACAGGGATTTTTCAAGCCCTGCAAAAGCCTGTCTGCAGAAACTTACCTCAAACAGCCCTCACACCAGAGCTTGATTTATGGTAGCAAGTGATGGAGCACAGGTGAGCACCCCAGTGGGGAAAAGAAAACAACCCCAGCAAGGCAGGGTGCTGGAGGTGAAACCATTAGCAGAAAAAAAGCTTCCCATCCCCTCTGCCCCTGCATGGACCTCGCTGCTCCTGGGTGGCCGAGGCACAGAGCTCTTGGATGTTCCTCTGATGGCCAAGAGCAAAGAGCTTAGCAATTTATGGCCAGCGTTAAGCAAGATGCTTTGGTCTCCAACACGGTTCAATTGCCTCCATGATTTAAATTCCCTCCTAGCTGGTCAGATATGAGGTGGAGCTGTGGAACGGAGACTTCCATCCAGAAGAGATGGAAGAGAAGAAATCCTCACAGATTCCTCTGTTCTAATGGGAAGATTTGCTCCATAGGTGGAGGAGTCAGGGGAGCCGTGCAAAGGGCAACGGTGCTGGGTACCAGCCCTGGATGAGAGGCACTGATGCTTCTAGATGCAAACTCTTCATCGGATGGTTGAGCCCCAATTCATGGAGTTTAAAAGATGAGTAGACAAGGCGCTCAGGGATATGGTTTGGTAGTGGACAGGTAGGGTTGGACCCAACGATCTCTCAGCTCTTTTCCAATCAAACGATTCTATGGTTTAAGCTCACCCTGCTCCCCTTAAGTCACAACCAGCCAGGCACAAACCATTTCACAGCTCGATGTTTCTTGTGCTGCTATTCAGAGCAAACCCTGCTTTGCTCCAGGCAACACCCATGACGTTTGTACCCGGCTCTGCCAGGCTTGCTAAGCAACGCAGAGCACTTTTTCTCCCCTCCACCGAACCACCAAGATGCAATCACAGAATGATTTGGGTTGGAAAAAGACCTTTAAAATCATAGAATCCAGCCATTGACCCAGCCCTGCTAAGGCTGCCACCAGACCATGTTGCTAAGTACATCTACTCATCTTTTAAACACAAAGAGGCCTCTTCCAGTGCTGGACAACCCTTTCAGGAAAGAAATTCCTCCTAAAATCCAACCTAAATCTCCCCTGGCACATCCAGAGGCCATTTTTCCCCTTGTCTGTCACTGGCTACCAGGAAGAAGAGACCAACCACCACCTCGCCACAACCTCCTTTCCAGGAGCTGCAGAGAGCAATGAGGTTTCCCCTCAATCTCCTTTTCTCCAGGCTGAACAACCCCAGGTCTTTTAACCTCTCCCCTTAAGACTTGTGCTCTAAACACTCGCAGGAGCATAAGCACCAAGCTGTAGCTTGTACTTCTAGAGCAAGAATTAAATACGACTTATTCCCCAGCTCCTTTATCGAAGGAAGAAGAGGCTCTCTCCAGAAGAGCTTTAGCAGCTTTCTTCAATTATTGTTTTATGCAACACCCCCCCCCCCAAAAAACCAAAAAAATAGCGTTTTCAGCACTTTCTCATATCAAGGAAGTAATTGAGTCAAAATGAAGAAGAAATTATCTATGAAGTTAATTATCTAGCAGCATGGTTTACACTCAGTCATTTTTCACCACCACGCAGTAACTGGAAGCACAGGCATTTTTCTTTCCTGTAATTAATGCACTCGGGATATGTGGGGAAAGCACCAGGGTTAGTTTTGGGTTGGAGGGAGCCTGCATTGGAGGCCGGTTATTACCCACCCGAGCCCAGAGGGGATGGGGATGTCAGGAAAGCGGAGTGAGACCAGCCAGGTAGTTTTCAAGCTGTCTCAGACAACTCCTGCACACAATCAGGGATGAGATTGCCCCAAGCACGGGGCTCGGTTTGGGAGCTGCCGGCCAGCAAGAGGAGTGAGTCCATGTGAGGGGCCAGTACGGGGACCTCGGCTCCCGTCAGGAGCTTCCTCGTGCCAGGAAAAAGGAAACTTGGAGCTCCTGCCAGCCTGATGCAAACAAATGCTCGAGTTTCCCCAGGCTGGAGCTGTGGTTTGCTTGCTGGCAGCCTGCGCGTGGTAACTGCTCTGGGCTTCCAGCAAGCAGAAGCGGCTGCTGTCGTCAATCCAGAGTTTCCAAGCATCTTCCCGAGTCAGGAGGACACAAGCAGCCTCCTCAATGCCTTCCTTCCCCATGGCCAATTTCCACAGAGAGTTTTCCAGTGCGGATGAAGGGACCCTTTCAGTCCCATCCCCGTGCAGGGATGCACAGGCTCTGGGGTTGCTCTGTCCAGAGCTCAGCCAGGGCAGGAGGGACTCAAATCCACCGCTGCCCTGGGGTGGCACACAAGGCAGAGCGAGCTCTCAGCCCCACCCAGAGCAGAACATACATCAAAGCCCCTTTTCTCCAGGTTTGCCCACTCCTCGACAGCCAGAGCAGAAGAGCATCCCCATGGCAGAGCCTTGCAACGTCCCACACTCCGTGCCAGGCACAGAGACCAAGCACAAAGTGCAGTAAACCCAGTTCAAAGCAGGAAAGCAAACACAAGCAAGGATGCTGGCAAGCTTCGGTAGGAAAAGGGATCCACGTTACTCTTCCCAAGCCTCTTTGCTCTCACAAAGCTGCAGCCAGCAGCCCAGGGGAAGGGAGAACTCCCCTCTTTTCAGCTCTGATGGGGCTGTCTGGGTACCAGCGTGTCAAAGGGGCTGGGATGGTGCTTTGCTGGGTGAGCAAAATCTGCTTTGAAATAAAAATCGCCTTCCGTTTCCATGAGGTCTCACAGCAGAGAGGGAACATGTTCCTCCATCCACAGGTAGCCTGGAGACCCCAGCTCTCCCCCTACTCCCTGCCCTACACTGGAGCTGGTGCTGCTCTGGGGTTTCGCTCCAGCTGTGGACTTTATTTCTGATCCTAACACACATTTAGAAATCATCTCTGCACTCTGAGGCTCTGTGGTGTCCACAGGAGCTGGATCTGCACCTGCGGGACAGCAGAGTGATGCTTCAGGGACCTACCTGTCTGCTTCCCTGCTTCTCTTCACACTGGAGCTAGGAGTTTCCCCACCATCCTCACTGACATCCCTTTCCCTAAGAGGAAGATTCACGAAAGCAAAGCCTTGAGTGAGCCAGGAAGAGTCCCTGCCTCCAGAGAGAGAGGGGTGACCCCTAGCACAGCACACAACTGGTATTTCCCCTCTGCCTTTCCCCTTGATTTAATTCATTGCTCATTTACTGCAGTAATTATATTAGGAAAGTGTAAGGCAGGACACAGGATTCCCTTGGAAGCTGCTAATTGTTGCTGGAATGAGGCCATTTGGGCAGTAATTGAGAGAAACACAGCTGATCCTACAGCCCCGCTCCCCAAAGCCACCGCCGAAACCACCTGGGGCACAGCCCCACACCACCCCTCATTAGCCACCACATTAATTGCCTCACATTAATGAGGGTTGTCACTGATATAATCTTGGGGTTTTGTACGGAGGAGCTGTTAGAGCTCACAACGCTACTGAGAAAAAGTCGCATACAGGTAAAGCAGGACCCTTGTGTGGTTTTGAGCCAACCCTGTGAACTTTGGGGACCTCTTGGTGGCCCCCTGAGCCTGCCAGTTCCCCAGGGACAATTTCTGTAGCTGGCCTGGGCAAGTCCAAGCTCCTTTTTCACTCCTCGCTGTCCCCAGTCCCAGCAGCACTGGGATGTCCCCCAAGTCACCCCCCAAAGCCCTTCTCCAGCTGCTCCACTAGAATGAAGGTGAGTGCCCTGGTTTTCCTGCTGCATGGCATCCCGCAACCCCAAATTCTTTAAGTCTCCTGGGGTCATCTGAGGTCCCAAGACCTGTGAGTGTCTCCAGAGCATCACTTACGATATTAAAGATAAGAAAATAAATCAATTCTGGTTTCCTCTCCTTGCCACAGACCTTGCCAAGCCTCCTGCCAGCTTCCTCCTCTGCCAAGATTATCCCAGATAACGATGATGTTTGGCGCCTTGCTGGAATCGTTCCTATTTCACAAAAGTGACCAGTTTCCTACATCCTCCTCTTTCTTTTTCTCTACCTGCTGGAAGAGCATCAAGTGAACTTCAGAGATTGAGGATCAAGAGGTTTCTAAATCTGAGCGCCCCCATCCTTGACCCACGGTTCCACTGATCACCATGTGGCCAGCAAGAGGTTATTTTTATGCCTTTACAATTAAACACAACACAGTGGGGTAGAAGAAAAAGTAATTTCTTGTGAAGTGAAGCAGCTCGGGAAAGTTAACGAGGCAAAAGTGGACCTGGAGGTGTCAGGAGTGCCCTAAGGTGAAAACTTATTTAACAGAGGATTTACAAAGAGGGAGGAGGGAGATGACACCTGCCCAACCACACTGGTCTGGGTGCTTATCAAAGCCTAAAGGAGAACATCAGATTAATTATCATAGAATGATAGAATGCTTTGGGTTGGAAGGGACCTTTACAGGTCACCCAGTCCAACTCCCGCCAGGAGCAGGGGCATCTCCAACCAGATCAGTTTGCTCAGAGCCCCATCCAACCCGACCTTGAACAACTCCAGGGATGGGGCAGCCACTGCCTCCCTGGGAAACCTGGGCCAGGGCTTCTCCACCCTCATCGTGGTGAATTATAGAGAGGAAAGGTGCCATCCCACCTATTTTTGATCACCCCTTGTGCTGAAAGAGTCTTTCCATTTCATTCCAGCTGCCGCTGGTGGGAGAGATGGGTCAAAATCCAATGAGTTGCACCACAGGTGACCAAATCCTGAACCAGCACCCCAGGAACTCGATCTTAAGAGAAACAAACTGCCCCTAATGCCCTTTTTACCTCCTGTCTGTGAAGGGGGAGCCATGTGGATAGGATGGGCATGAGCAGGGGATGCTGTAGAATCAGAAGGGAAGGAGTTAGTGAGCTCCAACTGCAAATTGGATGCACAGCTTAGGGTATCGCCAGGATTTGGGAAGCAATGGCAGGTACCTCCTTGCAACATCTTGCTTGTGTATCTGGGTTAGCAGAAGAAAAGGGAAGGAAAACCCCGTTTGCAGGCAGCCCTGGTCCCACTCGCTTTACAGCCCTTGGGTAGGTGCAAGTCCTGGAGCTGCTGGACTCCATGCTCATCTGGGACATCTGGAAGCCACCAAGTCCCCACAGCTCCTAGGGCCCATTCCCACAGGTGGATTTTGCAGGGTGTTTTCTGTTCCTCTGGTCTCACTAATGCTGCAAGTAGCCAAAATCCTCCAGAGCACCTCTGCAAGCTCATACCTGCGTCCAGCACACAGAACCCATCCCTACTGTGATGGGATGCATGGAAGGGTTGTAGTGGTTTGGAGGATTGTCCATGCTGCTGTTTGCAATGTGGACCTGGGAGAACTTGCATGAGGTCTCCAAGCAGCCTTTTTGTGTATGGAGTCTCTCCAGTCCAGACAAGATGAGGTTTGGCTCCAGTTGAGAAGGGCTGAAACCCCACACGGCTCCGTTTGTGCTGCTCCTCAAAAAGGACCTTTCCAAGCTACCACCACGCAAACGAAATCCTCGTGTACATCACGTAGGCTCTGCCAGCAGGGAAGGCGGCGATTTAGCACGCCGCATTAGCTCTGCCGCATCCTCCAGAATGATTTCCCACAGCCTCCTTCCAACGCTTCGCAAGCACGGAGCGTTTCGTCCTCTTGCCCGCCTTCCAGTGAGGGCTTTGTGTTTGGAGAGAAAGACTTAGCGAGGCTTTGGGAGGATAACTCACCAGGATTTCGCATCTCGGATTCAGCAGCCCCATCCCCTGGATCAGCGCTTCCACGGTGAAGAGCTTAGCTTTCAGCAGCTCGAGGTACGAGGCACCTGGATGAAGGCAACACGCTTATCAGGCATGGCTAATGCCTTCATCCCCAACATCTGCATATTCTGCAGCTCCAGCACAATCTCTACACTCAGAGCAGATACAGCTGCCACCTGGGGTGCTCCCAGCACAGCAGCTCCAGGTGCTGCTCAGCTTCTTGCCCCACCAGCATGGCCACTGGGGCTTAGGAAACGCATGGCACATCCAAACCACCCACGAGAGCCAGGGGCGACTCTAAACTCAGGCTCTTCGTTTTCTGATGATGCCTCCTTAGCTGGAAGACACGTGGAGCTCCCAGGAATGGCTTGGACACCTGCAGATGGGGTGCAGGTACCTGGTGAGCAGCAGCTGTGGAATCATCTACGAGATGATGTTTCACCCCGACCTTTCATAGGATCACAGAATCACCAGGTTGGAAAAGACCCACCAGATCATCGAGTCCAACCATTTCCTAGCAAAGGAGGCCGTCCTCCTTTCAGGAAAGCCTTGAGTGTTCCCAGCCTTCTCGGGGAAGAAATAAAATCAAACCCCAACCAAGCAAAGCAACCTGCCCTGTTATTTTCTACTCCTTTTCCTATGGAAACACACGGTTGGTGCTCAGCAGGTCTAGATGCCTCTGTTGAAACTTCGAACCCGCAGCATCAGGGCAGAGAGGATTTCAGCTTACTCCCCACACCAGGGACCCCAAACTTGGCTGGCGAGCCCCTCAAACGCCTCCCTCCATGCCCCGCTGCCTATTTCGGTGCCAAACGGCTCAGCACATCTGGCTCGCTCTTTCCGAGCTGTCATTTTCCTGGCTTCTAGAGGAGCGAATATGGTAAAGAGCAGCCTGGGTTTGCTACGCGCCTCCTGCGAGAGACGTGACATGTTTATTTTCCCCGCGCCAACTTCCACATCAAACGGGTTTGCTTTTTTTTCCGCGCTGCAAAAGGGAATATAGATCCATCCCTCCCCTCGGCACCAGCGCCCGGCTCCCTGTGAACAGCCCAGTGGGTCCTTCCACTCCCCTCCCAGCATCCCCAGGTCCCCGAGCTGCCCCTTCCGCGAGCAGAGCAGGATGGGGGAGGTCGATGTTTCTGCTCACGAGCAGCAAAGTGGAAGAAGAAACCCGAATTATCTTCGTCTGACTTGAAAAACTCGCCGCTTCGCGTGACCCAGATCTCAGTGTTTCAGCCTGGTTTTTAAGTGCTGTCAGGTTGCTCGTGGTGGAGGGGAAAGACATTAAGGAAAAGGGAAGGTATTTTCAAAAACAAAGTTCTTGCACATAAAAAAAAAAAACCAACCCTGCCACATGGGAACGTGTCAGCTCCTTTGAAATATTTTCTTGTTTGCTTGTCTCCCGGAGCAAAAACAGGCAGGGAATTGTTTGCAGCGCTGCAAAGCATTGACCCAAATCCCTGCGTCGCTGCAGCTGAAGGAGCCGCATCCCTCCCCGAGGCTCGAGATGCTCAGCCGGACACAGACTCGGGCGCAGGTGGAGCTCGGTGCTGCTTTGTCCCAAGGTTGGTTGTTCTTGGTTTATTATTTTTTTTTTTTTTTGCTTTTATATTATAGACATTATTAAAAAAAATAAAACTTTACAATAATACATTTGAAAGTCGTTGCCGTTTGAGCAATTTGTTTTAAAAATAAAGGGGAAAAAAAAAAAGGAAATTAAAAAAGCCACACTGTCGATGCCTATGGTTATGTATATACATACATATATGTAGGTATAGATGAGTGGTATATACGTACACTACATATGTATATAGAAAAGAAAGGAAAGAGAGGAACATATAGAGGTTTCCAACAGCTGATGGGTTGGATTCCATCCCAACCGAACTCTGACTGGACAAAAATGAAGATATAAGAACGGAAAATCTCTCCCTCGAAGTGACGGATTGGAAACATCAGGACAACCTCACGGCGTTTGACCAGGAGTCGCTTTTCTCTTCCGTTTTAAAACTCGCCTCGACCACAGGAAAGAAAGAAAGAAAGAAAGAAAAAAACAAAAACAAAATGCCCAACAACGTCAAGAGCCCGAGAGAGTCCCCTCAAAGGATGTAGAAGAGCTTCCCAATGGCGAGTCCATCCACTGGGATGCTCCGATGAGGAAACTTCACTGTCGCTGCAGCCTCCCCACAGCACCCGGGCTGATGGGTCCTGCAAGAAACCTCTGCCCAAGCTCTGCTCGATGCTTATTTTCCCTTCCTGGTGCCACTTGCAGCTCTGGATCCCCCACAGCGGGGGCGCGTGGAGGGGTTTCACCACGAGCTGTGGGCTCCTGCTTCAGAAAAATAAAACCCCAATGCGTCTTAAAAGACCAAAAGAAAAAGCAAAACGTGAAGATAGGAAGAAAACCACCAAAGTTTCCCAGCGCGGTGAGGGTCCTCCTGCCACCCGGCGTTCCCTGGGCTCAGCAGCCCCGGTGTTTCCGAGCGTTTCAGTCTCCGGCACGAGGTGATGTCTTCTCTTCCCCATCGCCCCACGGGGAACCGAGGGGAGAGCAAGCGTGGTGCAAGTGTCCCTGTCCCGCCGTCCTCTGCCTTCTTGCCCCTCTATAACAGCAGCAGGAGGATGGGCAAAGCGGGCAGGATCCGGCCTGCCCAGTGCCGGCTGCCGCCTGCCTTCTGGTCCACGAACGTCTTCTGGTCTGGCATGATGTCTGTGGTCAGCTGGGTCTGCGGGGATTCATAGAACAGTTTGGGTCGGAAGGGACCTCCAAGCCCATCCAGTTCCACTCAGGGACACCTCCCGCTGGATCAGGGGCTCCAAGCCTCATCCAACCTGGCCTTGAACCCCTCCAGGGATGGAGCAGCCACCCCTGCCCTGGGCAACCTGGGCCAGGGCCTCCTCACCCTCACAGGAGAGCATTTCTGCCTAAGATCCCATCTCATCTCATCTCATCTCATCTCATCTCATCTCATCTCATCTCATCTCATCTCATCTCATCTCATCTCATTCTCTCCTCTTTCAACTGAAAACGATTCCCCTCATCCTGTCCCTGCCCTCCCCGCTCCAGAGCCCCTTCTCAGCTTTCCTGGAGCCCCTTGCAGCTGCTCCAAGCTCTCCCCACAGCCTTCTCTTCTCCAGGCTGAACAAACCCAACTCTCTCAGCCTGGCCTCCTACGGGAGGTTCTCCAGCCCTTGCACCATCTCCGTGGCCTCCTCTGGGCTCACTCCAACAGCTCCATGTTCTCCCTGTGCTGAGGATCCAGAACTGGACCCAGGGTTCCAGGTGGGTCTCACCAGAGCAGAGCAGAGGGTCAAATCCCCTCCCTCCCTGCTGGCCCCACGGCTCTGGATGCAGCCCAGGACACGGTTGGTTTCTGGGCTGGGAGCACACGTTGCTGGCTCATGTTGAGCTTCTCCGCCAGCACCCTAAGCCCTTCTCCTCAGTGTCCTTTTTGGGGAAAAGCATCCAACCTTGAGAAACAGCTATTTTTGCCCTCCGGTCAGTGACATCAGCAGCCCCCAGAGCTATTTGCAGTGGGAAACTCCTCCCTGCTCCAGGACTCCCCTTTGCATGCTCCCTCCTGCCCCACACATACCTCTGAGTAGCACAGACTCTGTTCTTTGGACTTGTTTAGCTTTGATCCTTGGTCCTGGAGAGGAGAAAGGAGGAGGAAGACTTAAAGCAGGTCTGTACACCCTGAGCAGCTCCTGCCCAGGGTCACAGTCCGAGGTTTGTGACCCCCAAACCCTCCTGGGAGCTGCAGAGTCACAGGCGATGCCTGTGGTCCTGTGCACAGGGCATTGGAAACTGCAGCTCAGAGCCCATGGCTGGTGTTGAAGCACCCAGGGCAGTCAGAAGTGCTTTTGAAAGGTAAGAAGAAAGGAAAGGGGCTCATCTCTTCTCGCATGGCTCAGGGGCTTTGCTGGGCTCCTGCCTGAAGCAGGAGGGAACAACACAAGGCTATAAGCACTCATGCAGATTCCTCCCAGCTCCAGGTTCACCTCCTCCCATGCTCCCTGCTGCAAATATTCCTGCCGAGGACCCTGTCTACACCCCTGTGACACCCACCGGCCACAGTTCCCTGTCCCACTCCTCTCCCAGCATCACTTTATCACCCGAGGCATGAAGCCACAAGCCCAGCGCAGTGCAAGAAAAGATGTATTTTCCAGGTTTCCCATAACCATATCGAATTCAAGCTGTTTTCACCCCCAAGGAGCAGGAGAAATTGGGCTTGGGGAAGCTATACCAACCTTGCCCTGGGCACAGAGCTGTGCCAGGCAGGGCATGATGCGAGGGAAGGGGATGGGCATGGCACAGATCCCTCCCTTCCCCACACCAGGCAGTGCCCAGACCCTCAATTACGAGGCACGGCCAGATCCTGCCAGGTACCGCTGTACCAACACCCCATCCAGCCCGAGATGCCTGCACTGAGCAGGACTTTCTGCCACCAATCTCCTGGCGAACGGACCTACTGATGCTCCAGACCAACGCCTTCGGGTCCTACCTGGATGGAGGTGCAGGTGGTGATGACGCTTGTGTCGTACATGGTGTTGCTGTCATTGATGTCATCTGGCAAGGCAGGGTTCTTCTCCGTCTTGGGAGGCAGGGTGACGGGTGGCGAGGGGTTCTTGGGGGAGACGTTCACGTCAGTGCCGTTGCCAAAGGCTTGGATGGCATTTCCTGGGGGCAGAAGATGTTTATGAGGGGCTGAGCCCTAACAGTGAAGGGGCAGGGAGAGGAGGGGGACAGGCAAGAGCCTTACGGAGACAAGGGTTTTCCGTGAAGTCTTGGAGGAACTTCTCGCACTCCTCTTCCATGTTGCCGCTGCCTTTGCAGGAACACCAGGGCGAGATGGTGATGCTGGTGGTGCTGGCGTCAACGTAGTTGGGCGTCATGTCAAAGCCTGTTCTCGAATGAGGAGAGGGAACAGTGGTGAGGGGCTGCAGGGGGAGAGATCCTACACCATCCCGCCCCCCAGCACTCACCGATGAGCCCAGCGTAGGAGCCCAGGCACGCCTGGTAGTTGTCCCCAGGGCAGCCGGTCAGGGACTGGAAGGAAGCTTGGCAGTTGGTGTGGAAATCGGCCAGCCGGGACCTGGGTGCGAAGAGCAAGAGGGAGAGGGATGGGATTGCACCACCACTCCTGGCACAGAGCGACTCGGCAGCAAAGAGCAACGGTTTCAAAAGATAAAGGTGAGAAAAGAGGGTAAATGGGATTGAGAGAAGCGGATCTAAACAAGATCAAGACTAGGAAGGTGCAACTTCTTGTCTCTTCTTCATCCACCCCAGCCTGCCAGAGGGTCACAGGCGAGGCAGGGGTGTCTGCCTGTGGATGGGAACCCACTGGGGGAACGCAGGACCCTCGTTCCTCCATCCTTTCCTGCTCCCCACCTCCCAGCCCGCTCCAAGCACCACTTGACTGGCAGAGCACACCATAAACTTCACAACCTCATTTGGCCGCGCTGCTCCCTGCGTCATTATGCGACTGTAAAATTTCACTGCTTGTTTTCATCTTCCCCTTCAAATGTTAAAGCTTAAGAGTGCAATTAAAATGCCTGAGGTTGGGGGTTACATTTTCCTTTCTCCTTTTGCAGTCAAGAAGGGGATAAAACAAAAGGAAGCCTTGCAGAGGCCCCAGGGGCTGAGATGCTCACGCCCTGCCTGGTCTCCTCCTCCATCCCTGTTTGTCCTTCTCCTCCATCCCTGTTTGCACTCAGCTCTAGGGGCTGAGCAGAGGCAGAAAGAGCAGCACTGGGGAGAACCAGCAGGACCAGGAGGAATAAAGACAGGAGAAGAGGAGCAGAAGAGCAGATTTTCACTCCTAACCCAATTACTGGCTTGGTTACTCCTCATCTTCTCTCACTGCTCGGCGTAATGCATAGAAAAAGCCCAAGGAGCAATGGAAGGAGAGTTATTTCCAGGTGTATCTGGTTCTGCTGACACAAATCCATGCTTCCCATCCAATACTCTGAGGATTTTTCTTGGGATGAATCGAACCAGCGAGGTGGAAAGATAAAGAAATAGGAAGGATGTAGGAGAGGATGGACAGATGGACCAGGTGGACAGATGGATGGGCAGCAGCCTTCCAAAGTGACTCAGTCATTAAAGGAATAAACGCAAGGCTGAATTGTGGCCCAGGCTGGATCTCAATCACGGGGAGGAATTGCTGCAAAGCAGCCAAGTTGCTGACACTGTAGATGAGACCTTGCATTTCACAACAGAAAATCTCCTCAGCTCTTTTTTTTTTTTTTTTCCTGCACTTCATATAGAAAGAAGGAGGCATACATTATTTTCTTTAGCTTCCTCTTCCTTCCTTCTTAATTAAATGTCATCTTTGTCCAAGCAGTGATTGAATCATCCAGCAGTACCTGCCTAAAGCCATAGGAGCGGATGGAAATAAAGGGTAGAAATCATGTTATTTTTTTTTTAAATAAGAATGATTTGTTTTCAGAGGGTTACAGACGAACAAATGAAGCAGTGATGGAATGAAGCAGGAGGAACCGGCAGCGATACCTCACATCCAGCCAGCGCTGTTCATCACACCCCATCCCAAGGGCACGAAGGGAGCTGGAGGGGAGCAGGTACCACCACATGCCAGGTCGCTGCAGCTCCATGGGCTGCGTACTGGGGGAGGGACAGAAGAGGGGACAAAGCACAGCAGCTCGGGGCTGGCCCAGAGCTCTGGATGCTCCATGAGAGAACGCAGAGGTGTCCTGGAGGCTTTTGCTGCTTCCAGCCATCCGTGACCGGGGTGTTTTCCAGGTCACGGAGTTTCACAGCCACTGATGCAACTATCTTCTGTGGAGCATCCGAGTCTCTTCTGGGGATCCCAGTGTCACCCCACAACGAGCTCCTCGGCCGAGCCAGGGGTTTGATGAGAGCCATCCATGCACGCGGTACCTTCCTTTTCTTGCTTCCCACAGCTGGGCATGAGGGTCGCACTCAGCTTCCGTGGGACGATGGGCTGACGGCAGCGTGAACTGGATTCTTTTCCCACTTCCAGCAGCTGCCTGACCCACTTACAGCCTCCCAACGGGCTGTGGATTTCCAGGGCAAGGTCAGCCTCTTCATCTGGGTTATTCAACTACTCCTGACAAAAACAGAGGATTCCTGGGCACCGTCGCACTCCTCTGCATGTCAGACTCTAACAAATTGGGATCACAGAGATGACCTGAGGGCTGGAGCGCTCAAGGACTAACTAAGAGAGGTGGGGTTGTTCAGCCTGGAGAAGAGAAGGCTCCAGAGAGACCTTTAAGCAGCTTCCAGGACTGAAAGGGGCTCCAGGAAAGCTGGGGAGGGGTTCTGGATCAGGGAAAAGATGAGGGGGAACAGTTTTGAGCTGAAGGATGAGAGATTGAGATGACATCTTGGGCAGAAATGTTTTGCTGTGAGGGTGGGGAGGCCCTGGCCCAGGTTGCTCAGAGCAGGGGTGGCTGCCCCATCCCTGGAGGGGTTCAAGGCCAGGTTGGATGGGGCTTGGAGCCCCTGATCCAGTGGGAGGTGTCCCTGCCCATGGAACAGGATGGGCTTTTTGAGGTTCCTTCCAACCCAAACCATTCCATGGTTCTATGAAACGGCAATAACACAATTACCACCACCTCTCCCTCCTTTTCCATCTGCAAACAAGACTCACCCAGCCCATGCATGGGTTATTTTGGTCAGACCCACATTTCTTTTTCCTCCCTAGCGATTCAGAAAGAAACTCCCCATGCCAGCAGTGCAGAGGGAAGCTGGGGGCTCCCATCCTTCACCCATTCCTGGGACCAATGCTTGGCTCTCAGCACACCTTCTTCATTATTGGAGCTGCGCACAAAGCCCAGCACGTGAAAAAAAGCTCTGTCAAGGGTCTTCTGCAGCCAAACTCAGCCTCAAGTCAAGAGGTGCCACTCCTCGCTTAATCATAGAAAGGTCTGGGCTGGAAGGGACCCTCGAGCCCCTCCAGTTCCAATCCTTGCCAAAGGCAGGGACACCAGATCAGGTTGGTGGGAGGAGAGGGGAGAGCGCAGGGCGGCTGCTGCGGAGCAGAAACCCTCCAGTTCCGCTCCTTCCACGCCGTCCCCATCGCATGAAGGTGTTCAGGCTCCCTCCTCCCCTCCGCGGGAGATAAATAAAGTTTCCGACAGCATTTCCCCTCTCCCCAAATTAAAGGCGAAAGCCCGTCAGTTCTCTTAAGGAGCTGTGGCAAGTTCATCACCGAGCGCCACGCACATTTGTCACGCTGCTCCCCGGGGCCCTGCTCCTGGCTTGTAGCATCCTCTAAGGCAAATGTTATTCTTTTCATAATACATGACAAGCCAGCTGGTAATCTTTCCAGAATATCCAAGCCAGATGTCACTCTTTCCGTTGTACACAATGAGTTTGCAGTTGCTGGATCAGACTCTAACTGCCAGGAATAAACCTTACTGGAGCCAGCCCATCGCTTCTCAGATTTCTGCTTTTAAGTGCCCGGGCACAAAAGAAAAAAAAAAAAATTAAATAAAGAGAGAGGGAGCCAAGTCCATCTTAGCAGAAACAGGAGGGATTGGTGCCAAATTGCTGGCTGGCAGCTCGAGGTAGCAGGTGGGTCTGGCTGGGCTCAGCCTGCGACCGCCAGACCTGGGCTGGCAGCTGGGTCAGGGATGGGGAAAAAGGACGATGCTGAGGAGCTGCAGAGCACAGCTTCGGCCAGGGTGTTATTTTCCTGAAAGGCCTCCAAGAATAAGGAGTGAAAAAGGGATTAACAAAAAAATTATTATATATATATATATATATAAACTCATATATGGCACCCTAAACCAGCTCCAAGTGCTGGATTTCGAATTAAGGGGGACACAAGCAGCTTCTCTTTGATGCATGAAGAAAACGCGCTTGATTTAAAGGGGCTCCAGGAAAGCTGGGGAGGGGCTCTGGATCAGGGAGAGGACAAGGGAGAAGAGTTTTGAGCTGAAAGAGGGGAGATTGAGATGAGATTTTAGGAAAAAGAGACACTGGCCCAGGTTACCAAGAGCAGGAGTGGCTGCCCCATCCCTGGAGGGGTTCAAGGCCAGGCTGGATGGGGCTTGGAGCCCCTGATCCAGTGGGAGGTGTCTCTGCCCATGGCAGGGGTGGGACTGGATGGGCTTTGATGTCCCTTCCAACCCAACCCATATCATGATTCCTGGGTGAAAAGACCACGACTACTACGCCAAGTGGAAGCAGCCTCAGGGATCCAGAGGTTTTAACCCCTCTCCTTCCCCCTGCCTGACTCCACACGCTGCCCAGGGAGCTGGGTCCCTGCCGTGCACACGTTGTGCCCCTGGTGCCTCCATTTCCCACTGAGGGGACTTTGTGCATCACTGTAGGGTCCATCCCATCATCTCCTTCCTGCTCCCTCATCTCCCAGCCTTGTTATCATGCAGGAATTCAGAAGCAGCTTGCCAGCACCAGCAAGACACCCTCGCGCTGACATTAAAAGTCACCTACACAGCAGAGGATTTTTGATTGGCAGTTTGTTGATTTTTTTTTTCATTTTGCTTGTCGGTGCATTGCAATTTTCGAAGCAGCAGAAGCCCCAGAACAGATGCAAAGTGCCTAATTGGGCACTAATTGTTCCCCATCACCGCATGCCTATGAGAAGTCCAAGCCAGTCACTAATAACTCGCCACCCATCAAAGAAAACAGTATCGGGCTCTTGAATATTTCATATCGAAAATGTCCGAGATGCGGAGATTCCTCAAGACATGTTTTCACAGGCAATTTAAACGGACCAAGGAAAAATGGTTTTAATAGACACGAGCATTGAGATGCAGCTCGGAAACGTGCCTCTCCCTCCCCTGCAGAGCCGCCGTTGTTCAAGGAGCTGCGCCAACATGCAAAAAAACTCAGCAAGACATGAAAAACCCGCGGGCCCGCTGGGCATCCTCCTCCCGACACTCGCGCTGCCTGCTCATCCTGCTGGAGATGAATGCTTGGGAAGGCAGGAGATGCTGAGATTAAAACAAAATTAGCCTCAAACACCAAGAACACTGGCCAGGTAAATCAAAGAGCCCTGGGGATAAGGATCAGCCAGAGAAATGAGGGAAGACAGAGCAAAACACCACTCTCCTGGATGCTCCTCTACCAATGCTAGGAAATAGTTCACAGTGAGGGGTGGAAAGATCAATGGGAATATTTATTTTATTCAGGAAAAGCTACCTGCCACCTCTGGAGATCGGAGTCACCGGCTCTGGTGCGAGCCAGGAGGGTTTTATTCCTACCTGTAGTGACAACCCTTTCTCCATGGTAGCACAGCATCTCTGTAGGATGAGCAGCCCCCAGTGCAGGGAGATGGGGGCAGCAGGGAGGGGGCAAAGAGAGAGAAACAAAGGAGAAAGCCCCAAGCAAGAGGGAAAAACCTGGAGGACATACACCAGACCCACAGCTAGTTAGGAACCGTTAATTAAGAAGTCCGATTCTCCCTATGTATTTTTAGGACGCCGCATTTTGATTCACCACAGATAAGAGCAGTTGAAAGCCTTTTTTTCTTTTTTATCCTCTTGCCTGTGCTCAAACCCTATCATTACCCGGTAAGAGAAGGGAAGAATTAAACGCACGCATCATTTGATTTTAATTGAAGGACTGTTCTATTTCATTGAACTGCTAACTAAGCCGAACAGGAGATTGTGTTTACATAAGCAAACCCTGAGTCAGTATAGACTTGCTGTCACATTAAGTCAATACTTATGAAGGCTCCCTATTTAATTATTCAGTGCGAATTGACTTATTATTGTGTTAAGAGCGTGGTTAGCCTTGAGCAAAGTGGCCACAGAGTCGAGAGAAACCCCTTCCAGCTGCCTTTAGACACAGGTGCCCATGAGGTCCCAGGGTGATGGACCCTGGGGGCTGCCCCAGTGGTCCCCCTGTTCTGTCCCTCCCATACTGGGAAGTCAAAGCCACCAACCTTTCATAGAATCATGGAATGGTTTGGGTTGGAAGGGACCTCCAAGCCCATCCAGTTCCACCCAGGGACACCTCCCACTGGATCAGGGGCTCCAAGCCCCATCCAACCTGGCCTTGAACCCCTCCAGGGATGGGGCAGCCACCACTTCTCAGGGCCTCCCCATTCTCATTGTGAACAATTTCGTCCTAATGTCCCATCAAAATCCTCCCCCTTCCAATTTAAAGTCTTTCCCAATCATCCTATCAGTCCATGTCCTTGTAAGAAGTCCCTCCCCAGCTTTCCTGGAGCCCCTTTCAGCACTGAAGCTGCTCTAAGGTCTCTCTGCAGCTTTCCCTTCTCCAGGCTGAACCCAAACTCTCTCAGTCTGTCCTCATAGCAGAAGTTCTCCAGCCTTTGGATCATCTCCATGGCCTCCTCTGCACTCACTCCAACGGCTCCATCTCCTCCCTGTGCTGAGGACTCCAGAACTGGATGCAGCGGGGCAGAATCTCTTCCCTCACAGGTCCCACTTCTTTGAATGCAGCCCAGGACATGGTTGGTTTCTGTGCTGTGAGTGCACATCGCCGGCTCACGTTGAGCTTCTCATCCCCCAGCACCCCCAGCCCTTCTCAAGGCTGCTCTCAATCCATTCTCTGCCCAGCCTGTAATTATGCTGCAATTGCAACTTTAGCTAATTGAAAGCTGGACTGGGAGGCTTCCCTCAGTAGCTTATGCACAGCCCCGGTTCAGCCACCCACCCTGAGGACCCATCAGCATTGCTCCTCTCTGCCAGCTCCTAGTGCCTCTGGGAAATGCAGGAGCATCCTTCCCTCCTCCTTCTTCCCAGACAGCGATGTGGACAGCTGAGCTGCACTTCTGAGCCGCTCTCATTACACGGCGTAATGAGAAAGTTGAGCTGCCGCTCCGCTGTTTGTCAAGGAAACATCCATTATAGATGGCATTTTGTCTGCACTAAACAGAAGAGCGTGAGGACGAGGACGTGGGTTTAAGTAAGAAGCGTTTTGTTCCCATGTTTGGTGTTTAATCAATATCGAGCCAGCCTGGACGCGTTCCTTCCCTCGCACACACCCTGAGCCAAGCTGCCCTCGTGGGTCTTTGGGTGATGAAGCGAGGCTTTCCGACTTTAGCATCCCAACTCCAGCTGAAGAGAGAAGGTTTCTGCTGTGCAAAAACCCATCTCCTTGGTGCACAGACACCAGGGTCCTGCAAGGAGCTGGGTAGGATTTGTCCTCTTGCACTCTCAGCCACGAAAAGGGAGAAAACTCAGGCAGAGGAAACATCACACTGGGTTTGGATGCTGAGGAGCTACAGCCAGTGGAGGCTGGGAAATTCTTCAGCACCAGCATCACTGAAGCATATAAGACCAGATTATTTGTGTTCCCGACTTGCTGATGCAAGATGAAAAATACAGCAAACTGCAGCTGCTGAAATCAGCTCTTTTCTCCCCTTTCCTTCCCTTTCCCCTTCGCTGAGGTTAGTGTTTTGCAAAAGGTTTTTATATTCCGGGAGCTAAAACCTGTCCGTTGCAATCAGACACAAAGCTCGGGGAGTTTGTCAGGCTCCTCCGTCGCGCCGGGAAAAGCATGAAAAGCTTCACAGATTGCAGCGATCTGAGCCTGACTCTCTGGGCAAGAGGCTTTGGGGCTGGGGCACCTCACCAGAGATTTTTAGCAGCGTCACAGACCGTTTGAATCGCTTTGTCTGAGGCAAAGCCCAGGATTTCAGCCCAGATCCTGCACCCCACGCCTGGGAAGGGAAGGACACGGGTAGAGCGCTCGCCCTTGCTGGGATCTGAGCCCATGCAGGGATGTGAGCTCAGGGGATGCATTCTGACCCCTTTATGTCCTCAAACGCTGTGTGGTGCAGGATGAGGAGCTGCACAGCACCCTCCAGGTGATCCAGAGACCACTCCGTGCCAGAATGCTGCCCGCTGGCTAAAACACCTCAGTCCAAACCATTCAGAAAACATCCCCTTCCATCAGCAGTGACTGAAGAACTAGGGGCTTTTATCTCCCCAGCTTTGCAACCAACGATGGGACAGGGGCTGGTGTTCAACAACCAGCCCCACACAGCTGGAAAGAGGTGGCAGAAAGCCATAAAAGCCTCCAGAATGAGCATTTCCCATACTGGGTATAAGTCAATAATTTAATTATTCTTCTCCTCCAGCTCCTCTGTTTCTTTTGGAAACGTGAGTTCAGGGTGGGTTTTGTCCTGCAAGAGCAGCAGCCCCTACAAGGTGCAGCCCCCTGCACCCAGCTCAGCACCGACACCACTGAGAAGCCACAGAAACCTCCCAGCAAAGTCCTATCCCAGCACCGAGGGCTTCACCGTTCATTAGGCGTTCAGCCAGGAGGCTTAATTACACTCGCAGCCCGCACGGGAGCATTATCTCATCTCCTGTCATCGCTCAGTTTCAAAGCAGCTTGCTGATCTGCTTCTGGGTTTAATGCCCTTGCCAGTCCCACGTGTTGATAAGGAGGATGAGCAGCAATCCGCGATGCCGGCCCGATAAGCTCAGGCATCAATGGGAAATCCCACAGCAGCCCCCAGCCTTGCTTTGCCCAAAAGGGGCTCCGGAGGATGAGACATAGAGGGGTTTCATGCTTGGTTTGCTCCTGGGTGGAAGCTGGTGGGTACAGAGGCCATGGGAAGGAGGACGGCACCTGCACGCTCCATTTACACCCCTTCCCAGCACCCAGTGATGCTCTTGGCAGAGGCTCCCTGCCAAAGCTTTGTTATTTATAAACACAGGGGATCTCGGAGAGGCAGGAGAGAGAGAGGAGAGCCCTCCTCAGCAATAGGCAGCCCTGCAGACCAGCAAAACAAGCCAGGAGACGCTCAGCAAAGGGGATTCCAACCAATCAAACCCACCGCGCCCACACAGAGGTGCAAGACCTGGGGGTAAGCACAGTGCACACAGCCCAAAAAGCCAGGGAGGAAGAAGCCAGACAGTCTCCCCCCTGCAAAACAACACCAGTAAAGGGAAAAAAAAACCCAAAACACCTTTTTCTCCACTCCAGCTCAGCTCAGGTGCTGAGCACAACTCACCCTGGGTAGGTCACTGCTTCTAAACGCTTTTGTAGCTGCAGACACAAGGGGGTCAGGCAAGCTGCTGGAGGGAGACAGCATCTCAGAGCATCCCTGGGCACCAGTCCCCAGCTGCAGGCTCTTAACCCCTCTCATGCCCCACTGCCACGAGTTGGGTAATGGAACTGATTTTAATAGGGAGTTTGGAGTAAACCTGCCTGCTCGAGGCTCGGGGAATGCTGCTGGAGCCCACCAAGGGCAGAGCTCTGGGAGAGGAGTGGATGGGATATGACCTTCTGCAAGCCCAGACCCGAGGAGAGCGTCCACACAGATCTCAGCAACGCTCCATCATGGGGAGAGCAGCAGAGATCAAAGCAAAACCCTGCAAACCAGCACCCAAAAGCACAAATAAATACCAGTTTCAGGTGCTTTGCAGGGTGAGATCCCCAGCCAGGACCACCTCTCCCCAGCCAGGCAGCAGCCACGCTACTAGAGGAACATCTCCAACAAGGAGCAAACGGCCAAAGCAGCTGCCTCTCCTCTTTCTGGTGGAAAGGGAGATCTCATCACTGACCTGGGGAACCTGGAGCTGCTTAGCCTGGAGAAGAGGAGGCTGAGGGGAGACCTCATCGCTCTCTGCAGCTCCCAGAGAGGAGGTTGTGGTGAGGTGGGTGCTGGGCTCTTCTCCCAAGTGAGAAGGGATGAGAAGAAATGGCCTCAAGTGGCACCAGGGGAGGTTTAGATTGGATATTGAGAAAAATTTCTTCAGTGAGAAAATGGTGAAGCACTGGACCAGGCTGCCCAGTGCAGGGGTGGATTCTCCATCCCTGGAGGGGTTCAAAGAACGTGCAGACGTAGCACTTCCAAAGATGGTTTAGCAGGCACAGGGGGGTTGGGATGACGGTTGGACTGGATGAGCTTAGGGGACTTTTCCAACCTCAATGATTCTATGAATTTCATTTAATGCAGTAACAGGCTTATAATTAATGCTCGGCAACTCTGTGGCCTCTCTGGTCCCCACAACACGCTGCTAACACAGGTTTCCCCCTCCTTGAGCAGATGCATCCGCAGCGTTTAACGTCAGCCCTGCTGATGGAGAGGCGCTGCCGTTAATTTGGCCACGACTCAGTGCAGCCCCGGTATCTTTTATTCATAGACACTGTCTCATTGTATTGCTTTTTGATAAAAAGCCGCATTCCGACGCTTCAAACACAGTCGCTCGCAGCCAAACGAAGACCTGAAGCTGGGTTATTTATTTATTTCACCAACAGGCTCTGGGAAACTCCATCACCTTGATGGCAGAGACCCTCCTCCTGGAAGGAAACATGTTCTTTATGAGGCTGATCCAGCCCCCGGAGGGCGACAGGAGGTTTTTTGCTGTATGAATAATGAGCTTCATAATGGAACAAAAGCCTGATCTCCCGACTTTGCTCTGCCACAGGGGAAAAAAGGGGCTTTCAACAGCAGGGAAGTTTCGCTGGGGATGCTGGAAGCACACTGAGGGATTTTGCTGCTTGGAGGGTGTGGGTGCCCCTGTTGCCACGGTGCATTTGGTGCATCCATCCCCTCTGCAGCTTGGGGAGACAGAGCAGTCCAGGTGGGGAACAGAGCCCCAGCGTTCCCAGTGGGAAAACAGCTCCATCCCTGCTGCTCTGATCCCACCTCACGTCTCTAAGCCACTCCGAGCACTGCCAGAGGGCACTGCCCCACTGCTCTGATTCTGCTCCATCTCTCTGTGCTGAGAACTTCACCCCACGACAGCCTCCTTGGCCAAGCACAGGGAAGGGTAGAGCTGCAGTTCGGAGCAGATCAGAGCTTGGTTGGGAGCTCCTACGCTTGCAAACCACACTCAGCCCCACGCAGCAAAAGGAGATTAAACCCAAAGCCACACCTCAGCCTCTCCAATTGCAGCCAAAACCCATTAACTCTGCCCCGTTTCATGCTGGTACCTGGAGGAGACTCAGTCAGCGATGGGAAGATGCAACCAATAGACTTGGAATAGCATCATACAACAAGAAAATGCTGCAAACCCAGTCACAGCCCTGCAGAAACCTCTGCTACAGCCTGCAAGTCTCCCTCCAGCACTGGGAAGGGCAGGAAGAAGCCTACATAGAACCCAGCGCAGCCCTTACCGGCAGAGGTGATCTGTCCGGCACGTGGTGCGTAGATCCAGGCAGTTGGGCTTCTCCTTGTCCTCGTAGGAGCAGGAGGGGACGATGGTTTGCCGCCGGCGCTCGGCGCAAGCCTGGTCCTTGCAGGAGCAGAAGAGGAGGCGGTAGGTGTACTCGTTGGGGACGCGGTCAAAGAACTGGCGCAGAGCCTTGTGGCATTTTCTCCGGCTGCAGTGCTCGGTGGCCGAGATCTCCTTGCTGCAGGTGGAGATGTAGCCTGAGCGCAGGCGCTTGCAGTTGTCGTTCAGGTTGCAGGCTTTGGCCGCGTCGAGGCAGTGGTTGCTTTTGGAGTTGGCCGCGGGCTCCATTCCTGCCCGGAAAACAAGAAGGAATGAGCACGGCAGCATGGAATGATGCCCTCAACCTGAGGAGATGCTACAGGGGAGGCGGCATTGATGCGACCACTGGCATCTCCAGCAAGAGGGATTAGAACAAACACACCATTTTGGTCCATCCCCCCGGCACAAACTGGATGCTCTTTTCCAGCATGGAGAGGATTAACACACCTCAACTGCAAGGAGGACCTGGTCAAACAATCTTTGGTGCATAATTCATGCCATGAATTTGCAATATAGTTTTTTTTTCCTTGTCAATTATTCAAAGAATAATTATTAATTATTCAGCCTGCTCTGAAGCAGAATAATTCGCTGAGCTGCTCAGGGCTCCCCAGCTCCTGCAGAGTCTCCTGGGGTTCCCCAAAACTCGGTCACCCCCAGCCTTTCCCCTCAGGGACAATGGGGACAAGGCTGCCACCAGCATTGGCCGGATCCCAGCAGCCAGCAAATCAAGCGAACGGGGAGGGAAGGGATGGAGCCAAACCACCAAACAGAAACAAATGCTGAACTTTCTTCTTTTTGTCAAAATGATGGATCACCCTCGGCAGCCCAGGTGCTATTTTGGAAGCCACCTGACTGCACCAGCCATCTCCTCCCCGATTTCCTCCCCTCTGGAGCCCGGCCAAGTCCACGGATTCCTCTATTGCCTCCCAGCTCCTCCTGGCAAACGCAAACGGCAGCAGTGGGCAGGGGTTCCTAAAGAAGGAACTCCCTGTGCTGCCCTGCAGGTGAAGAGGACTCTGGGGTGTCCTTTGCAGCCCAGGATTTGACGCTGTCCCCTTTTCTCATCACCTTATCCAACTTCTGAGCTGGGTAGCTGCAATCACAGCGCTACCTGTATTAATGGATCCCAATTACAGGGCAAAGGTTGAAGATTAGACGTATGTAAAGTGAATACTTCTGATGAGATATGATGTACGAGTAGATCTGCAAGAGGCAGGAAGGTTGTTTGAGTTAAGAGAGATGTTTGCGCTGATGGATGGTTGGAATGTGAACTGGTGCTGGGTTGAGGGATCCTCCTCCCTGCTCCGCATGGAGCTCAGTTTGGAATAAAGCCGGGGAGAAAGGAGGTAATGAGAAGTTCTTCAGGGCTCCACACCCTCCCCAAGTGTGGAACAGGGCAGAAATTGCCATTTTATCAATTGCCATCACAGGAAGGACATGGAGCCATTGGAGCGAGTCCAGAGGAGGCAAGGGCTGGAAAACTTCTGCTATGAGGCCAGGCTGAGAGAGTTGAGGTTGTTCAGCCTGGAGAAGAGAAGGACCCAGGGAGACCTTAGAGCAGCTTCCAGTCCTGAAGGGGGATGCAGGAAAGCTGGGGAGGGGCTCTGGATCAGGGAGGGCAGGGATAGGACAAGGGGGAAGGGTTTTCAGCTGAAAGAGGGGAGATTGAGATGAGATCTTAGGCAGAAACGTTTTGCTGTGAGGGTGGGGAGGTCCTGGCCCAGGCTGCCCAGAGCAGGAGTGGCTGCTCCGTCCCTGGAGGGGTTCAAGGCCAAGTTGGATGGGGCTTGGAGCCCCTGATCCAGTGGGAGGTGTCCCTGCCCATGGCAGGGGTGGGACTGAATGGGTTTGAGGTCCCTTCCAATCCGAACCATTCCAGGATTTCACAGCAGGCACCCCCAGCCCAGCTGGTGCTATGGAGTCCATCCAGCCATGGGCTGAGGATGGAAGCAGCTCACGACACTGATACCAGAGAAGCAGAAGGGGAAAAAGATGCTTGAAGAGGCTTGGGGGGCAAATGGTTCTCTTTTCTCCTTGCCCAGCCTGGCTTCTGGTTTTGGGGGGAAGGCACTGAGCACCCTCTGCCCCTGGCTACCCCGGCGCCAAGAGGTTAACAGCCAGAACCGTGGCTCCCCAGCACAAGTTAGGGATCTCTGCAAAGCACTGGCTTATTGTCTAATCCTCCGGAGCATCGCTCCTGCCCTGCCGGAGACCTGCAGGGACCTGGAGGAATTTTAATAGAGCCGCTGTTTGAAAGCGCAGGGTTTCTGGGGAGCTCATTAATAAAGCACAAGCATGAAAATTTCATGAGGCGAGAAGGAAACGGGGACCAGGGAGCTGGGGAGGGGACCTTGCTGGGAGCCTTGGTGCCACCAGTCATCCCCTCAGCAGGCTCTGCTTGGCCTCTCCGTAGGAGGCAGAGGAGGAGGGCGACGAGGGTGGCAGAGATGCTGCAAGCCCACTCGGTGCTGTGCAGCACGAGCTGAGCCCAGGGGTCTGACCCCCACTTCATGAGTGAATTGGACCCACACAGGCAGAAACACAGTGTGGGGCTGGTTTCCCAATGGGAGGGAGCCTCATCCTTCTTCCCTGCAGGCTGTGGCTTCCACAAGGCAGGCTCCAGCACCATTTGGGGCTGCAGAGCATCCTCACCGCTGCTCTGGAGGGGTCCAGGAGTGCAAAACCTTGTGTGTGGGGAGAGCTGCTGCATTTGCTTGTGGTGCTCAGTTGCCATGCTGGCTTGTGATGCTCAGTCACGATGTTTGCTTGCAATTTTCACTTGCGATAGTTGCTTGTGATGCTCAGTCGCGATGTTTGCTTGCAATTTTCACTTGCGATAGTTGCTTGTGATGCTCGCTTGCAATTCTTGCTTGCCATGCTCACTCGCCGTGCTGGCTGGTGATGTTTGATTGTGATGTTTGCCTGCGCGGTTTTCTTGCAATGCTTACTTGGAATGCCCGCTCGCAATCCTCGTTTGCGATGCCACCAGCCTCCTCGGTCCCAGCGCGCTGCCCATCGAGGGCAGGAGCAATCAGCACCCGTCGCTGCTCTCCTCGCTTACACAGCCCCTTCGTTCTAGAAAGGTGAGGTAATCCCTCCGCTATCCCCACAGGCAATTAGCAGCGCTCGGCCTCAGCCTTGTTATCGAGAAACAACACTAACAGCTCATTTGCTTCAATCGCTTGGGCTCCCGGGTCGGAGTTAGGGATCCCAGGGGGGCAGCTGCTCGCTGCTCCCACCATTCCAGCCCTGAGCCAGAGAAGGATGGAAGAAGCATCCAGAGGAGGGTTGGAAGAAGCATCCAGAGGAGGGTTGGAAGAAGCAGTGAGAGAAGTGGTGGAAGAAGCATCGAGGCCATCCTGATGGCCGCAGCACATCTCCAGAGCATAACAACAGCCAATTCCTCTCTTCTTCCAGTCCCAAAATTACCAGACAGGCTTCCGTCTCCTCTCGTTTTGCTTTTATGAATAAATCAACCCATGAGCATTTAATCCCCCGCTCCAGACACTTTGCTTTTCAGACTTTCCAGCAGCTAAAATATTTCCTTGACACTAATGTAATCCAAAGAGGCGTGCGAGGAGACGGGAGGGGGTGGCATCGTCATCTTGAACTGGTACTAAGCCCCCCCGGAGGGATCCTGGTGAATTCGCTTTAGGTGACGGCAGCGACGGGATGCGGCGTCACTGCCCTCGTCCCAGGTGTCCCCAGGTGAGCGGGGGTGACTGTGGACACGGCATCAGGGTCTCTGCGATGCCACCACCCTCTGTCCATGAGCAGCCCACAAAATCTGGGGACGCAGGGACCCCCAAAACCCCGTGGTGGCGGGTGACGCAGAGCTAAGAAGAGAAAGAAGAAGCCGCCAAGGCTTTGCGTGACCTAATTTGAAAAAGGGGGGTTGCGGGGTGGCAGCACAGAGGGGTTGTCATGGAAATAGATGGCAAAAAAAAAAGTTCCTGAGGATGATGGTGGAGTTTGGGTTCCCAAGAGAAGGTTGTGGAGGCAGAGAGAAGCTCTGAAGGCTCCGCATCCCTCTCCCAGCAGCATCCCGGAGCTCAGCTTGAGGCCGGCTGTGCTGGGAAGGGAAAGCAAACAGGGTCATCCCCTCGGCTTCCCATATACAGGGCGTCCTGCTGGTCCTAAATCTTGCAGAAGACAAAATGCTTTATATGGAGCGATGGGTGGGCAGCGGGAGAGCGCGGTCCCCTCTGGACTGTGCCTCCTGCTCCTCCCCTGCCCAACGCCGCGATGCTCGGCTGCGTGAGAGGACACCTCAGCAAGACAAATGAGGGGTTTGCAGGCTCTTCAGCCCCCGTCAGCTGTTTGATACAAGCCCATGGTTGGAGTCCCACAGGTGAAAACCTAAATCACAGCCTGGGGGGAACAAGGAAGACGGAGGAGGAGGCTGCTGCCCGGGGCAGGGGCTCAAAGCAAGCCCCTCCTCAGCCAGGCTCGCAGCACGGTTGGATCCCACCAGGAAGGTCTGAAACACAGAGGACCTGTCCCAAAGTGCTTCAAACCCCAAACAGCTCCTGGGAACCAGCTCCAAGATCACTCCCCTACACCAGGCTCCACCACCCCTGCTGGCTGTGGGGGGCACACGTCACCTCCAACTGATGCTCAAGGCATCAGGTCTGGACTGATGGGAGAAAAGACAGGCAGGAGAGCAACGAGAGGAGCTGGAGGAGCAAAGGAACAAGCCACGAGGGAAGAAGCAGCACAGTGTCCTTGCCAGGAAGCTCAGCAGCAGGTCTACGATCAGGCGTAAAGAGAAGATAAAACAGTGGATGCATGTTGCTTTTATTACCTGAGAAAATTGAAGCAAGTCTGAATATATCAGAGAGACGAGAGGTGACCGGCTCGTAGGGGGAAGCTTCATAAAATTCTTCTCCTAGAGTGGGAGGAAAGAGTGAGAAGGGAGAGAAAAAGCAAATTAAAACCCACAGAATAACCTCAGCCACCACTGAGGCTACAGACAGGAACCCCCCACCTAGCAGGGCAATCTGCGATCTGGGGAGGGAAAAGCAAAAAGGATTTAAATTATGAAAGGAAAAGCCCCTTTGGGGCCAACTCAGCTTAATTCTTGCTGGTTGGGAGGTTGTGCCTGGGCAGCTGCCTGTCGGCTGGTCTTGCTGCAAGCTCAGCTCCTTGGGCAAGGCAGGTTTGGCAGCGTCTGCCTTCAAACTGACCTCAAGAGTTGAGGGAATTTAGTTCAGAAAGGGCAACGTCCCGTGAATAGGGCTGCCCTGTCCGGGCCAGCTGCACACTGGAGGTTTTAGGGTCTGTATTCAATGCTTGACTGACATTTTGTTGTTACAAAAATACATATTTGCCTAAGAAAAACATTTCTTCCTAAGATCTCATCTCAATCTCCCTTCTTCCAGCTTAAAACCCTTCCTCCTCATCCTATCCCTGCCCTCCTCCATCAAGAGCCCATTCACAGCCTTCCTGGAGCCCCTTTCAGCACTGGAAGCTGCTCGAAGGTCTCCCTGGATCCTTCTCTTCTCCAGGCTGAACAACCCCAACTCTCTCAGCCTCTCCTCACACAGGAGGTTCTCCAGCCCTCGGCTCATCCCCGTTGCCTCCTCTGGACTCGCTCCAACAGCTCCATGTCCTTCCCGTGCTGGGGACTCCAGAGCTGCATGCAGGGCTCCAGCTGAGCTCTCCTCAGAGCTAAGAGGGGCAGAATCAAGCCCTCCGCGGGCTCGTCTTTGGCAATCCACACTTTCCAGAAGGAACCTGAGCACCTCTGTCTGTCCTCAGGCTGGGAGCAGTCCCCTCTCCCTCATTTTTCATCATCGGGAGGGCAGTGGCAAGGCGAGGCATGCGTTGATGGGCTGAAAACCCTCCAGGCATCCCACCATGCCCAGCCACTCGGCTCTGCCCTCCCAAATTCTCATCTCAGAGATGGAGAGAAGCTTCTGATGCTTCCCCTTCATGTATCTCCAGAATATACTTATTTCAGGGAGCCACCCACCACTCCAAGGAGATGAAACTCTCCTCCAACCCCACCAGCCACAAGAAAAAAATGAAATACATGTAAAAATCAATGTCTGGACTTTGAATGCCCCAGCTAGTGGCTGAGCAGCAGCCCTGAGCATCGATCACTGCTGTGCCTGGCAGGGTCCCTGCCCTCATCGTGGAAGAGCCTGGTCTGCTCCAGGGATGGAGCCTGGACCACTCCAGCCCCCGTGTGCTCCACCGAGTTATTATTAGCCCAAGACGGCAGCATTTATCCTGTGTAATTAAGGAGCCACTTGAAACCCTGTGCTGGAAAACAAGCTCATTAAGAGTCGGGGAGCGCGAAGGAAGGTTTCTTCCAAGCCCAGCAGCTCCTCAGCACCAGTTCTTGGAAATCTAGCAGGGCAGATGTAGGTGGCCAGACAGGGAGACCCAGGTTGGGTTGTCTCCAGTGGTTTTCAGCCCATCACCTCCATGTCTTGCCTTCAGGGTGATGCTGGGGATGCTCCCTGGGGGTAACAGCCGCCACCGGGGCCGAGAGCAGCTCCTGCTCCTGGTCCCAGGGAAGGAAACACACTCCGAGCAGCCTTCTTGAGTCCGACCCCCTCTGCCTCACTAGGTTTCCTAATGCTCCGATGACAAATAGCACCTTTATTAAAGTGCATTTAGGAAACACTGTAACCTCCTGGTATATTGCTTCGCCAATGCAATAAATAATTAAACACCAGCTGAACCCTGCTGCTCGCTAGGAAAATTACTGAGCATTAAAAGGGCAGGGGACTTTTCTTGAGCTCACTGAGATGCAATTAACCTCCGGGAATGAGGGTGGAGGGAAAGCAGTTCTCCTCAGCGACAGGGACTGCCTGGATCCTGCATCCGTGGGGCTGGACCGGAGGCCACCAGACACAGCATCTTCACTAAAAGGCAGAAGGTTGGGCTCTACCTTGGACTTCTCGTTTCTTTTACACACACTGATTCATGCACATTAAAGCGATGAGCTGATGGACCTCCCCTGAGCTTTTCTCTCTCCTTAAGACTTGGTATAATCACTTCTTTTCCCACCTCCTCCTCCAGATACAGGTCCTGGAGTATCCAGCGAGCAGCAAAGCATCCAGCAAGCAGCAAAACATCCTTCATTGATGTTTGCAAAACCCTCTCAAATTGCTGAATGAAGGCTGCTAATGAGAGGTAGAAAACAATTAAGCAGTAATTCCGGCTCTGGGCTGGGTTTCAGGCACTTTGGTCCCTATTCTGACCCAGATTTGATGGCATTTTCACTCTGGGGGCTGCATGCTGGGCTATAGCTCCCTGCACCCTCACCACCGCCACTGAAGCCCTCCCAGCATCACCACCACCTCCTCTGACTTCAGTCCCAGCTCAAGGAGGAGGACAGAACCCTGTGGCTGCAGGGATGGAGGCTCCATCGACTGAACCCCTTTAGCTCAAGCTGCTTCCAGCCAGGGCAACGAAACAGCAGAGAAAGAGGTATTTTTACAAGCCCAAACCAACACACTTGGTGCCATGGGTGGCTGAGACCCTCATGAGCTGCCACTGGCCAAGCAGCCCATGCCCTTGTGGGGACTCTGCCACGGCCTCATGGCTCCGGTGCGGGTGGTTCTGCACAAGATGAAGCTGGATTTAAGAGCTTCCACATGCAGAGCCGGCCGTAAGCCCATTAAAGGGATCTGTACTGTTAAACTGATGCCAGCTCTGCCCCTCTCCTGTCTGGAGCGAGCTGGGCGCTGGCAGAGTGGCACAGAAGGAGGTAGAGCCCATAGGACAGCAAAGTGAACCCCACCAGCACAGACACCAGCCCCTCACTATTAATTCCTTCCTCTGAGCCCATCAAACAGCCCTGGGACCAGCCACACGAGGCTCCAGGGCAGCCCCAGCCCTGCAAACAGGCAAGGGGTTCACCCGCTGCCTCCTCCTGCCTTCAGGCAGTAGATAATCCTGCCTTCAATGAACAAACCAGCCCCGGGCTAGCAAAATCCAATTTCAATTACCTGCACTGCTCCAGCCTCTGATTTACTCCTTCGTCGGGCTGCAATTACAGCAGGCTCCGGCGCTTCGCCTCTGCAAGGCGAGACCCCAGCGAGCTCTCCCTGCTGCTCCTCAGCCCACAAACCCCAGCACAGCACAGCAAGGGGACCAAGGAGGCAGCAACAACCTCTGCACCCCGACAGACCCCAAAAGCTGGTGTCGAGGTGCAAAGCCATGCCCCAGCCTTGCTTCCATCTGCTCCCCAAGGGTACATCTCCTCCTCTGGGGCAGCTAGGAAGGTGGGAGACCAGTTGAGAGGAGCCCTGCCCAGGCTTGCAGGGACCTGGCTGCCCAGGCACAACAGCTCTGCCGCGATAACCACCAGCTCTTGCCGCAAACACAGCCCTGAGCCCATTTCTCCCTCACCCTGAGCCCACATGGGGCAGATGAGATCTCAGCCTTGTCCCCGTCAGCATCCTCTGAGAAAGGGGAGACCACCTGCCTTGCCCAGGGTGCCTGTGCAGCCCAGGACGCTGCTCAGCCCATTTTTATTCATAGAATCCTAGAATCACCAGGTTGGAAGAGACCCACTGGCTCATCGAGTCCAACCATTCCCATCAATCACTAACCCACGTCCCTCAGCGCCTCGTCCACTCATCCCTTAAACACATTCAGGTGACTCAACCCCCTCCCTGGGCAGCCTGTTCCAGTGCCCAAGGAGAATTATTAGAGGAGAACGTGCCCTCAGAGCTTCCCAGCCTCCAGGTGGGTCAGCACCATCTCTCCTCCCACCCCCTCCACGCCACGGCAGCCCCACAGAGCCCCGTCCCCTACCTTCGGTCAGCCCCAGGTGTATACTCCAGTAGATCTGAAGGCACTGAAGCTCCTTCTTCATGCCCCGCTTGCAGCGGCAGTCGTAGAGGGGGCTCTCCTGCAGCACCTCCAGGGCCGCCTGGCACTCCTTGTTGGCCAGCATGGTGTTCCTGTCGCGGCCGGCCAGGCACTGGCGCAGCGTGCGGTAGCGGGAGCTGCAGTTGGGCTCGGCCGCGCACAGCTCGTTGGCTCGCACGCAGTCCACGGGCACCCGCCAGCCATGGGCCTCCTGCCCCGGCGGGGACGCGGGGCCAGCCAGCGAGCGCAGGATCTCGTCTGAGAGAGGAGGGCAGAGACGGGTGAGGGAGGGCAACCGGGTGGCACAAACCCCTCGGCATCCCCCTCCCCGAGACCCCAGACATCAACCCGTGTCCCTGACTGGTCCTTGGTACCAAAGCCACCTCCGGGATGCTCTAGCGAGGGAGACAGTCCTGTCCAGTTCTGGAACCCCCCAACAGGAGGATATGGAGCTGTTGGAACAGGTCCAGGGGAGGCCACAGAGATGATCTGAGAGCTGGAGAACCTCAGCTGTGAGAACAGTCTGAGAGCTGGGGTCGTTCAGCCTGGAGAAGAGAAGGCTCCAGGGATACCTTAGAGCAGCTTCCAGAACCAAAAGGGTCTCCAGGAAAGCTGGGGAGGGGCTTTTTTGAAGGGTATGGAGGGACAGGGCAAGGGGGGAATGACTTTAAATTGGATGGGGGAAGATTCAGATTAGACACTAGGAAGCATTTCTTCACAATGAGGGTGGGGAGGCCCTGGAACAGGTTGCCCAGAGCAGGGGTGGCTGCCCCATCCCTGGAGGGGTTCAAGGCTGGGCTGGATGGGGCTTGGAGCCCCTGATCCAGTGGGAGGTGTCCCTGCCCATGGCAGGGGTGGATCTGGATGGGCTTGGAGGTCCTTTCCAACCCAACCCATTCTATCATTCTATGATCTGGGAGTGTCCTCAGCCAGAAGCCCCACGAGGGCTACTTAACATCCAGCTGGTGGCCTGAAAGAGAAGCAGGGTGCTCTGGCACCCTGGCAGCAGGGACGCATCCTAAGGCACAAGGTGGAGAACATGAAGGGTTAAATCAATGCAGAAGCAACCGTAAGGCCACTGGACTCTGTTCCTTATTAAAATCAAACAAATAAGCAACCACAGCCCCTGCGCTTGGGGACACAAACCTCCACAATGACCTCTGGAGAGTCAAGGGACGCAGCGAGCGCACCCGAGCTCTCCCCACTCGCTGCCGTTTGGGTTTGATTTTGCAGCTCATCATTTTCTGGATCTTTTAGGGCATCTGACTCACAGGTTTTCGAGCACTCAGGCTTGTCCCGGGCTGCGGGACGGCTGCAGCTCGGGACAAACTCTTCCCCTCAGGGACAGCCTCCTGCGTGCCAGCCAACCCTTGGGGTGGCAACCGTGCAGCTCACGTGGCTCCCGCCTGCGCGTGGCCAGTGCCTTCTCCTTGGACCTTCCCTTGGCAGGCTCGGTGCTCTCCCCTTCCCACCGGCACTGCCTCAGCTCTCATGCTATTTCTATCGTTCCATCATTTTCTTTTGCTTTTTGAAAGAGCTTCTTGCCAAATAAATCCCAGGCGCGGCCACTGGCACCGTGGGGGCATCGAGAAGAGGGGCAGGCAGTGCTGGCAGGGCTGCTCCCCCCATACCCGCCACAGGGAAAGCGCTGGAGCAGGCAAAGACGGGCACGGCAGGACCTGGAGGGCATCCTCAGGTGATGCAGGGAGGCACCCTGCTTCCATTTATATCACAGGCTTGGGTGTCATAGGATCTCAGCATAGAACCATGGAATGGTTTGGGTTGGAAGGGACCTCAGAGCCCATCCAGTTCCATCCAGGGATACCTCCCACTGGATCAGGGGCTCCAAGCCCCATCCAGCCTGGCCTGGAACCCCCCCAGGGATGGGGCAGCCACCCCTGCTCTGGGCAACCTGTTCCAGGGCCTCCCCACCCTCACAGCAAAATATTTCTCCCTAAAATCTCATCTCAATCTCCTCTCTTGCAGATGAAAACCGTTCCCCTCATCTTGTCCCTGCCCTCCCTGATCCAGAGCCCCTCCCCAGCTTGCCTGCAGCCCCTTTCAGCACTGGAAGCTGCTCTAAGGTCTCCCTGGAACCTTCTCTTCTCCAGGCTGAACAACCCCAACTCTCAAACCTGTCCTCACAATGCACCAGACGGGCACAGCAAACAGCATCCAGCCCCCAACCCACAGCCACGCGGGCAGGTATGGCAGGGGGACAGTGACACCTACAGGCATGTGACAAGGGCCACCCGTGTCCCTGCCACCTGCCAGGGCACGGAGGCAGCTCCTGGGCTTGGTGGGCACCCAGCCCGAGCAGCAGATCCCCCATGCAGACAGCTGCCACCACCCTGGGTGCCTCTGCCCACCTCGCCGAGCCAGGACACGCTCCTCGAGGAGAGGAGAGGGGATGCTCGGGGCTCTGACGGCTTCGCAGGAGGGACGGGGCGATGCTGGGGGTGAATGAGCAGGGTGGGCAGCAGCCCTGGGTGGAAACATGCCTGCTGCCTGCACTCAGGACAAAGAACAGATCCCATCCTCTTGGTCTTCAGTTGATGCGGGTGCAGAGCTCCTGCGCTCACGTTAGATCCGATTTTGGGTGGCAGATGTCCCTTGGGAAGACCTTCCTCAGCCTTTCAGGATTATATTCCACATGGGAGGCAGGCAGGATCCACAAGCGGTGGAGACACATCTGACACACAGATGGGTGGAGGAGAAACAAGCGCCTCTGGATACTCCTCAGGGTCGAAATGCCAGCTCTTCGCCATGAGGGGGATGATGCTTTGGTGCTTTGAGTAGAAAAGGGCCAGCTCTGCGCCTTTACAAGCTGGGAAAGCCCAGCCCGAGGCACCCAGCACAGCAGCTGGGACAACCTGCTCCTGCTGCATCCAGCTGCCCCAGGGCAACCGGCTCCCAGGCATCCAGAGCCATCCCACAGCTCCACCATGTGCCATTCCTCCTCTGACGTCCTCGCCCAGCCCAGCTGCAGATCCACCTGGTGCTCACCCCGTGCCCTCTGCCCAGGTCTCAGCTCCAATTCCACCTTCGCCAGGCGATGCCACGAATCCTCTTCCCAGAGCACCTCCCAGAGCCTCTCCTCCAGCTGCTATCCCACCTCCCTGCTGGCTCCGTGCGCCTCCCAGGCAGAGATCAGAGATGCTGGCAGGCAGGTGGGGAAGGGAGACAACCTTGCCCTCATCCAAAAGCCGCTGGACCACATGGAGCATCCTTACGAGAAGCCCCGGCACCCTCAGCATCCCCCAGCGCTGGGGTGGACACTCGCTCAGGCCGGAATGGGAAGCCCAACAGTAAATCCAACCACGGAGGAGCTGGCAGGGATCTGTGGTGGCGAGCTGGCCCCAGCCTCCTGGCTTTTGCCTGCAGAGCCTGGCAGGGAGCAGGGCGCTGCGTGCCCCTTCGGCAACCCCAGGAAGATGCCTGCAGCATCCCACCCCACATCCAAGCCAGGGGTGGGATGCTCCAGCACACCCTGGAGCACGGCTCAGAGCCATCCCGCTGGAAAAGGAAGGGCACCAGCAGCCCTTTGCCGCAGTTCACAGCCCACACAGGACACCTCGGTCCCCCAAATCCAGCAGCACGGGTGGGTTTGCCTCCTCCTGGCTCTCGGTGCTGCCAAGCCCCAAGCTCCGCAGCCCCCGCAGAGGCGCAAGGTCGGGAGTTTGCATGAAGAGGGTTTTTTCCTACCCGAAAGAAATCGCCTGACAGACACACACTCGCTAAACTCCCATCAATAAAACATCTGCAGAGAATTTAAACCTAATCCTCAGCAGTCTCCGGGGTGTCGGAGCACAGCGAGGATTTGCAGGCAGACGCACAAGCCTCAGCCAGCAAACATCGCCATGGCCCGCGTGCCTCTCGCTCCCGTGGCTTTCCCCCACAGCACCAGGCTCTTTTCGAGCTCTAATACACGTTTCCTTTTTACTGGTCCTGCCAGAGACCTTTGGACACAGGCAGCTTTAGAGGCAAATATTTATCCACACAACCCGATTCACAAAAAAGAAAAAAAAACCCCGCTGCTCGGGAATGTGCAGCCTCGCAGCCTGGAGCCGCGGCAGCGCTCGCTTGCTCCCAACCCAAGGGCTTTTTTGGCTCATCAGAAAGAAAAGCCCAGATGTGAAGAGCCAGGGTTCCTTCCGCACTGAGCCGCGCTCTCCTGCTCCTCATCACCAGGCTGGGTTGTGGGGGGCAGCGGGACGAGGTGCTGTGGACACCCCATCCTTAACGCTCCATCTGTGGGTACGGATTCCTTGTGATGACGGCTCGGGGAGTCACAGCACCTCTGGCCAGAGGGGACACGGTCTTGTGACCCAACCTCCCTCCCTGCATCCAAGAAACCTTTGGGAACGGGTGCGATGGTCTCGCTTTCATGCAACCTCCCCTGCGAGGGTGAACAGACCGTGGCTCTGGTGCATCCTGCAGGTCCCTGTCCTCCTGGATCTCGCTCGTGAGACACCCAGCAGCGTAAAAGCAGCCAACTGCCCCCCTGGTCAGCCCTGGAGAGCCCTTTCTCTCCCCTCCCAAGATCTCTTCCTACTCGTGCTCCCAGAGCATCCATCCTCGCTCTCTCTGGCTCAGAAGGCAAAGCTCGCGTCCCCCTGCTCCGGCGCAGCTGGCAGGTCACAGGGAAGGGCACCCCAAATCGGGGCTCAGCCCCCCCAGCACTCAGGCCTGCGTCCCACCCCACGCACCTTTCCTCTCGCCAGGCAGCGATAACGCTGGGGAGCAAGGGAGAGGAAAAGCCTGTCACCCCGCTTCCACCCAGGGCGCAGGGTCCTCCCTGGGGTCTCCGAGCGGTTCCTCTGCCTGCAGCTCCATCCCCGCATCACAGGACGCTCTGGGAGGAGGTTTGCTCTGCCAGCCTCCAAACCTCCCTTCAAGCAGCTCCCTGTCCCGCATCCCTGTCCCGCATCCCTGTCCCGCATCCCTGTCCCGCATCCCTGTCCCCGCAGCAGGAGGATGCTCCTCCAGCCCAGGCGAGCTCAGCAGAGTTTCTCTGGGATCACAGCACGCACTCAAACCTCGCAGGAGGGGAAAAAAAAAAAACCCTGATTTTTCTCATTTTCTTCCTTTTCACCTCAGATCCAGCGGGATCTCTGGCTTCTCCCCCTCGCCGGCTGCTCCTTCTCCGCAGGCGGCTGCCCTAGAAATGCGAAGCTTCCCTCCTGGCAGAGCCCAGAGCTCCTAAATAACTCGCATATGACCTAAAGCAACACGCCACGACTTGGAAGAGAGGGGAAAGCGATTCCCCGCACACAATCAGCTCAACTTCGCGAACCGATTCTCCACGCCGGGTTCCTAAGGAGCGGAGGGGCTGGAAGGTGCCGGGAGACACGGGTTTGGAGGGGGCAGAGAGGGGTAAATCTCCTCCAAACTGCAAATCCACGCAGGCTGGCAAGGAGAGAAGGGCTAGAAGAGGAGCAGGGCTCTGCCTGCTGCTCCCCCTGCTCGCGATGGGGCTGCGGGGGATGCGCTCCCACTTCCTAATTTTGATGGAGAACGGGGAAACGAAGCTGCCCCCGATGAAAATCCTCGTCCCCGGGGAAGGACGCGGCAGCTCCGCCGTCCTCGCCCAAGCAAGGCGACAGCATCCCCGCAGGGGCCACTCACCTACGAAGAGGACGATGCAGAAGGCTCTTGCCAAGATCATGTTAGGAAACCCACGCCGCCCTCCACGTGTGCAAAAAAAAAAAAAAAAAAAAAAGAGGGGAAAAATAGGGAAAAGGAGGAAGAAAAGGGGGAGGAAAGAAAAAAAAAAGGGAGGGGGAAGGGGGGGAGGAATAAAAAAAAAAAAAAATTAAATCCCAAGGCAGGCAGGTAGATCCCAGATCCGGGCTCGGGGGGCGCGGAGCCCTCAGCCGCCGCTCGCCGCCTCCCGCATCCCCGCCCGGCGGCTCCTGCTCGGCTGCCGGGGCGGGGAGGGGGCGCGGCGAGGGGCGGCTGCGCTCCCGGAGCCCCCGCGGCCGAGGGGCAGAGCCCGCAGCCGCCCGGCCCCTCCCCGCGCTCCGCACCGCGCAGCGCAGCCGCCCCGGGGCTGGGGAGGGGGCTGCTGCGGACCCCAGCGCCTCCAGCGCTCCGTCTCCGTCCCTCCGTCTCCATATATCCCTCTCCGCCCATCCCTCTCCATCCCTTCGTTTTCATCTCTCTGCCTCCATCCACCCCTCTCTATTCGTCCCTTTCCATCCACCCCTTTCCATCCCTCCATTTCTATCTTTCCCACTCTATCGCTCCATTTCCATCCATTTCTCTCCATCCCTCCATCTCCATCTCTCTCTGCATCCCTCCCCATCCTTCCACCCCCATCCCTCCCTCTCTATCCCTCCCTCTCCATCTCTCCCTCTCCATCCCTCCCTCTCCATCCCTCCCTCTCCATCCCTCCCTCCCCATCCCTCCCTCTCCATCTCTCCCTCTCCATCCCTCCCTCTCCATCTCTCCCTCTCCATCCCTCCCTCTCCATCCCTCCATCTCCATCCCTCCCTCTCCATCCCTCCCTCTTCATCCCTCCCTCTCCATCCCTCCCTCTCCATCCCCCCATCTCCATCTCTCCCTCTCCATCCCTCCCTCTCCATCCCTCCCTCTCCATCCCCCCATCTCCATCTCTCCCTCTCCATCCCTCTCTCTCCACAGACCCTCACATCTGCGTCCTTTTCTCTCCGCCTGGGAACCACACTCTGCGGATTCCCTGAGTTTGAGGAGGGGTCTGTGTGCAGACCCCTGTGCTCTCCATCTCCCTCTCTCCATCCTTCACTTTCCATCCCTCCGTCTCCAGCCCTCCCTCTCCAATCCCTCTGCCCGGGAGCCACACAACGCGGAGGGCAGAGCAGCCACAGATGCCCCAGGGTAGAGGTCTCCATCCTTTCCTCTCCAACCCTCTCCACTCAGGAACCACATTCCGTGGATGCTTCGAGCAGGAGGATAAGGTTGAGGGCGTTTGCCTGCATCCTCATCCCTTTCCCTCTGCCCAGGAACCGTGCACAGCAGACACCCCAGGGCAGGAGGATGGGGTGAATCTGTGTGCAGACCCCCAGGTCTCCATCCCTCCCTCCTTCCCTCCCCGGATGCACCGGCCTGCGTGCAACCAGGGTCCCCCCATGGCTGCAGACGCCCCCTCTGCACCCCCCCGACCTCTGAGCGGCCCCAGGCTCTGTTCCAGCTGCAGGGATGGGAGAGGGGGACCTGTTGGGTTGGAGGGACGCAGGGACAAGTGTGAAATGCCAGGAGCTGAAGGAGGAAGAGAGGACGAGGCACCCACCCAAACAGGGACCTACCGGCTGATCCGCTCCCTGCTGCCGGGATGAGTGGGAGGAATTGGACACTCACGCACATGTGCACACGCACATCCAGCTGGGGAAATTACTCATTCACATCTGGGCTTCGCAGCCAGCCCAGCTTCCCAGGCAGCGGCGCATCCCAGCATCCAGCCCCTCTGCCCCACCTCAGCGCTGGGAATTCAGGTTATTGCTGCCCCGACCCCTCTACCCCACACCAGGGCTGGGAATTCAGGTCAACACAGCTTCCCCAACCCTTCTGCCCCACACAAGGGCTGAGAAATAGAGTCACTACTGTACCAACCCCTCTGCCCCACACCAGGGCTGGGAATTCAGATCATTGCTGCTCCGACCCCACTGCTACTCCCCAGCCTTGTGAGCTGACAGGGTCCTCTCTGCTGCATCGTGCAGCTCTGCCAGCCTCCTCCTTCTCCTCCCAGCCCTGGTGGAGCCTCTCACCCCTTTCTCTGTCCCTGATTTGAGGCCGGGACCCTACAAGTCCCTGCAATGTTGGGTCCTGACCCTGGACACACAAAGACCATGAGCAGCAGAGCGGAGGATGCTCCGTTCCTTCCCCTCAGTGGGATACGGAGCCTTGGGAGCAGGAGGGGAGATGGGGGGAGCAGCCCCTCTTTGCTAAGCCCTAAGAGTGGCCCAGGGAGCACCACGCTGAGCCTTTCTTTCCTCACACAGCCTTGTCTTTGCAGCGAGGGGCTTCAAGAAATGGGCTGGCACCGCGCCTTGGCAAACAGCACGCGAGATCCTGCTGTTCTTTGAGTAAAGACCCCGACAGAAAGAAAAGAGGAGGGGAGCACGACAGAGAACAGATCAGAGCCATACGCCTCAGTGAGGCTCCCCGTTTAACAACATCCTTCCCTGTCCTGTTCTTTTCCTGCTCCTTGCTCTCCCTGGCTTGGCTTCTATTGCTTTTAAGAGAAACATGTAGCCTCTGACTTAGCAGGATGTGAAAGTGTTTCCAAAGAGCCTGACTGGAAAGAGCAGGGAAAAGGAGTGTCCTTAGCTGCCCGGCGTGGCTTTAGTCTTGCCAGGTCTCATTGCAGTGGAGGTTACGCTTCTTTTTCTGCAGGAAATTTACCCAAAAGTGCCAGTCCTGGTGCAAAGAAGCTGCTGTTCCTCTCTCACCTTTGCACCTGTGCTTGTTCCCCACCTGTGCCGGAGATGGGACGCCAGCAACAGGAGCAACGGGAGGTGCTTCAGCCCATCCCCAGGCCCCTCTGCCTCAGGAAGGTGAATATCTGCTCCTATTCCTGGTTCCCTGCCATCTCAGAGCCGAGCAGAAGGAGAGGATTTCCTTGGCCAGGAGAGGGAACTGCTCTCCTCTCTTCTCCACTCTTCGCCCTCACCGCTGTCTCCCTCTCCTCTGCCTTCCCAGGCTCCAGGCTGGGCTTGGAGCAGAGGGATTGTCACCCCATGGAGGGGACATTCTTGTCCCCACGGCTGCTCCCAGATGGAAGAGACTCAGCTTCAGACCTGACTTTCCCTTGTGTTGCGTTTCTCTCATGTGCAAAGAGGCCACCAGAGACCCCCAGGACCTCCCCTCGCCTCAGCATCTGCATCGAGCCCTGCATCCCACAGGGCCAACCCCATCAAAACGCTCTCCCAGCAGACACCGATTGTGGCGCATCCCTGCTCCGGTGTTATCAGAAACAGCCAGCTACCCGGCCTCTCATCTAGAATTTATTCCAGGGGAATTTATAGCCTGTGTCACTGGGAGCTCCTTAAATCAGGGGCTTGGCACGGGAAGCATCACATCGCCCAGCCTCCTCCCCCTTCAGTTTTGGGATTGGAAGGGTTGTGCACCCTCCTTTAGGAGAAGGGGAGATGGGTGGGATGGTGGAGGTGACTTTTCCACCGTCAGCTTTGTGGGGGCACCCATGGGGCTTCCCTTTCCACAGCCCCAGCGGCACAAAGAGGGCTCTGTGATTCTGTGTCTGGAACGAAGCTGTGCAGCCGCTGAGGAGCTGCTGGGCTGGGCTGGAAGGAGAGGGTTGGTGTGGAGGGAGGAGGATGGGAAGCTGAGGTCTTCGGGATCGAGGGAGATCTGCAAGGGACCTGCCCCAGGGCTGCCCGCAACCCCCAGCGCACGCTCAGCAGCTCCCGTGGCGCTGGCTGGAGGGTTCCACAGGGGGTGAATGATGGGAGCCAGGCTTTGTGCCCAAGCGCCCTTTAACTCAGCTGTGCTGCGAGAGGTGGCTGCACAGGTACGTTCTGGGCACCACAGCCATGCTTCATTTCTTCAGTGTCTTTTAGCTCCAGGGAGCAGGGATTTTGTTCATTTGTTTTCCCCTCCTTGTGGATGGGAGGCTGCTTGACCCTATTTTTTATCAAGAGGAGAAGAAACCCATGCAAAGGGCTGGCTGAGCTGCAGAGGGAGCACGGCTGGGTCACCTTGAGCTCATTTGCTGCGTGCACAAAGAATTTGCTCGTGCAAAAGCATGCACGGAGCACAGGGCACCCATGAGGAAAGGCGGCCTTGCTCCTCGCTGTGCGAAACTCATGTGCAGCTGGCTGCGTGCTCTCTGCTGCTGGGGAAGCCCTGCGTCTCCATCCTCTTTCAATCGCCGTGTCTGACCAGGGTTTTCCACTCAAGAGTGCCCTCAAAGAGCTGGTCCCCAAAGGCTGGATCCTCCGATGCCGTCGGGGCTCACCCTGGCACAGACAGTCACACTTCCACTCCCTCCGGGTATCTCCTTGGGGATCACATTTGCAGGGCTGCTGACAGCAGCCAGCTCGTAGCCACCGGCTACAGGCGTCCTTATAACACCCCGACACTGATGGACCCCGACAGCTACATGCAAAGCAGAGGCTATTTTAGCCCTTGTTGCTGTTTTCCCAGCTGATTCTCCCTCTTTAACCTCTACTGGAGAAACCAGCCCCTTCCCCTGCCTTCCCTTCTCCTGATGTCCTGGAGATCATGGGTAAAGAAGCAGCACCTGCAGGGGCATTGAGTGAACGGGAGTCCAGCCGATGCCAAATCACACTTTGACTTCTCCTAGAGAACACAGCGCTGGTTGCCAGGTCCCAAACCTGCTGGACCAGAGAGCATCACCATCCAGCTCAGCCAGCAGCTCCTCATCCTCATCTCATTTTGCAGCTCTCGCTAACGAGAGCGCCTTAGTGACAGCCGTCAGCTGGATCGATCCCGTTCCCAGCTCCGTCCTGCCAGAGGGAAAGTGATAGTTCAGGAAGGACATGATTCTCCTTGTTAATTGAATGCTCCGGCACGGGGCCCTATCCGGCACGCTGACAGCACCGATCGATGCTGTGAGGTGCGGTGCAGGCAGGAGATCTGTCTGAGTGCCCTGTGCCGAGCACATAGGCAGCAGGAAGGACCAGATTCCACTCTGCCAGGGATTTCCAAGCATGGTTATCCCTAAAATGCAACCTCTGCAGCAAGGAAGCTGAGGTGGCAGCATGTTGGGGATAGGGGACAAGTCTCGCTGATGCTTGAGGGTGTCCTAGGGTTTGCGAGCTGGAAGATGCTGTCAATGACATCGAGTCATCATGTACCATGGTCTGCTCGAGGGATGCTGCCACCGTTCCCCTCCTCTCCAGGAGTTTTTTTTGAGTTTGCAGTGACCCGCACGGGGCAGAGCCATTCAGCTGGTGGCACTTAGAGGGACCCATCAGCCCAGCCAGCTCTGCCCGGGACACGCGAAGCCGAGCTGTCAGGTTTCATGCTCACGAACTCATCAGCCTCTGCAGCCCCAAATTCCAGCTGACATTTCCATAAAACCCCACGGCACCTGAGCGAGACGCCAAGCTGAAACCGAAGCGGTTGGGGATTTTCTTGCATATTTGGGTTACTCTGCTCTCTCCTCAGTGTCTGAGCAGATGCTCCCAGCCCTGGAGCCCCACAGGGTGGATTTACTGGGTGCAGCAGCCTGGGGACACCCCAGATTTCAGCTCAGGAGCCTCCTAGGGCAGAGTGACCGAGCTTTCCACATTCAAGCACCTCCTTGTTCCCATCGCACAAAGGGCAAGGGGATGGAGGCAAAGGCAGAGAGGAGAAAAAGGGCTTTTCAGATGCTCTGGGAATGACGTGGGGAAAAGCAGGGTAATGAAGGCTGGTTCCAGTGTCACACACTCAGCCCTAATCAGGCAATGAAGGAAATCAAGTTTCACTAAAAGCTCAGGAGCCCAGGCCAGGCAGCCCCCTCCTGCCCCTGCGGTCCCTGGTCCCAGGGAATGAGATTTCCATCCACTCCCCAGACGTTAAATGAGTAATTGCCGCGGTCTGCGCTGGGGCAGGGAGTGCTGGCACGGATACGGCATCCTTGGCTGACGCTTCCCATGCCTTCGCTGCTCAAATGGATTAGTGGGGCTGGTGTCAGGAAACAGCATTAAATTCCTCTCTCCCAGCACTCTCTGCGCTGGAAGGGGGGTCTGGCTGCAGGCAGGACAGGGGTCCAGGCAGTCCGAGCATCCTTGGGGGATGCAAGGAGCTGCTGCCAGGCTGGGATCAGCCTCGGTGCGAGGTGCAGACCCCCTTCCCTCCTCTTCCTCCTCCACATCAAGCTGGTGGCCACCGCTCTTGGCCCTCTGGCAGGTGGCTCCGTGTCAGCACGAAGGGCGAGCGGAGCATGAGGGCACCCAGCCAGGCTGTTGGCACCATCAGTGGCAGCGACACACGGCTAATCCCATCCTCCTTCTCCATCCAGGAGCTGTCACATCCCCCCGGTCCCCTCAGAGGGACCCTCCTCTGAAGATGCCAAGGCTTCAGGGCTTGGTGTGTTGTAAAGGGAAAGGAAGGAGGCACGGGGAGCGCTGCTGGTTTCCGCAGCAAAGGGTCCTGCACCCAGCAGCTGGGCTGGAGATGAAGCCTAGAACCTAGGGGTGGCCACCAAAAACCTCAATGAAGCTCCTGGCAACCCCAGCCTGGCAGTGCCAGGGGTAGAAGAGGAGGAAAGTAACTGGGTCGAGGTGCTCTGTGCCATGAGCCATCTAAAATTCTGGAAATTCCACCTTTTCCCTCTGCTGATTTCTGGGCGTGGAATGGCTTTGCTGAAGCACGAGAGATGCTGAGTGCACATCTGCCAAACCTGGTATCATTTAACAAGGAATCCTTCAATCGTTGCTCCCAAACGCATTCTTTTCTAAAGCAGCTTCACCTGCTCCTCCCTCCACCCAAGATGAACCTCTACAAGGTGCAGCTGGGCACTGGGAGCCTGAAATAGCAGCGCTGCGGCTTTCTGAGCTTCTAGGATCATTTCAATCTTGGGGAAAGAAGCAGAGATAGGGACAAAAACCACCAAAGGGTCCCAAGGAGGAAACCAGAGATGTAGCACACAGAGCATCTCCCTTTCTCTGCAACACGAGGGAGGCCAGGGGAGATGAAATGTTTCATTGAGGTTGGGGAAGATGTAAGAGAGGGAAAAATCCAAGCAGCGGGTGGAAAGGGCAATGCAATGGCAGCAAACCCACTGCAGTCACTGGGTATTTTGAGCTGCCGGCACAGCAAAGCTCCCAAAGAAGGGAAGGAGCAATTGTTCCAGCAGGAAGGCGGTGGCGATGGGAGGAGGGTGGTGTCAGTGATCCGCTGCCTTCCTCAGGAAGGGCTTTGCCTCCTCTCCATGCTGAGGGTTGCAGAGGTTGTGGGATGCTCCCCTTGTCCCAGCGATGCCACCAGGATGGGGTGCAGGGTCCTTCCCAGTGGGACTGGGAGGGATGGGAGAGGACCGGCTTTGCTGCAGGTGTGTGCCAGATGTTCCTGCATCCTCAGAGGGTGGTCCCTGAGTGCCAGGCGAGGCTCCCCATGTGGAGGCTTGCTCCTCACGGCATGCTCGCTGTCCCCTGCCTGCAGTGTCTGGCAGCTCTCCCACCTTCCCTGGCAGCCTGGCACCACGAGGCAAACGCTGACTGGGCTGTCGAGCTGGGAAGGGAGTGAAGCAACCCCACACGTTTCATAGAACAGGCTTGGGGACAGACGAGAGCGCTCAGCTTGGTGTCCCTGCTGCGGGGAAGGCTGCAGCAGAAGGTGCAACCCCACTGTCAGACTTCAGAGAGTGCACAGGGCACAGACCCCAGGGAGGACACGGCAGGAGATGTCCAAAGCCATTTCCAGCTCAGCTGTCACGCCTCACCCCTCGGGTCCTTGGCAATATCCCCGAGCCCCCTGATTATTTTTCTCGTCTCTCTCTTCCACTCTGAGCCCTGGCTGCTGTGTCAGCAGGCGTGTTTATAGCATCACCCTCCTCCCAGGTGGATGGCAGGAGCATCCTCTCCCAGGCTGAGCGCTACCTGTCGCTCCAGGATTTTTCACACTGGCCGAGGCACTTGCAGCCACTTTTTCTCCACAGCTTGTGTTCTGTTCCTCCTGAGAACGAGGTTTCCCGTGCAAACACCTTGCAGATGCCTGCAGGCAGCTCCCAGGTGACGGGGAGGCACAGGGGACGTCGCCAAGGGGCTGGGAGGCTGGGGTGAATGTCCATTCAGCAACTCTGAGCTCACACAGCTCCAGCTGCCTCCCCTTCCCCCCTGCCCGCGATTTACTGTCTTCATTTTCTTTGGCGTTGTCAGCTGAGCTTAATTACGGATATTTTTATGTGCATTAATAACATTCGCAGTGCTGCAAGCCAGGAGAGCAGGAGGAGGGGAGCGAGGATCTCTGCGCTGGGTGGGATTTGGGGGGCTGTGGGGGCACAGCAGCTTTCCCAGCTCCACGCGGGGCTCTCTGTCACTGGAACACGTAGTGCTGGATGCCATCTGGGCCAGTACAGCTTGGATTGTGGCTTTGTAGAGCCTAGAGGGGCAAGCAGCACCTAAAGAAGGTGATCCCTTCCTAAACACCGCAGGAGAGATGCGAGCCGGCCCCAGGGAGCTCCCAGACATCCCCATCCTCGGTGGGATAAATCCCTGGTGCAGCTCGGAGCTGCTTCTCCTTCTCCTTTTGCTGTCACTTGGTCCTCGGTTCCTCTGAGCAACATCGAGGAGGATGAGAGGGTGTAAAGAACAATGATCACTCTCCAAATAATCAAACTCTTCTCAGGGAAGCAGATCCGGCCAGCTCAAAGCGAGCTTCCCTCAGGAAAGCCGGTTCAAGCACCATCAAAAAATGAAAAAGCCTCTCTCTCCCCGTACCCCCCACCTCTCTGCAAAGGAGAGCACACATTTTTTATTTATAAGCTCAACAATAATAACAAAATACTAATAAGCTGGAAAACGCAGCAGCCTCTGGAGAGTGTCGCTCTCTGCCCTGGCAGACAAAGTGCATCCCAGCCCAGGAAGACAAATTTGATGATCCAGTGAGTCTCTTCCAACCTGGGGATTCTGTGATTCTATGTCCTGGCTGCACGCCGAGCAGTGGGGCCAGCAGGGCGAGGGAAGGGGGTTCTGCCCCTCTGCTCTCCTCTCCCACCCTCCTCGTGCTTCAGCCTCTTCTCCTCCCCCCTTGCCTTGCCCTTGGTCCTCCTCCCGCGGGGACTCGACCCTCTTGCACCCCTCAAAACCCATTGCAAGAGGCCAGCTGGGAGCAATTCTCTTTGCAACAGCATCACACCCCAACCCCTGCAGCCCAGCTCCTGCTCAGCTCCAGGACTTCGGTGCCCAAACCCTCCTGTCTGGCCTGGAATTGAAGCACGAGCATCTTCTGGAGCAAGATGCGAAAGCCTGAGTCTCAGGTATGAGCTGGCATCTTGTGGCTCGGAGCCTGGGGTTGCCTGGGCAGAGCCCGCTGCTCCTCTGCGTGCGGGTCATTACGCAAACGAGCTCTGTGCTTGGCAGGGAGGTAATGGACTCCGGGAAAGGCTGTGTTGATGGGCTGGGAGCAGTGAGGTTCTCCTTCCAGGCTGCTCTGTTTCCGTGCTCTGCATCTGGATAGATGCAAGGGCAGAGGTGAGCGTCTGCAGAGCCGAGGCTGGTGGCCAAAAAGCTCCTTTTTCCCCTGTGTAGACCCCGGGCCAGGATTTTCCCAGCCCTGCAAGCGACCAGCACACGCCAAATGCCAGCTCAGCTGCCACTTCATCCATCTCGAAGAGCACCACGAGGGGTCAAGTCCTGAAGCGCATGCTGCTGCCTGCCAGGAGCAGCTCTGGTTGCAGAGAGACGGGGATGAAGGGCAGAGGGCTGTGCTGGGACACGCAGACAGGCTCTAATATTTGGTGACAGAGAGTCCTCGCCCTCTGCACCGAGCAGGGATGGGGGGACGGGTCCCAGGGCTGTCACCAGTGTCCCCAAGCAAGGGTGGACGCAGATCCCCACGGGCCAGCCGGCTGGGGAGAGAAGCAGCTGGAAACACGGATCCAGTTGACTTGCTCTGGGTAATATCTCCTGATTATTTCTCTGCAGCATGCTGAGGCTGCAGAGTAATCGAATTAGGCAAATATTATGGGGAAGAAAATGGGCAGATAAGTAGCTTAAAGTGATCGAAATGACCTGGAGGTGGCCATGCAAATGGTCTGTATAATATCCTGTAATAACCCTGTCCAGGCAGCTCCGAGGAGGCTGAATTCCAGTAACGGGGCATCTGACCAGGCTCCTTCCCATCGCCCGGGTGCTGTTGGCAGCAGAGCCTGTCGAGAGCGGCTCCTCTGGGGGTTCTCAGCCTTGGAGCCCCTTCCTGGCACCCAGTTAAGGGCAATCATCCACCCAGCTCAGGGACGTGATTTGGGGAGCGAGTGGATTTTCTGCTAGGGGAGGAAATGCCCTCTCCATGCACGGACTCCACTAAGCCTCCCCGGGGGATGCTAAAGAGGTTCGGGCTCGGTGAAAGACACCACATTCCCGTTTCCAAACCAGCCTGATAAACCATCAGGACAGAGAGACTCAGACAGGGGCAGGAGGGATCGATAGGGGATGGCGCACACGGAGAGCGGCAGAGCCCCCCGGGAAACAGCCGCAGCTCCCTGGGACAGGTACAAAGGGATTCAAAGAACATCCAAGGATGGGGCTAAATCTGTGTTTAACCCCACCTCCTGTCCCTTTGCAGAGGCAGGGAAGCAGGGAGCAATGAAAGGAGATGATAAAAATAGTTCTTCAAGCAACAAAAAAAAGACGGAGCCATCAATCCGGCTGCTTCTCCCCAGGGAGGCTGAGTGGGAGCAGAGCCGACCCCCTTGGGATGTGGGACTGGCAGGCAGGCACAAAGAAGCATTATTTTTTCCCCTTTCTTTGCTGGATGTACTGTAGGAGATCAAGGGAAAACACTTCTCCATCATTGGAATAGAGAGGGGAGCAGACATAGTCCTGGCTGGAGATGTGCGCAGAGCAAAGGCTGCACACGCGGCAGGTAACGAGGCGCTGCTGGGGTGCAGCCCTCCCCGCGATCAATTAAATCCACCAGGCCCTACTTCTTTGTATCGTTGGATCTTCCAGAAGGTGAGGAAGAGGCTGGCAGGTCTCCCAGCTGGGAGCTTGGATCTTTGCCTGCATCCCAAGCCGGCGATGCCGAAATCCCCCTGGAGCAAGATGTGGCGCAGACAGAGCCAGGGTAGCAGCATCCCTCCAGATCGCTGGTTTGGGGATGTCCCTGACCTTTGCTCCAGGCTTCTTCACAATAATCACAGAATCATGGAATGGTTTGGGTTGGGAGGGACCTCAAAGCCCTGCCAGTTCCATCTCCTGCCATGGGCAGGGACACCTCCCACTGGATCAGGGGCTCCAAGCCCCATCCAGCCTGGCCTTGAACCCCTCCAGGGATGGGGCAGCCACCCCTGCTCTGGGCAACCTGGGCCCTCACAGAAAAACATTTCTTCCTAAGATCTCATCCCAATCTCCCCTCTTTCAGCTTAAAACCATGCCTCCTCATCCCATCCCTGCCCTCCGTGACCCAGACCCCCTCCCAAGCCTTCCTGGAGCCCTTTCCATACTGTAAGGCTGCTCTAATCAGAAATATTATTAATTAAACAGAAATAGCTGTGATGGAATGGGATTAGTTTGTGCCCCGGATTTCTCTCCTGTGAGGGGAAATAAAACAAGATGTAAAGCAAAAAATCAACCCCAAATCTTGGTGCCCTGATGGAAACGGCGTAAACACTCCGTATCCCAACACGCTGGGGGAAGCAGCTCTTGAAGGAGATTGACTTTGACAGCCTAATAGACGTCGGCTTCTGATGGGCCCCGGCTCCAAGATGAATCCTCCAAACTTTAATTGGAGACATGATGCTCCCATTACTCAGAACAGAAAATCCCACCTCCCTGCCTCGGATTTCTCCATTGATAAAATTATCTTTTTTTCATGCCTCTAATTGATTGCAATATTGTCCTTGCCCTGGAGAATGTGCTCCTGCATCCTGGTAGGGCCAGAAAAGAGCTTCGGCCATGGCTGGAAGGGTCTCTGTGCTGTGTAGTGAGGGGATTGCTGGCACAGGGAGACTCCTGTGATGAGTAGAAAACTGACTGAGCCCATCTGTTTCTTCTTCTTTCCTCCTCTTCTTCACCTTTCCTCCTTCTCCTTCTCCTTCTCCTTCTCCTTCTCCTTCTCCCTCTCCTTCTCCTCCTCCTTTTTCTCCTCCTTCTCCTTCTCCTTCTCCTTCTCCTTCTCCTTCTCCTTCTCCTTCTCCTTCTCCTTCTCCTTCTCCTTCTCCTTCTCCTTCTCCTTCTCCTTCTCCTTCTCCTTCTCCTTCTCCTTCTCCTTCTCCTTCTCCTTCTCCTTCTCCTTCTCCTTCTCCTTCTCCTCCCGAGGAGCAGGAGGAGGCCAGGAGTACAAGGGAGGGGCAGCAAGGTATCTAGGATGGAGGGGAGAGGGAAAAACAGCACAAAAATTAGCTGATATCCATCTCCCTGCCTGATTTTAATTATCCTGTCGGATTTAGCAGGCAGATTCCAGCCCCGCTCAGAGTCTGACAGAGTCTCAGCGTCGCTGACAAGCAGAGATTAACGAGGCTAAGCCAGGGTTGAGGGTGGAGGCTCCTAGCTCACCTCCACCTCTGCCTGCCAGCAGGTCCAGGCTGCAAGGAGAAGGTGGGTTTGCTGCAGAAACAGAGCAGAAAGAGAGGTCGCTGTCAGCCTGAGCCACACAGGGTGCCTGACGGCACCTCCAACCCCTGAGGTCACCACAGGAGTTGGGATTCTACGGTTTCATGCAGCCCCTCTTCACCATCCCAAGAGAAATCCCAACCAGCCATTAACCAGTGATGCCAGGAGGGGAAAACCATCCAGTTTTACTACAAGTGGATGGTCCATATTTTGTTCACTCTTCCCTCTTTCCCATCTAACAGCAGCCCCTGAGCTCATTTTTCTCTATTTTTGCCACTTCCAGCCATCACTCTTCAGAATTGGCATTGAATGACAAGGCGCAGGGTGATGGTGGCATCAGGAGGAGTCAAACCGGAGCTTATATCCCCCATTTCAGCAGGACGGGGCTCGTTGTTAATGATTTATTCTTAATTAGGCCGTTCTGCTCTGTCGTCTTGGGCACGGAGGTGTCTGGGAACAATAAACGTATTGGCAAGAGAATGAATTACCCAAGTGTCGCTTAGGTAGGGTGGAAGTAATTACATAGCAACCAGGTGAGTTCAGATTCCGTGAAGCTCTTTTGTTCACCGGGTGCCTGATCCCAAATGTTTCGGGTAACAGATACAGCAAACACACGGCTACGCACGCAAGGCTATACGGAGAAGGATTAGAGGGAAAAGAGCGATGCATGAGCTGCAGAGAAGGCTTTTGCAAGCCCTAAATGGCTCCTCGGCAGGGACTGTATGGGTTCAGCATGGCCCCAGGGGTAAAACACCCCCAACCCATGGGCTGGGAACTCCACAGGGAAGGTTTCAACTTGAAATGTTTGAAAATAGAGGAAAAAAGAAGACGCAGCCAGGAGAGAAACCCAAGACGCGGCATTTTAATTGTCTGGTGCTCTCGGCTCAACGGCGACTGCCTGGCAAGAGGAGCATCAGAGGCGTTTTCCAGCTGATGAGCAGCGGTTGTCTTCATTTACAAATCGCTCCTCTGATTAATTGCAGAGAAGTGACGCGTTGCTGGCATCGCTGATGAGCCCTTCGGGGACCAGGGTCACATTGAGAGCCCTGCACCTGCCTGGGGAAGCGCTGGAGCCGTGCAGGGGGGGTTCTGGTGTAGCAGTGGGACCCCTCGAGCCCCGTGCCTGATGCTGACCCAGCACAGCCAGTATCCTCCCAGTCCCTGCTGGAGCCCAGGACCCCCACACCGATGTGATATGGTGCATAAAGACTTGAAAATGACTTTGGACTTCGCACTGAGGGATGCAGGGTGGGATGCCAGCAGCCTTACACGGATGGATTGTCAGCCTGGTGCTTTCTCACAGCTCTGTTGCTGTTCTCCTGTGTTACTGCGCTCACCTTAAATCCCATGTGCAAGTCCCCAGCGCTGGGGACAGATCCTGCTCACTGGGAGCACCCAGTGAGGGCCCTCGATCCCACTCTCGGCGGCTGCATCTGCAAAGCGAGGGCGAGCAGGACAGAAGAGAGCTGGGAAAAAAACCTTCCCTGACACTATCCCAGAGCAGAGAGGTGAGGAGGGAGCTTTGCATCAGGAGCATCCCGGTCTCCAGCACACATGCAAGGCCAGTGGTGCCACGGGTCTCAGCGTGGGATGGATGGAGCTGAATCCACGCAGCAGAGCTCAGGAGCCACCGTGCTGCTGGAGCCCGCAGCTCTCCAGTGAGCCACACTCCAAAAACCCACCCCACCAGCAGCAGCTAGCGAGCTCCTGCCTTTTTGAGGCCATTAATGAACCCGCAGCGCTCTCTGAAAGAGTCCCCGTGCTCCCCACAAGGGCCTGGCCCAGCTCCAGCCGTGCTAATTGCATTCTGCCTCCTAAGCTCTCCCTTGCCTGTGCAATTAGGATGAGCAAGAGCATCAGCGTGTGCTCAGCAAGCCCTGGACCCAGCCCCGTGCACGGCTCCCTCGGAGCAGGCTGCCTTTCTCTCTAGCAGCTGCTCCATCCACAGCTCTCCAGCAAACCTGGGATGACTGGGGGGCCCCAGAGGTCTTTCACCCCTCCTAGACCTGCAACACGTCCCTCGAAGATGCTGTGTTACCAGTATAACCAGTCTGCCATCCCATAGCACCCAGTTCCAAGTGTCTGGTGCAGAACAGGATGCTGCAGAGGGAGAAAAACCTCCAGCCACAGCTCTCCAGCATCTCTAGGATAACTGGGGGGCTCTAGAGGTCTTTCACCCCTCCTAGACCCACAATATGTCTCTAGAAGATGCTGTGTTACCAGTATAACCAGTCTGCCAACCTCTAGCACCCAGTTCCAAGTGCCTCGTGCAGAACAGGCTGTTCCAGAGGGAGCAAAACCTCCACCCACAGCTCTCCAGCATCTCTGGGATGACTAGGGGGCTCCAGGTATCTTTCACCCTTCCTAGACCTGCAATATGTCTCTAGAAGATTATGAGTTACCAGTATAACCAGTCTGCCATCCCATAGCACCCAGTACAACGTGCCTTGCACAGAACAGGCTGCTCCAGAGGGAGCAAAATCTCCATCCTCAGCTCTTCAACATCTCTGGGATACTGGAGGTGCATCCAGAGGGAGTAAAACCTCCTTGCGAGGACTGGAGGGGGTTCAGCGGCGCAGGGCTGGGGGGTCGCGGCAGCATTTGTGCCCCCCCGGCTGCTCCTCATCGGCACGCGCCGGGGCTGAGCAGCGGAGCAGCTCCCGTCGGTGACAGGTTTATGCAAGATGAGTTATATAAAGCCGCGCAGAACCGGAGTCAGCGGTAATGAGACGCTTGTGAAATCTTGCACCGATCTGTGTCAGGGCCCTAATCGCAGGCGACAGCTGGGCTCTGCGGCTGGTTGGAGATGATAATATTAATGTCAGGAAGCATCAAGCGGAGGATGCGCCTTTCAAAGGGGGGATTACACTCCTTGCGGAAGAAAAAGCAACAGCCCTAATCTTTGCTGTTGGATCCCGGGTGCTGGTAGGGGTGCGGGGAGGCAGCTCTGAGCAACCTGGGCTGGGTTGGCTGCATCTCCACACTTAACGGGCACAGGGTACAGACAGGCTGTTTGCAGTGTGAACACCACCACAATGGTCCGAGTCTCACCTCCTGCTTCTCTTTCATCCCATTCCCTGCATCCCACCTCCTGCCTTCCCCGCATCCCACCTCCTGCCTTCCCCGCATCCCACCTCCTGCCTTCCCTGCATCCCATCTCCTGCCTTCCCTGCATCCCACCTCCTGCCTTCCCTGCCTCCCACCTCCTGCCTTCCCTGCATCCCACCTCCTGCCTTGCCTGCATCCCATCTCCTGCCTTCCCTGCCTCCCACCTCCTGCCTTCCCTGCATCCCACCTCCTGCCTTCCCTGCATCCCACCTCCTGCCTTCCCTGCATCCCATCTCCTGCCTTCCCTGCATCCCACCTCCTGCCTTCCCTGCATCCCACCTCCTGCCTTCCCTGCATCCCACCTCCTGCCTTCCCTGCCTTCCACCTCCTGCCTTCCCTGCCTCCCATCTCCTGCCTTCCCTGCATCCCACCTCCTGCCTTCCCTGCATCCCATCTCCTGCCTTCCCTGCCTCCCACCTCCTGCCTTCCCTGCCTCCCACCTCCTGCCTTCCCTGCCTCCCATCTCCTGCCTTCCCTGCATCCCACCTCCTGCCTTCCCTGCATCCCATCTCCTGCCTTCCCTGCCTCCCATCTCCTGCCTTCCCTGCCTCCCATCTCCTGCCTTCCCTGCCTCCCACCTCCTGCCTTCCCTGCCTCCCATCTTCTGCCTTCCCTGCATCCCACCTCCTGCCTTCCCTGCATCCCATCTCCTGCCTTCCCTGCATCCCACCTCCTGCCTTCCCTGCATCCCACCTCCTGCCTTCCCTGCATCCCACCTCCTGCCTTCCCTGCCTCCCATCTTCTGCCTTCCCTGCCTCCCACCTCCTGCCTTCCCTGCATCCCATCTCCTGCCTTCCCTGCCTCCCACCTCCTGCCTTCCCTGCATCCCATCTTCTGCCTTCCCTGCATCCCACCTCCTGCCTTCCCTGCATCCCACCTCCTGCCTTCCCTGCCTCCCACCTCCTGCCTTCCCTGCCTCCCATCTCCTGCCTTCCCTGCCTCCCACCTCCTGCCTTCCCTGCATCCCATCTCCTGCCTTCCCTGCATCCCACCTCCTGCCTTCCCTGCATCCCATCTCCTGCCTTCCCTCCCTCAGCTGTAGCAACCCCAGGGCACAGCATCACTGCCCCAAGAGAGGAAAGGATTAAGAACCAAATCCAGGTCTGGTTCCACCACCTGCTTCTCCTTTATCCCACTCCAAGCATCCCACCTCCTGCCTTCCCTTCCTCAGCCGCAGCAACCCCAGGGCACAGCATCACCGCCCTGAGAGAAGGAAAGGGTTGAGAAGTAAATCCAGGTGCAGAAGCGCAGCTCCCTCTGTAATTCAAGCAGCTTTTTCCCTGTCTCCGGGTGCGGCTGCCAATCCAGAATTTATTAGCATGCAATCGGCTCTCATCTGGGATGCCGGTGGAAGGGGAGCTGACAGGCGAGCGCAAACAAACAAACAAACTACAAACGCACAGGGTGGGGGATGCTGCGGATCCTGATGGATGCACAGCGCTCGGGTACCACGATAAAGGCACCAGCTGGGAAGGCTCAGGTGGGAAAAAAGCCCTTAAGGATCCCATTTGTCCTTGTTATTCACCGTCTTCACAGCTCACAAGCCTCAAAAAGGCTGGTGGTACCTTTTTGGTCAGAGGAGCCTTTCTCCTGTCCTAGAACTTCTTGCATTTAGGAGAGGATGGCTGCAAAAATCTGGAGTCATTGATAATCGTCGCTGCTGTAGGAACATCAGCTCTGAGCCCCTTTGGGGCTGGGTGAGCTCAGTAACAGCAGTCAAACCCCAGCTGTGGGAGAACAACTGAATCCCCAGCTGGAATCGATGAGCTCGGGAGGCAATAAAACCTTGGTATGAGGGGGAAAGGGCTGGTTTTAGGCTTGGCTGTGGTGTGGTAAGGTGAGCTGTGTTTCCCACCACCCTGTTCTGCAAGGGGAAAAAAGCACTTCTTGCTGCTCTCTCAGGCCTGAGCTGAAGCAGAAGCTCCCAGGACTGCAGTGTACAGGTAAAATGCTGTTTGCTCTCTACCCAGAAGTGCTTCGGTTTAAGCTGTCTGCCCTTGGCAGCTTTAAACTTTGATTTTTTGCTGTTCAATTTGCTCTGGAGTTCCCAGGCTGCACCCCTTGTGCCATGCGTGGTCCTGCGTTCGGAGCAGCAGAGCTGGAGAGAGGTGTGGGATTGAAGGTTTATGAGGAGCAGCTGAGGAACCTGGGGCTGTTCAGCCTGGAGAAGAGGAGGCTGAGGGGAGACCTCATTGTGCTCTGCAGCTCCTGGAGAGGAGGTTGTGGTGAGGTGGGTGCTGGGCTCTGTTCCCAAGGGACAAGTGACAAGGTGAGAGGAAACAGCCTTGGGTTGTGCCAAGGGAGAGTTAGATTGGGTATTAGGGAAAATCTCTTTGCTGAGAGAGTGATGAAGCCCTGGACCAGGCTGCCCAGGGCAGGGATGGACTCTCCATCACTTGAAGGTTTCAAAGAACATGCAGATGTGGCACCTGGGGACATGGTTTAGCAGGCACCGTGGGATTGGGCTGATGGCTGGACTGGATGAGCTGTGAGGTGTTTTCCAGCCTTAACAATTCTGTGGTCACCGGGGCACAGAAGCAGCAACAGAGCAGCTGAGGGGATAAAAAAAACCTGAAGCGCTAAGCGAGCAGGCTCCTCATGAGAGGGGAAATTAGGGATCAATAACCCAGGAGGCAGAGAGTGCAACAACCCTGAAGCTCGCTGCTGACAGGGAACGGGGGGGAGCAGTTACCAAAGGAATAAAGGTCATAAAGTGCAAGTGGAGGGGCCCAGAGCTGAGGGATAACGGGGCTTTAGGGGATGGAAAGAGATGACGGCTGCAATAACGTGATGTAGTTTGCAGGGGGAGCGCTGCACTTTTCAGGAGGAGAAGGCAATTGGGGCCCTGGTAATGGGTCTGAAAGGGGAAAAGAGGGGTGCTGACCTCCAGATGCTGTGCACGATTTCAGCCCTGAGATGCCAGCCCCTGAGCCTGCAGAGCCGGAGGGTGTCGGGTTAGGAGGCAGCATCTGAGTTGCCTCCACGCTCCAGAGTATCTTGGTGTAAATGGAATCAGCATTTCATGATCCTGTAACTCAGCTCCCTTCCCTGGGCAATCCCTCTCCATGGAGCAAGACAGGATCTGCCGTGGTTTATTCAAAGCCTCAGTGATGGTGTCTCATGTTTTCTTTAGTGCGATGCTGCTGGGGAAAGGAGCAAAGGGGCAGCGTCTCTGTGTGCCGGTACAGCCAGAGCAGGGCAGGATCAGGCCCTACACGTGGACCTACACATGGATTTGATAGGAATGGTTGGACTCAATCTGGTGGGTCTCTTCCAACCTGGTGATTCTATGATTCTATCACAGGGGGCTGCAGCTGAGCTTAAGGGATGGGATGAAGATGTGATTGCGGCAAGCAGCTGAGAAACCAAATTGTATCTGCAGCAGGGCCAGGAGAGCTGAGCTAATTCAAAGCAGAAGGGAGTCTGGGGTGCTCGTGAGCACAGAACTTGTGGAGAAGTGGATCTGCGACTCAGTGATGGACTCTTCAACTCAATTACTCTCGAAGGCTGTTGCACAGACAACACCAACCTGCTGTCTTGAGCTGATCTGCTCCTGCTCAGCAAAAGTAACCCTGGTGCAGCTCTAGTCACGCTGCTGGGCTCCTCTGCCTCCCCAGAGGGATGGGCATGTGCCCTGGGTGGCACCTTCCCAGGCTCTGCCGTGAGCCGTGGCTGGGGACAGGTTAGCTCCGAGCTCTGTGAGATGTGGGGAGAGAGCTGGAAAGGTCAGGCAAGCCGACTACACTCCATAAATCCCGCCGAGCACTAGCAGAGAGGACAGCTTTGCTTCGTCTCCATTATTACTTCCTTATGCATAAACACATGGCATCAGAGGGACCATGAATCAAACTCCCCAGCTGGGTCAGCAGGAATGGAGCTGCCGTCAGCTCTGCCTGCTCTGGGGCTGCTCCTGCCCCACTGTCCTTTTTCTTGTGTCCCCTGGGACAAAAATGGGCTGGGATCAGGGATCTTGGGACCCCCACGCCTTGGAAATTCTGTGCAATGAATGCTGCATAGAACCACAAGATGGTGTGGGCTGCAAGGGACCTCTCCACCCTCACAGCAAAACATTTCTGTCTAAGATCTCACCTCAATCTCCCTTTTTTCAACTTAAAACCATTCCCCCTCATCCTGTCCCTGCCCTCCCTGATCCAGAGCCCCTCCCCAGCTTTCCTGGAGCCCCTTTCAGCATTGAAGCTGCTCCAAAGTGTCCCCACAGCCTTCTCTTCTCCAGGCTGAACAACCCCAACTCTCTCAGCCTGTCCCACACAGAAGGTTCTCCAGCCCTTGCACCATCTCCGTGGCCTCCTCTGGACTCGCTCCAACAGCTCCAGGTCCTCCGTGTGCTGAGGACTCCAGAACTGGACCCAGGGCTCCAGGTGGGTCTCACAGAGAGGAGCAGAGGGTCAAATCCCCTCCCACCCTGCTAGTCCCACAGCTCTGGATGCAGCCCAGGACACGGTTGTTTTCTGGGCTGTAAGTGCACGTTGCTGGCTCCTGTTGAGCTTCTTATCAACCAGCACCCCAAGTCCCTCTCCTCAGGGCTGCTTCAAATCTATTCTCTGCCCAACCTGTACTTGTTTCCCATCCTCAGCTCTGCAATGGTGTGAGGGGCAGCGCCCCAAACCCCTCCATCCCCCTCCAGAGGGTTAGGAGGGCTGGGGAGCAGAGGATCCCACTGCTGGGGAACGGGCTCTGTCGCTGCTATCCCTTAACCAGCTGCAGCAGCCTGCGCTCTCTTTTAACAGACCGATATTTCTTTGAGATTGCGCTCAGTTGCGTCTCGCCCCATTATCACTCAAATGTATATTTTATGTCACTGCAACAAAGGTCACACTTGATGTGCTGAGGTGGAGCAGCTTTGCTGTGATGCCAGGGTGAGGGGCACGAGGCCATTGGGGCTGCCCCGTCGTGTAGGATGCTCTCTCTATGGGCACCAGCCCCACCTGCTGCCTCCTCCCATGCCCTTTCCTCCCTCCTGGTGCTTCACCCCTCCTCTTGTTCCTTTACCCTCCTCGTTGGAGCATCCCTTGGGGGGAAACCCTGGTCTTTGCACTCCCCAGACAGCTGGGGCTGAGCTGGGGAAGGAGCAGGAGGGATGTGAAGGGCAGAGCAGCTACAAGACCTCATTTTCTCTGGGTGCAGAACATCCCTAGAAGAGCCCATTGCCCACGCAAGAAGCCCAGGTCACTGTGGCTGCAAGTTTTAATTAAAATTAACCACTGCCTGCATCTCCTGGACACAATTACTTAGGCATCAGGTACCAGCTTTGCTAGCACAGAGTATAATAATTAAGATGTGGAGTGTTTCTGCTTCTCCACCCTGGCACAAGGCAATTCTCCTCCCTGTGATGCTCCTGGACACCTCCGTGTCCCCCAGGGACACACAGCGATGGGAATCGCTCCTTCCTGGGACTCCTTGGCTCCTGCGAGGCTTTGAGCCGCGATAGCAATCTCTCCTCCACCCCACGCTGCGAAGCGTCGTGCAATCACAGTGCTGGTGTCAGCCCAACCCTTCATTAAGTGTCGTGCCCCCACTCGAGTAATGACTCCTATTTATAACTGAGCGTTCACAGCCTGCCCTCCACAAAACCCCCGGCTGCTCCACCTCCCGCGCTCCTGTCGCTGACACGGAGCACCAGCTATTTTTACACCTCCTCCCCAGAGATGCTTCACTCCTGATTCCAGTTGTGGGATTTAAATTCTCCTGCCCCTGGGGTCCCTGGGGGCTGTGGTGCCAGCATCCTCCTGCCAGAGCAAAGGCTTTTTGGGTCCCCCCCGAGAGGACTGAAAGCCTCGTTGTGTGATCCCTCGTTATCCACCTCCAGGCAGGAGATGCTCTATGCTGGTGGATGTGGGGTTGCATTAATCCAGTGGGATCTCTGATGACCTCCAAGGACCTCGATCTATCAATCTCTCCAAAGGGTGAGGAACAGTGCGATACAGCAGAACCCACTGGAACAGCCTTGCAAACCAGCTCTTCCTGAGGTCCAAGGTCTTGCTGTAAGCTGAGGCCACACAGACCCAATGAAGAAACCACTTTGGGGAGGTTCCGTGTCCAAATGAGGCACTTTTGCTGGGAAAAGACCTTTTTTCTCCCTAAATATCTTCTCCTATCCATGCTCACCTAGGGGAGGGTGCTGGGCTGAGCCCACCTGGGGTTGGTGCAGTCGAGCAGCAGCTCCGTGTAAAAGGAACCCAAGGTATCAGCTCCTGCTTCCCGGTAAAAATAGAAACCATTCTTTATTTTCACACCAGCTATTCTGGATGCAACTGCTGCGTTTGAGAGGAAGCGCCGCTCTGAACTCAATATTAACACCTAGCGGTGCAATTTCCCAGGGTGAGTTAAGGAAGCAAAGCAGCACTTAACGTGCTCCCGCGCTCTGCGTTCCTGGGTGCCAAAGCGCTCGCCAGTGGCTCAGCCCTTCGCAAACCCTCGAGCCGAGCTGGAAAATACCTTTCTGTTTGTCTCCACGTGCAGGCCAGCTCGGGATAGGAAGGAAAAGGATTCATTTTTCTATTCCAATATAAATCCAGCAAGGGAGATGAGACTGGGCAGGGAGAGCACCAGCCTCCAGCATCCCATGGGGCTGAGCATCAGGAGCTGCTTCACCTCTGTCCGTTGGGACAGCAGGTCTCTTGCCAGCCTGGGAACTCAACCTCTTTTAATGTACCTAGGTTAGTGCACTTGTACTTCCTTAATAGACATAGAGCATCTCATAGAATGGTTGGAGTTGGTAGGGAACTCAAAGCCCATCCAGTTCCAAACTCAGGGACACCTCCCACTGGATCAGGGGCTCCAAGCCCCATCCAACCTGGCCTTGAACCCCTCCAGGGATGGGGCAGCCACCCCTGCTCTGGGCAACCTGGGCCAGGGCCTCCCCAACCCTCACAGCAAAACGTTTCTTCCCAAGATCTCATCTTAATCTCCCTCTTCCAGCTTGAAACCATTCACCTTTGTCCTGTCCCTGCCCTCTCTGATCCAGAGCGCCTCTCCAGCTTTCTTGAAGCCCCTTTCAGTCCTGGAAGCTGCTCTAAGGTCTCCCTGGACCCTTCTCTGAACAACCCCAACTCTCCCAGCCTGTTCTTGCACAGGAGGTTCTCCAGCCCTCACATCATCTCCGCGACCTCCTCTGGCCCCACTCTAACATCTCCACATCCCCCCTACGCTGAGGGCTCCAAAACTGAACGCAGGGCTCCTGGGGATCCTCCTGCTGGACACACAGCTCTCTGGAGCTTCCAGCATCCCTGCTCCCTTGCTTTGTGTGCAGGGACACCAGGAGGACGTTGGCTCAAGTGCACAGGCAGCTTCTGTGGTTAGAAGCAATGATCTGTGCTGTTTGCGACCCCGTGCTGAGCTCCCGCTGCTGCTTCATCCCATGCTCGGGATGACGGGCATCGCGGCACGGTCCCTGCCCTTGGTCCCCGGCACCTCCGAGCGAGGCGGCAGAGCCGTGCATTAATCATTCCCGCGGCGCGTCGAGCCATCTGGATGGTGTTGGCCCTTCTGCCACACCACAGAGGATTGTTAACACAAAGCATATGCTTTGTTTGAAATTAATAATAATTTTAGGCTCTCACCAGCTGCTGGTAATTGGCTCCCCTTTCGCAGGGATAACGGAGAGCAGCGGGGTGGAAATTCAGCCGCTCCCTGGCTCTTTTTCTAATGAGATGAGTTCCCAGGGAAGGTGGCTGCTCCGCAGGGGACAGCGGTGAGGTGGTGGCTTTTAAGGACCGGTTACACATGCCCTGTGATGGGAAAACGCTGGCACTGGGGCTTCTCAGGTGTCCTGGGGTCCCCTCTGCAAACCCAAATGCTCCTGGGTGCAGGGAGGGTGAGGTCCCTGGCATCTATCCCAGGGGTCTGTGAGGACAGAGAATGCTCAACCCCGTTGTTGAAGGGTTTCAGGAGTCTCATTGGCTGTTTCAGTGTTGCCACCAGCACCAGAGCAGCGCGGAGAGGTTGTATTTTCACATCTTCTCGCCTAAGCATCGCTCTGGGCCAGGTGGGTGTTGGCAAGCTGGTAGGGATATTTATATTGCAGTCCTGAGAAAACCTGCGTGCGGAGGAGCTCTGTAAAATAGATGGAGCATTATTTTGGTTCAAACAGTGCATACTAAAGCGAAGGGAATGTACCAAGCGCACCCGCTGCAGCACAGACAGATGGGAGCTGAGGGCTTTTAAAAAGCTCCGGATTCCATCCAGGCTTTTAAACACACCCTGCCCCGCGACGGCTCTGTGGATGCAGCGGGACGAGCAGTAGGGATGCAGCAGCAGTTGGAAGGGCTCTGAAATTAGGGCTCTGGCCACATCCCGCTTGACTGTCGTTACGGTTCAGCCGGTATCTTTAATGGGTTTCCCGTAATTAAAGTGTAGGACTAGCCTTGCAATATCCATAGAGCTAAAATGCTTTCCCGGGCTCCGTGCGCCGCTGCTGTGATGCTGCTTAGTGGTGCTTCAGCCTTCATCGAATATTCAGAGCTGGAAAAGTGTGCGAGAGGATTTGGGGGCTCAGGGTGTGGTGTGGGAACCTTTCCCCCTGCTCCCAGTGCCCTCCAGAGCCCAGTGAGGCCACTGGTGTTTGCAGGGGAAGGGTTTTTGGAGCCCAGGGGGTGTTTAGCCTGGAGAAGAGGAGGCTGAGAGGAGACCTCATCGCTCTCTGCAGCTCCTGGAAATGAGGTTGGGGTGAGGTGGGTGCTGGGCTCTGCTCCCAAGGAACAAGCGATGGGATGAGAGGAGATGGTCTCTCATCAATGGAAGCTGCACCAGGGAAGGTTTAGATTGGATATTAGGAAAAAATCCTTTGCTGAGAGAGTGGTAAAGCCTAATGTCCAATCTAAATCTTCCCCCTTCCAGTTTAAAGATTTCCTCCTGGTCCTATCACTCCGTGCCCCTTGAGAAAGTCCCTCTCCAGCTTTCCCGGAGCCCCTTTCCACACTGGAAGCTGCTCTCCCCAGAGCCACCTTCTCTTCTCCAGGCTGAACAATTCCAACTCTCTCGGCCTGTCCTCGTGCAGGAGCTTCTCCAGCCCAAGCATTTTCTTGGAGGTCCCCGGGATCGATGCCGCTGGGTCTGTGGGGATGGAGCACATCGCCCCGCACCTGAGCCCTGGCCAGCAGAGGCCACGAGATCAATGCTGAGTGAAGGAAATACGGCTGTGGACACGCAGCTTTTACAGCTTCCTTCCCCAGAAAAGCTGGGGTTTATGGACTTCTGGTAGTTGCCAATTAATTTTACTGAAGCCAAGGGCAGGAAGGCAGCCCAGCTCTTTAAGGGTAGCCACGCAGGGGTGGGAAATGGGTCAGCAGCCTCCTTTTTCCCACCTATTTGTCTGTACAGTCTGTGACAGAGCCTGGATTGATGCAATCCCTCCAAAACCCCAGCAACGACTACTCCTGCACTTCTTGAGCCACTGAAAATGCAAGAAAAAGCAGCCTGGATGGACTTAGGAGTTGGCTGTAGCTCCAACCCGTGGCCACAGTCACCACCTCCCTGCTCCTCATCCCTCACTTTGTCATCAGCTCTGTTTATTCCCTATCCCGAAGGCAACTGGGAGCTCCAGAGCTCCAGAAACAAGACAGGCAGAGAGAATCCAGACCCTCCCAATTAGGCAATTTTTCTGAATGAAGGGCCCTGCTCCTCCCTGCGTGGGGAACTGGATTGACATAAATCCCAGGGCTGATTAGGGGCTTGTCATTTAGCACCTCTAATGCCTCCCTCCTAATAGTATTAAGGCCTCCTTGGCGAGACGCTAATGCAGTTTGCAGCTGCACCGTGGCGCCTGGGATTCGGCCGCCGAGCGCGCTGCAAAGTGAGCGCATCCCTAATCGGAGCGGACAGGAATGAACCAACGAGCTGCCTGGGCAAGGAACGTGAAGCACGGAGAGGAATGGTCCAGGTATGCATCCTCCCCTGGCCACGGGCAGCATCCTCACGCCGATTACTCAATGAGAAATTACTCAATCATTCCTTTCTTATTTCTCCATCCTCTCCATCCCGGAGATGCTCATACACCTCTTGCCTTGCTCTGCCCCTCCAAGCCTCACCAGCCCAGCCTTCCCAGCACAGGGAGGACACGGAGCTGTTGGAGCAAGTCCACGGAGATGATGTGAGGGCTGGAGAAGCTCCTGTACGAGGACAGGCTGAGAGAGTTGGGATTGTTCAGCCTGGAGAAGAGAAGGCTGTGGGGAGACCTTGGAGCAGCTTCCAGTGCTGAAAGGGGCTCCAGGAAAGCTGGGGAGGAGCTCTGGATCGGGGAAAGAATGAGGGGAATGGTTTTAAGCTGTAAGAGGAGAGATTGAGATGAGATCTTGAGAAGAAATGTTTTGGTGTGAAGGTGAGGAGGCCCTGGCCCAGGTTGCCCAGAGCAGGGGTGGCTGCCCCATCCTGGAGGGGTTCAAGGCCAGGTTGGATGGGGCTTGGAGCCCTTGATCCAGTGGGAGGCGTCCCTGGGTAGAACTGGATGGGCTCTGAGGTCCCTTCTGACCCAAATCATTCCTTCCCACAAGCTGCATCCCTGGTCCACACCCCTTGCTCCGTCTCTGCTCCTGGGAGGGGGCTGGGGACACAGAAGGGGCGTTTTCCGCAGGTAGAGACCCTCAAAGCTCTGAACAAATCTCTGTTTTGATTAGCTGTGCTCCTAAATGATTTATAATCGGCATAACACAATAATGACAATAACTCCCTAATCAGATTAAAGCGCTCTCCATTTGTCTGGGGCTTTGCGCTGTAATCTCTTCCTCCTCCTTCTGCCATCGATTTCGTTTCCTCAGCACAGCCCCTCGCTGAGCCCAGCAGAGGGCTTTCCAGCCTTTGCATCCTAGAATCATGGAATCCTTAAGGTTGGAAAAGACCTTTAAGCTATAAACCGTGTCCCAAAGTGCCACATCTACACGTTCTTTGAACCCTTCCAGGGATGGAGGCTCCACCACCACCCTGGGCAGCCTGGTCCAGGGCTTCAGCACTCTCTCAGCGAAGGTATTTTCCTTAATATCCAACCTAAATCTCCTCTGGTGCAACCTGAGGCCCTTCCTTTTTTACCTGGACTTAATCTTCCAGGACACGACCTCTTTTCCACCCTAAAATCCTGTCCAGACAGGCAGGACAAGCCAGGAGGAATTTACTTCAGCAGCAAAGTCCAGTTCATGGTGCTGCCCTGGTAAAAGTCAATTAGTGCCATTCACAGCGACTCCCTCGTTAGCCAGGTCAGCACAGGACAAATCTCGTTAGACGCAGAGTATCTGTGAGTGAAGTCCAGAAGGTGTTTCCATTTCTTTAGTTAAAGAAGAAAAATAGTGCTGGAGGAGACTGGAAGGAGTGGGGAACCAGGCAGGAGGATGTCGAGGAGAGAGGACTGTGATAACACTGATTAATAATAAATAACCCCCATAATGAGCAGTAATTAATAACAGCACAGGCTTAAGCAATTGAATGGCATTGCGCTGCCAGGACTCCACATCGTTCCACTTAACCAAAGCAGTGGTGCTGCTGGATGCTCCTGGCCACGATGGAGCTTCCAGGGGTCCGGAGGTGGGAACCAGCCTGGTTGTGGAGAGGGATCAGCCCTAGCTGCAGCAGGAACAGACCCGAGAAAGGATGGAGAGCCACAGGTTAAGGAGCATCTCCCATGCCTCGGTGCACCCTGCTGCCTCCTAAACCTCTGCCCGTGCTGGCCAGCAGGTCCCAGGCCACGGCGAGATCTGCCTTGCTCCATGCTCTTCCCTGTCTGATGTTCACTCCCTGGGAAAAATTCCAAGAGTCTTGGGTTTTCTTTTTTTTTTTAGAATCACAGAATAGTTTGGGTTGGAAGGTACCTCAAAGCCCAGCCAGTTCCAAACCCTTCCATGGGCAGAGACATCTCCCACTGGATCAGGGGCTCCAAGCCCCATCCAACCTGGCCTTGAACCCCTCCAGGGATGGGGCAGCCACCCCTGCTCTGGAAAACCTGTTCCAGGGTCTCCCCACCCTCATTGTGAAGAACTTCCCAATGCCTCATCTAAACCTTCTTCCTTCCAACTTAAAGCCATTCCCCCTCATCCTATCACTCCGTGTAAAAAGTCCCTCCCCAGCTTTCCTGGAGCCCCTTTCAGCCCTGGAAGCTGCTCTAAGGTCTCCCTGGAGCCTTCTCTTCTCCAGGTTGAAGAACCCCAGCTGCCTCAGCCCCTCTCTAGAGCAGAGGTTCTCCAGCCCTCGGATCATCTGTGACCAGTTTCAGGTGTCTGTGAGCCCCGCCAGGGTGGGGAGCAGAGCCCACCTCTGCCTGCGGGAGGGGAGCACGGCTGCGGGGACCCGCTTGTTCCCTGGCCCCTTCAATCCAGGGCGTGATAGATTGATACAGCGCTTTAATCAGTGTAACATATAAAGCACTTAATTTGCCTTATTAAAAGTCTGCACTTTGGATTTTCAGGATCCAGGAAATTAGCTCAAGCACCTCAGCGTTTATTTGATTGAAAGAGATTATAAATAATTCATGCCTTTTTTTCTTTGCCTTCGGTGCCAGACCTGCCAGGGTAACAAGGGACCGGCAGCGGCTCCCGATGTCCCTGCATCGCAGTGGTGGAGCTGGTGTGCACTGGAGGTGGCTCAGATGGGGTGACGGGCGCCTAGAGAGCCTGGGGCAAGCCTGAGAGATCATTCTGTGGCAGGGAACCATCAGCTGATGGGGATCTGGGGCAGAAGAACCATCAGCTGATGGGGATCTGGGGCAGAAGAACCATCAGCTGATGGGGATTTGAGGCTGGGAACCATAAGACAATGGGGATTGGGGCAGAGGAACCATCAGCTGATCGGGATTTGGGGCTGGGAACCATAAAACAATGGGGATTGGGGCAAAGGAACCATCAGCTGATGAGGATTTGGGGCTGGGAACCATAAGATGATGGGGATTGGGGCAGAGGAACCATCAGCTGATGGGGATTTGGGGCTGGGAACCATAAGACAATGGGGATTGGGGCAGAGGAACCATCAGCTGATGAGGATTTGGGGCTGGGAACCATAAGACAATGGGGATTGGGGCAGAGGAACCATCAGCTGATGAGGATTTGGGGCTGGGAACCATAAAACAATGGGGATTGGGGCAAAGGAACCATCAGCTGATGAGGATTTGGGGCTGGGAACCATAAAACAATGGGGATTGGGGCAAAGGAACCATCAGCTGACGAGGATTTGGGGCTGGGAACCATAAGACAATGGGGATTGGGGCAGAGGAACCATCAGCTGACGAGGATTTGGGGCTGGGAACCATAAGACAATGGGGACTGGGGCAGAGGAACCATCAGCTGACGAGGATTTGGGGCTGGGAACCATAAGATAATGGGGAATGGGGGCTGGTGCCCAGCTGAGGAGCTGGATGTCCCTTCCAAAGGGCTGTGCAGAGCTGGAGGTGGCCTGGAGGAGAAAGAGGAGGAGTTGGCTGAACCAGAACAAGTCAGGCTTTGTCAGGCCACGCACTGGTCTCGATGTACTGGGAGGAGAGGAGCCAGCCCCTGAAATCACCATGACAATAAAGCTGAGGGTTTCATCTATAATTCAGAGGAGCTGGAAAGTGGTTTCATAAAAAATCATCAAAACTAAAACCGTGGCTGAGACAGTAGAAATTTATGCCCGTTGCTCTTGCTGAACGAGGACGCGGCGTGACCTTCGGATGGGCACAGTGCCACGCCGGGGGAGCCCAGAGCAGGTGTGTCCTGAGGGCTGAGGGCTACCTGTGGCCACCTGCCATCTCGGCAAGGGCTGAGGAGGAGAAGACCAGTGCAGGCAAAGAGAAATCTGCAAGCGGGGTGTGTTTGCTGTGCGAGCCGTGCATCATCCAGCTGCCTTCACGGTGTGGGATGTGCAATCCTGGGGGTCTGTGGTACCAACCAGTATGGGCTGAGCATCCTGGGACCGTGCATCGTCCAGCAGTGTGGGGTGTGTGTTCCCAGGGGTGCAGCAACAACCTGTATGGGCGCATCCTGGGGTCGTGCATCATCTGGTTGCATCTTCCAGTGCTGAATGGTGTTAATTCCAGCTGGAGGCCAGTTACAAGTGGGGCTCCCCAGGGCTCAGTGCTGGGTCCAGCCCTGTTCAGTGTCTTTATCAATGACCTAGATGAAGACATCGAGGGCACCCTGAGCAAGTTTGCAGATGACACTAAGCTGGGTGGAAGCTGGATCTGCTGGAGGGTCGGGAGGCTCCAAAGGGATCTGAATAGGCTGGATCCATGGTCTGAGACCAACGGGATGAGGTTTAATGAGGCCAAATGCCGGGTCCTGCACTTGGGGCACAACAACCCTGAGCAGCTCCAGACTAGGAGAAGCCTGGCTGGAAACTGCCTGGAGGAGAAGGACCTGGGGGTGTTGGTTGAACAGGAGCCAGCAGGGGCCCAGGTGGCCAAGAAGGCCAAGGGCATCTTGGCTTGGATCAGACACGGCGTGGCCAGCAGGGCCAGGGAGGTTCTTCTCCCTCTGGACTCGGCCCTGGTGAGACCAAACCTCGAATCCTGGGGTCAGTTCTGGGCCCCTCGGCACCAGAAGGATGTTGAGGCTCTGGAGCGAGTGCAGAGAAGAGCAACGAAGCTGGTGAAGGGGCTGGAGAGGAAGAGGAGCAGCTGAGAGAGCTGGGGGGGTTCAGCCTGGAGAAGAGGAGGCTGAGGGGAGACCTCATGGCAGGGATTGAGCATCCCAGGACGCTGCATCACCCAGCCGCACCTCTCGTGCATCTCCCGCGATGCCCTGGGGGTTCCACCGCGGGCAGAGCTGGAGTTCCCGAGGTTTCCCCGCACAAGGAGCGGGGGGGGGGGTGTGGGGTGTGTGTGTGCTTGGGGTTCAACCCGCAGGAGCCCCCGAGGCTGTGGGGTGGCTGGAGCGGAGCCATCCAGCGGGTGCACACTGCCCTCCAGCGGCCACAGCTGGCCAGATGTGCCCCGCGAGGGATGCTCGGCGAGGGCTTCACCCCGTCCTGCCCAGCCATGGGTGCGCTGAGCTGGTGGGGTCTCAGCTCAGCCGGGCACGAAGGGGTGGCGGGCTGGGAAGTGGGGGGGGGGGGGTTCCTTTCTTTCCCCCACCCCTCTCATTGCAGATTCCTCTTCTTGGCAAACTTGAAGGCCACGTTGTCGTACTCGGTGTCCCCCAACCACTCCTTGCCCTGGAGAAGGAGCGGCTGCCGCAGCGGGACGGGTTTCTTGGGCACCGCGTAGTCGTCCCGCTGCGGGTCGTAAGGGAACTCGTGCCCGCTGGGATCCTCCGGGGCTGCCTGCAGCCTCCACGCCTCCCCTTTCACCTCCTCGGGCTCGTCGTAGACCGTGTGGGCACCCAGACCCTCGGGTTCATCGTAGATGTGGTAGGGCTTGGCCGCCGTGGGGCGCGGAGGGGGCTGCTTGCCCGCCTGCCCCCCAGCCTCCCCGATGCTGTCGTAGAGGGGATCCGGGGCATCCTCGGGGCGCTGGGCTCCGAATTTGCGAGCCACGAAGGTCTTGGCGATGGTGTCGAAGGGGACGGCGTACTCGGATTCAACAGCCGCCTTGGTTGGAGCATCCTGCCTCCAGCCCTTCTCCGGCATCGGGGGGTTTCCCCTTCGAAGCGCGTTGCAGGGCTCAGCGTAGGGGCAGTCGGCACCACGGGAGGGGATGAAGGCGCTCGGGGGCTCCCCAGGCGCGGAGGAGCTGCTGGGTGGCATCGCCACCTTGGCTTTCACCACCTTCCCCACGGAACTGGGCTCCTGCGAGGGGTTCTTGGTGCCGCCGAGCTCCTCGTGCCCCTGCGCCCAACTGGGCTTCTTGGCGTGGCCAAGCGGCCGGGGGGCATCATCCCCAGGGCCACCCCACCGCGGCTCCTCAGCCCCCCGGCCACGATGCGCATTGATGGCCGATTCAATTACCTGGAAGATCTCGTTGCCTTGCCTGGTCTCAAACTCAAAGTTGCCTTCTCCGGATGTGCAGCGCCGGCCGGCCTCGAAGGAGAAGGTCACCTAGGAAGGGATGGGATCAGGTCCCCGTGCCGCAGCCCACCGCCACCCACCCCTCCTGCATCCCCCTCACCTTATCGCGCCCGAAGCGCCGCAGGAAGGGGTAGGGCCAGCTGTAGATGATCTCCAAGGTCTGGAAATCCAGCAGCTCCAGTGCCTCCTCGCCAGCTCGCAGGATGCACCGGCCCCAGAGCCGGCAGCGCTCGGAAGACTCCGTGGCCTTCACCGTCACCTCGAACGCCTGCCCCAAGCCAGCTGGGGATGGAGGAAGGTGGCATTTAACAAGTGCAAGGAGCAGAGTTCCTCCTTGCAAGAGCAGAACAGCGTCTCTCACCCTAAAGAGATGCCATGAGGCTCACGACCCCAGCAGCATCCGGCTGATAAGGGCTCGTGGGCTGCAGCCGTGTGGGAGCAGCCCGATAACTGCTGCACAGCAAAATGCAGCCCCGCCAAACCGCAGAGCAGGAAGAGAACTGAGAGGCTATTTCAGGAGAAGACTTCCCGGCATGCTGGCTGCACACAGCCACGGCGAGAGCTTCTCCCCTGGTGCAAAACCAGCCAAGGTGTCTGGTGATGAGATACTGGGGGATCCCACCTGCCGTCCTATGCCCAGGGCTGGGATCCCCAGCATAAGACGGATATGGAACTGTTGGAACAGGTTCATAGGAGGCCATGGAGATGATCAGAAAGCTGGAGAACCTCCTGTACGAGGACAGGCTGAGAGAGTTGGAGTTGTTCAGCCTGGAGAAGCGAAGGCTCCAAGGAGACCTTAGAGCAGCTTCCAGTGCTGAAAGGGGCTCTGGGCAAGCTGGGGAGGAGCTCTGGATCAGGGAGGGTGGGGATAGGATGAGGGGGAATGGTCTTAAGCTGAAAGAGGGGAGATTGAGATGAGATTTTATGGAGAAATGTTTTCCTGCAAGAGCAGGGAAGCCCTGGCCCAGGTTGCCCAGAGCAGGGGTGGCTGCCCCATCCCTGGAGGGGATCAAGGCCAGGTTGGATGGGGCTTGAACCCCCTAATCCAGTGGGAGGTGTCCCTGCCCATGGCAGGGGTGGGACTGCATGGCCTTTGAGGTCCCTCTCAACCCAAACCATCCACGATCCTATGACATGAGCTGCCTCCTGTACAAGCAAACTCAACTCCACTGCCGCGTCCCCACCTCCTGGTCCCTACCTTTGCCCCGGGAGCTGTAGAGGGAGTTTTCCTCCATGGAGAACTCGCCATCAGTGCCCAGTGAGCTCTGCTGACCATCCTTGCCTGCTGCCTGCTCTTCCCTGCTCCTCTGCAAGGGAAAGAGCAACAAGTCAGTGAGGACACTGCACAGCATCCATCCTGCCCTTCCCACCGCAGTCAACCCTTGGGATTCTCCCGCATGGATCCCACTGTCTCCTGCACCCCGGTTCTCCCTGTCTGGTGCGTACCGGGAAGGCCAGCTCACACAGCTTCTGGATCCAGCCAGCCACCTCGGTGCCATCGGTGGCCAGGAGGTACCGCTTGTCCGTGGTCTCCAGCAGGAAGGGGACAGTGTCCTTGGGGCAGCCGGCATCGCCGCTCGCCTCCGCCACGTGCACGCAGTCACTCAGCTTGACCAGACGCTTGTTGCTCTCGCTCTTCCGCAGCTTCTCGGTGGCCGGCGGCGCTGAGCCCTCAAAGAGCTCCAGGCGGGCAATGGAGCAGGGGCTTTCCCGGTACAGCACACCCCAGAACTTCTTCCATTTCTGTGATGGAGAGAACCAGTGAGAAGAGTGAAAACCCAGCACCAACCAGCTCTGCTTACACCCTTCCAGCAGTTTCCATTCCCTTGGAATCACGTGTGAGCAAAGGGCAGGACATTGGAGCGAACCCCTCCAAGTCCAGACAGGTTCTTGCAGCCTTGGCCAGGCTGGTTGATCAAAGCAGGGCGTGAGGTGAAGTGGGCAGCATGGGGAAAAGCATTCCTGACACATGGAATAGCCAGTGGCAAGGATTTTCCAGCTAGGAAGGGCCCCACCAGCATCCCAGCCTGACCTAGCACTGGGATCCATCCCACCCCTCCACCCTCCCAATGGTTTCCTGCTACCACAGGGCTTTCAGCTCCTCATATTGCTCCATCTTCCTTAAAAACGTTGACTTTGGAAGCCATTCCCAACTCGCCCTCCAAGGAGGCCACAATTCAGAGCACGTTGTGCGTGGGAGGCACCGGCTCCGGAGGGGAAGAGGCGGGAGAGGAAGTTTCGCACCAACATTGGAGCATCCTCCACGGCAGCTCCACGCGCCAGGGACCTGGTGGACCCAGCAGGCTTTGCCTTTTGTTTCTGGGGACCATGAAGGTGGTTTCCTCCACCACGCCTGCTCTCCTGCCCTGCCCGTGCCTTTGGAGCCCCTGCAGAAGGTGGCTGTAGGAAGCAAGACTCGACTCTTCCTCCTGCCCAAGCGCGGAGCCGGAGACGCCCGGGTGGCTCCTTCCCCTTCTTGCACAAGCGCTGACAGGAGCCGTTGCCAAACCCCGGCCACTATCAGCCACCGAAGCAACGCGGTTGCAGGAGCTTCTGCTGCGGCTCTGGCCCTCGTCAAAGAGCCTCTGCCAGGGGACCCAGGGGGGAAGTTCTCTTGGTGGCTTGTCCCCAGTGCCTTCCTTGTTCCCAGTGCCTTCTTTGTCCCCAGTGCCTTCTTTATTCCCAGCACTTTCCTGGTCCCTAGTGCTTCCCTTGTCCGCAGCACCTTCCTTACTCATAGAATCATAGGTTGGAAAAGACCCACCGGATCATTGAGTCCAACCATTCCTATCAAACCCATTCCTATTCCAAGCACTTTCCTTGTCCCCAGAGCTTTCCTTGCCCCTGACACTTTCCTTGTCCCCAGTGCCCTCCTTGTCCCCAATGCTTTCCTTGTCCCCAGAGCTCTCCTTGTCCCTGGCACTTTCCTTGTCCCAGAGCTTTCCATGTCCCCAGTGCTTTCCTGGTCCCCAGTGCTTCCCTTGTCATCAGCACCTTCCTTATTCCAAGCACTTTCCATGTCCCCAGAGCTTTCCATGTCCCCAATACTTTCCTTGTCCCTGGCACTTTCCTTGTGACCCAGCATCCTCCTTATTCCAAGCACTTTCCTTGTCCCTGGCACTTTCCTTGTGACCCAGCATCCTCCTTATTCCAAGCACTTTCCTTGTCCCTGGCACTTTCCTTGTGACCCAGCATCCTCCTTATTCCAAGCACTTTCCTAGTCCCCGGTGCCTTCCTTGTCCCCACCACCCCAACACGCTGGAGACGAGCTGAAGGATGGTTGTGCAGCCAATGGGTGGGAGCATCCCGTTCCCTTTGACTCCAACCCCCCTCCAGCAGCCCCATACCCAGCCCAGCCGAGCGACAGAGCATCTCCTCACCTTCCCGAAGGTCTGCTGCAGCTGGAGGTACAGCACGCCCTGCTTCACCGCCGCCTCCTCCATCCTCCAGCCACCAGCATCCTCCGTGGCTGCCGAGGGTCCAGCCTGTCTGAGCGGCCCCGTCCCAACTGCAGAGATGACGGGTTGCGCCGTCTAAGCATGTGACGTGCGGTTGGGTTCTTCTGTTTCCTACGCTCGCTCTGCACGGGCTCGGGCTTCCTGCGCCTCTGAACTTACCATAAAGGGCAGACGGCGATGCGCAGCCCTGCCTCAGCTTACCCATCTGTGAAACTGCTGTTTAAATATCTTCATCAACGATATAGAGAGCGAGATTGAAGGCACCCTCAGCAAGTTTGCAGATGACACCAAGCTGAGGGGGGCAGTTGGCACACCAGGAGGATGGGATGTCGTCCAGAGGGACCTGGACAGGCTGGAGAAGTGGGGTTGTGGAACCTCATGAGGTTCAACAAGGCCAAGGACGAGGTTCTGCACCTGGGTTGGGGCAATCCCTGGTTTCAAGAAGGATGGAGGATGATGTGACTGAGAGCAGCCCTGAGGAGAAGGACCTGGGGGTGCTGATTGATGAGAAACTCAACATGAGCCGGCAACGTGCGCTCGCAGCCCAGAAACCAACCGTGTCCTGGGCTGCATCCAGAGCAGCGTGGTCAGCAGGGCCAGGGAGGGGATCCTGCCCCTCTGCTCCTCTCTTGGGAGACCTCAGCTGGAGTCGTGTGCCCAGTTCTGGAATCCTCAACATAAGGAGGAGATGGAGATGTTGAAACAGGTCCAGAGGAGGCTACAAGGATGATCCGAGGGCTGGAGCAGCTCCTGTATGAGGACAGGCTGAGAGTTGCAGTTGTACAGTCTGGAGAAGAGAAGGCTCCAGGGAGACCTTAGAGCAGTTTCCAGCACCAGAAGGGGCTCCAAGAAAGCTGGGGAGGAACTGTTTTACAAAGGCTTGTGGTGATAGCATGAGGGGCAATGAGGATAAACTGCAGAGGGGCAGATTTAGACTGGACATAAGGAGGAATTTCTTCACAATGAGGCTGAGGAGGCCCTGAAACAAGCTGCCCAGAGCAGTGGTGGCTGCTCCATCCCTGGCGGTGGTGGCACTGGTGCAGGAGTTGGGGGAACTGTGAGCACTGGTACAGGGGATGCTTGGGGAACTGGGAGCACTGGTACAGGGGATGCTTGGGGATCTTAGAGTGCTGATGCAGCTGATGCTGGAGCACAAGGCTTGTTCCCCAGCTGGGGGAACTGGGATCATTGTTGCTGGGCACTGGAGAAACCAGTCAAACCCCAGCAGCTAGGGGGGACGCGGCCCCTTTAAGAGAGCTGTCAACAAACTCCCCCCCGCCCCGGCGTCGCTCCTCTCATGACGTCACCACGCCGCGGCTGGGGTTCGATTATGCGCATGCGCACTCTGAAGGAGCACGGGGGGCTGAGTCCCTTTGGCTCTGCGCATGCGCAAAAGGGGGGCGGATCGAGACGGGACGAGATGGTTGTCTGTGAGCATGCGCGGCGTTCGGCGGGGCGGGAGCGCGATGGGGCGAGCGCATGCGTAGTGGATGATTGCGGGGAAGGGGCGTGGCCATGGGGAGCAGGGGAGGGCGTGTCTGTCCTTGCTCATGCGCAACAGGCGAGTGGTGTCGGGAAGGGGCGTGGCCAACATTCATGCGCATGCTCAGCGCGCGGTGGAGAGAAGGGGCGTATCCGGATGTGTCGCGCATGCGTAAAAGGAAGAGGGGGCGTGCCCGTCGCCTCGCGCATGCGCAAAGGGAGATGGGGCGTGTTCGGGGTATCCGCGCATGCGCAGCCCTCGCGAAGGGGGGGGCGGTCGCGCGCCGGGGGGAGCGGAGCATGAATGGAGCAAAATGGCGGATCATGTGCAGGTGAGGGGGGGCTCGCCGCCCCACAGCCCCAGCGACCCCGGCCTCCCCTCCCACTCCCGGCCCTCCGGGTGCTGCCCCGGAGCCGGGGTTGGGCGGGGGAAGGGGGCCGCGGTGCGGCCTGGCCCGGCGCGGGGAGGCGGGGGTGGCGGCAGCGGGCCTGTAGGCCTTGAGGCGCCGTGGAGCGGCCGCCGGGGCTGCCCGTGGCGCAGCGCGGCACCGGGGGGGTGGGCTGCGGCTGAAGAAGTGCGTGGCGAGGGGTGTGGGGGAGATAGGGGTGAACGGCCTGGCTAGGCCGGTGGCACGGGTCTCCCCGTGCGCTGGCGGGGCCTCCCCGTGCACCGGCCGGGCCTTCTCCGCTTCCTCTATTCCCCGGCCCAGGGTCCCTCTCCCCATTCACCTGTGGTCTCTGCCTCCTCTCGCCGCCGCCGTGGAGTTTTCCAGCAACATCGGTAGGAAGCAGTTGGGAAAAGGACTCTGGCACCTGCTTGGCCACAACCGGAGCCCTGTCTGCCTCTCGCAGCCCCCTCCCGGTGTCTCTCAGCCCCCATCTCGCCTTTGAGATCTGCAGCTCTGCCTCTCGCAGCCAGGTTTGGGTTTTGTTCCAGCAGCGAGGGAGTCTTGGTCTGTAAGTAAGGTGGTTTGGTTGGCGTTACAAACAACTGCTGGCACGGAGGAGAGCGCTGGGGTCACGGACAGGAGCTGGGAGGCGAATCCAAGGCAACAGCGGCTGCGACAGAGGGGCAGGATGGAAAACCCATGGCCCCAATAGAGGGGCTGGGTGGAAACCCCTTGGTGATGATGGAAGGACAGTATGGAAAGTCTTTAGCTCTAATGTATGGAAAGCTCTCAGCTTTGATGTAGGGATTGGATTGAAACCACTTGGCTTTGAGGGACGGGCAGGAAGGATAGAAACCCCTCAACTTTGTTGTAGGGTTTGGATGAAAGCCTCTCGGCTCTAACGTAGGGGTTCGGATGGAAGCCTCTCGGCTCTAACGTAGGGGTCGCATGGAAGCCTCTCGGCTCTAACGTAGGGGTCGCATGGAAGCCTCTCGGCTCTAACGTAGGGGTCGCATGGAAGCCTCTCGGCTCTAACGTAGGGGTCGCATGGAAGCCTCTCGGCTCTAACGTAGGGGTCGCATGGAAGCCTCTCGGCTCTAACGTAGGGGTCGCATGCAAGCCTCTCGGCTCTAACGTAGGGGTCGCATGGAAGCCTCTCGGCTCTAACGTAGGGGTCGCATGGAAGCCTCTCGGCTCTAACGTAGGGGTCGCATGCAAGCCACTCAGCCCTAACGTCGAAGTTGGATGGAAACTCTTCAGCTTTGACAGAGGGGTTAGGTGGAAGCCCCTTGGCTCAGACAGAGCGTTTGGATGAAACACTGCGGTTGTTGCTACCACTGACTTCAAAAGTCAAAAATAGGCCCAGGTGGGGAAATGGTATTGGTTTTTGCATACTGTTTGAGTTGAACTTGCCCAGGATTTGCAGGTGTCTGAGGGGCCAGCTGATCCGTCACGGTGGTTACGTGTTATCTGTGCAACTTTGAAATAAATACGTTCTTCCCATCATCCCCGCACGAACCACAAGGGTGAGCAGTTTATTAACTCAGCACAGAGCCCGGCAGCACTCAGGTTGTCTGGCAAGCGTCCCCTTGGGTGATGTCAAGGGAGGAGAGGAATTCCTGCATCGTTAAGCAATTCGCAGGCTCTGAATTTAGTGAAGAATCTCTGAATTTGTTGTGAGTCAAGCTCTACCTTTAACACTCAGCTGGAGAGACGCTGAGGGCGGTGAAGCAGCAGCTCTCATTGCTTTAAAACTGTGCTTCATGCCCTGCTCGTCTGTGTTAAATATTGAATTGGGCAAATGGAAGTTGGAGCCGTAAGAGCAGGGTTGCAGTCGCTACGTTCAACTCAGTTAAAGTTTAACAGGAGGGGTTTGGAAGATGTTCCACTCAGAGGAAAACTGATTTGCAAACATGGCTAAGGCACCTGCAGCTCGGGGCAGTTCCTGCATGGGACAAACAGCTGACAAAATCATTATGTGCTGTAACTGGATGGGGTTTGCTTGCTCTTTATTGCCGTGTGTCCTTTCTGCTGCAGGTAAAGGCTCTGAGGAGCCTCACACAGTTCCCTTGGAAGGGAGAGCGCGAGGTTCCCTTTATAACTGGATTTCTGCTGCTGGAGGAAGTAATGGGATTTATTAATAAACTTTTGGTGTGAGGTCTGCCCAAAGCGCCAGGCTGATGGAGGTGATTTGAGCTACATTGCAGACTCCTCTCGAATGTCGTGTTTGTTTAACACAGCGGTTACCGAGTTACCCAGTGATGCGGGGTTTCAGTCCTGTGCTGTGGGAGTTGGTGCTGTTGTAAGAATTTGTAAGGAAATCCTGGCTATCAAAGCTGTGTGGAGTTTAGCAGGTTAGGAAAGTCTTGTTGCTGCTCTGTGAGGGCTTTGGTTTGGGAGTTCAGTGTTTGCTGTGGAACTTCTGGAGCCGTACCTGCCACGTGATGAAGCACAAACCCATCATTTATAGGCTTTGTCTGGACTGAAGTTATTTACTTTATAGTGTGGAGCAACAGTGAGGGCGAAGGCAAACTTTTAAGGCCATGATGGAGGAGAATATCGTGTTGTCATCTTTGAAAACAGATGTTGTTTGGATGGTGAGCAGGGCAACCAGTGGTGTTGGTGGGGATGGTGCAGTTGGAGCTGCCTGCGGGGCTTTCCCTCGAGCAGCGCTTCACGGGGGGACTGTTCGTGCCTGGGAACAAAGACAGCACTAACACAGAAGCAGGGAGAATCAGATGATTCTGTGCGGCTGGAAGGGAGTCCCAAGGTCCTACAGCAGCGTATCACTGCACAGTGACTTTTCCACTGCTCACAAAGCTCGTACAACCTTGGTTTGCATTTGTACTCCAGGTCTTGTGAGCATCACTTGAACTCGCTCGCAGTAGAGTCAGAGGAAGGCGGTGAGAATGTCATTGCAATTAGGTCTGTGGGTTAATACAAGTCCTCTTCCAGCTCTTTTTTTACCCCTCTTGGAAACAGACCTATGTTATCTTTGTTTTTCTTCCGCTTCCCTTGCCCCTTAGATGTTTTCTGTGTTGCTGCCCTAAACCGGGACACACTTACTGCATGTGAACATTCCTATGGGAGAGTGTTTTGTGGAGGATGACGCCGAGTTCTGTGACTTTGAATTCTTCATTCATCTGGAATTTAAAAAAAAAACATCGCAGTGGCTAAAAATTGTCACTCTGATGTTTATTATTACTTGTTCTCAGTCCTTGACTCCACGGTTTTTGACAGCCAGAGATTTGGGCCAGCGTGTCAGGTGCCGAGGGGCTGCTTGTGATCGAAATATTGGCTTGGAGTGGAGGAGCTGGAGGAGAAGGACCTGGAGGTGCTGGTCAGTAGTCAGCTGAACATGAGGCAGCAGTGGCCCAGGTGGCCAGGAAGGCCAAAAGCCTCCTGGCTTGGATCAGGAATAGTGTGGCCAGCAGGAGCAGGGAACTGATTGTGCCCCTGTACTCAGCACTGGTGAGGATGCATCTCGAGTCCTCAGTTCAATTTTGGGCCTCTTCTCAGTGGGAAGAACACCCTGTAGAAGTGTGTTTGGGCACCACTCTGCCCTCACATCCCTCATGTTAGTGGCTCTTGTTCTCTTCTGGACTATTTCCTAGGGCAATTCCTTCTCCATCCCTGGATCTTTTCTCCCTTGTGTGTTTCTGTATTCTAAAGGATGTTGGTTTGGCTCAAGTGCAAAATCTAATTTGGCTCTACAAATCTATAATGTTCAGCTCGCTCCAGAAGAAACCCTAGAGACCGAGGCGCATGTTTCCCATTGGATACCTCAGTAACCTTGTCTTTGCTTGGTGAAAGAGCCACAGCACAGCCTGCTGCCCTGCTACCAATTGCTTGGGATACTTTTCCATTTGTTTTATTTCCAGCTTTTACCTTCCACGTGCCATTGGAGTTCTAATTAAGGACTTGGGTTTATCTCAGAGCAGCCCACGGGAGTGCTCTGGGCCCGGGGAGGGGGAAGCACCACTCCAACTGAAAATAGAGCAAATTTCTTTTGCAAATTAGGCTGGGTTTTAAGCTGTGTCCCTTTTTTAACTGCCCTGCTCCACACCGGAGTTGTAGGATACCAGGGATAGGTGTTTGGAGCTGGATTTCACTGCAGGAAGGAGGCACAGAGTTGCAGTTCAGTGCCCCAAGATCAAATCTTGACCTAAAAAACGTGGATGCTCCTTTTCAGCTCCACCAGGAATTTATTCCCTGCCCCTTGGAGCCACTTTGGAGGTTCCTTAAGATGCAGGTAAGGTACGTTGCTGCTGGCAGCAGACAGCTTGCTCTGCTTCCCCTCCTGCTGATGGTGTTCTATCCAGGAGAGCTCACCTGGAGATTCCCAACTCCAGCAGCATTAAGTGGGAAAGCAAAGCTCTGTCTGTGTGCACTCGGTGGTGAGGGGAGGACAGAGCTGAGCTGTGAGTGGGCGGGCAGGTTGATGCTGGTCTCTCCCTGCTCCAGCGGCCGAGCTGTGCACCTTGCATAGCCAGCGCAGGGAGGATTTGTTCATTTTAATCATTTTAAGAGAACGCTGAATGCTCTGTAGCTCAGGAACTCCGTTCCTGTTAATAAAGCCTCGTTGCTCTTGGTTCTGGGCAACATGGTTGTGTTTTGAGGCTACAGGGCTCAGGCCTACTACAGCAAAGTTCAATAAGTTGCATTTTTACTACTTAAAATTTCCAGCAAACGTGTCATTTTTGTCTTTCTGCTTTTAAACTGTGTTTTCAAGAAGGTATTTATGAATAGTTTGTGATGTTTTCCTGGTGATACAGCCATGTGGCTTTGCTGCAAGAATCTCAGGGTGTTTTTACAGGAGTAATCAATGTTATCTGTCTGAGGACACTCTTGTTTTTCCCACCGTAATTATACTGGCACATCTTTGCCGTTTTGTGTTGGTTGATCCTGGCTCCCAGGGAGTTCTGAACATCTTCAGCTTTGATTTGCAAGAAGAGGCTCTTTATCAGAGTTAGGAGAAAGGTAAATGGTTTTCAGCTGAAAGAGGAGAGTTTGAGATGACATCTTGGGCAGAAATGTTTTGCTATGAGGGTGGGGAGGCCCTGGCCCAGGTTGCCCAGAGCAGGGGGGGCTGCCCCATCCCTGGAGGGGTTCAAGGCCAGGTTGGATGGGGCTCTGTGGTGGAGAGAGGAGAGGTCCCTGTGCTGTGGTGTCTATCATCCTGCTGAACCCAGAGCACGGGCTACACCCAACACCCTTTGCTCACAGGAGCATCTGGCAGGCCAGAACTTAACTGGTACAAGTCCTGCATGTAAATCAACACCAAGCTCTGGACTAAGAAGCGAAATTTTAACATTAGGAGAGCAGAACATATTCCATCTTTTAGCAGACCTTGTCCTCTGTCCCTTGTTTGAGATCATTTCCACGTATACGTGGTGTAAGAACTCTTCTTTCTGCTCACAGCGTTTTGGTTGTTTAAGGTGTGGGTTTCCAGCTGAACTTGCTAAATTGAAGTTTACAGTTCTCCTTCTATCATCTCGTTCAGTATCCTTGTATAATTTATTAATGACAGGGATGTTATTGCCGTATCGTCCCAGAGTTTGAGTTGAATTCCTGTTTGAAAACTCGGTGCCCTTGTATCGCCAGGTCAGTGTTTGTGAATGTGGTGATTACAGGATTTATAGTCCAAGGACATTGTACTGCGAAATGCTAATTCTGTTGTTTGTCTAGCCCTTGATAAAGTCTGTGGCCAACACCAGTTTAACCAGTAAGGTGAAGGTGATGTGCAGTGCTTGGATGCCTTTGCTGTTTCTGGATGGTGAGATTAAGCAGCTCTGTAGTAGCTTCAGTATTTTGTAGGATTGGAGGAGCCTCCAGAGTTTTCAGGGTGACTGGAAGGCTCCTGTTTGCCTCGGAGCAGAGCTTTGGGTCTCAAACAAATCCCCTTGCAGTGAATTCATGACGCTGTGATGGAGAGGTGGGAAGGGCGCAATTGCTGCAGCCGTAGATCAGCTGCAGATTGAAACGAAAAGGTAAAAAGAAACAGGAGGGACTCATTCTCATGTTGTTGTTGCTGCTTCAGCCTCTCCTTTTTCCTCAAAAGTGGAGGATCACCTGTGTGCTGCTATTACCAGGCCAGTGGTGCTGCTGTCCTTGCCTTGGGCCACCAGGAGAGAGGCCTTTCCTGGGCTAGAAGTCAGCAGTTCACCCATTCCTGGTATTAGCCAGGGATCTCTTAATACCACTTCCAACAGCTCCAATGCAGATTGGAGGTGGGAATGGTCGCCTTCAGTTTGGTGTAGAGGCAATTCCTTCAGCGCAGGAGAGGGGCTGGCTCTGGCTGCTCCCGCTCCTTCTCCAACTCTGCCATCTTGAGCACAGCCGGCGTTCCCTCGATTTTCTGAAATGGGAACTGTCAACGTGGCAAAGTCAAACTCGATTGAACCAAACCTGCCGAGAGCTCATTGCAGCCCTCGGATGTAAAGAGCGTTGTTTAAGCAACCGTGTAATCCAAGATCAATTCCACTGCCATGCCCCAGGGACTCCTGTTAGGTTGCTGCTACTTCCCTTGTAGTATTTATCATTTTAAAGATGATCACATGTTGTTTATCTTCACCACAGGGAAAACACTGAATGGTTACGAGTTTTATTTGTAGCTTGTGAGATAAATGAGATTGATGCGTTGGTGGTTTTTGCACATTTTGAGCTTCCCAGCTGCTCGCAGTGGCCAAGCATCAGAGGCCAAGATCGTACAAAGCGGGTGGCACATACAAAGGGGACTTATTGCTCCTCGCTATTAAAGGAATGAGCACTAACATGATGTAAGGTTCATAGGAGGTGGATGGATTGGGTATTCCTGCCCAGCACATCCGGAGAAGGGAAGGGAGCTGGGAAGGATCTGGAGCCCAGGGGTTCTGGGAGCGGCTGAGGGACCTGGGGCTGTTTAGCCTGGAGAGGAGGAGGCTGAGGGGAGACCTCATCGCTCTCTGCTGCTCCTGAAAGGAGGTTGTGGTGAGGTTAGTGCTGGGCTCTTCTCCCAAGTAAGAAGGGACAGGATGAGAGGAAATGGCCTCAAGTTGTGCCAGGGGAGATTTAGATTGGATATTAGGAAAAGTTCTGTCACAAGAGAGAGTGGTGAAGCACTGGACCAGGCTGCCCAGGGCAGGTGTGGAGTCTCCATCCCTGGAGGGGTTCAAAAGTTGTGGCACTTTGAGACATGCTTTAGCAGACACAGTGGGGTTGGGCTGGTGATTGGACTAGGTGAGCTTAGAGCTTTTTTTCCGACAGTTTTTTACTGTCCTCTGAATGTACTCAAATGTGTTTATGGAACAGGGTGTGTGCAACTGCAGAGAAATCCTGGGATTTCAGTGCCGTCCTGCGAGGAGCAGATAAGAGCGATTCAGAAGGTGGGGAATCAGGAGGGGGGAGGTGTTTGGTGTCTCCCCTGACTGCAGTTCTCTTCCTAAATGCCATCGCAACCGCTGCAAGAGTCGCTGTCCCCAGCTCCTTGTGACCCTGTGCCCTCATCAATTCCCCTTTCTCCTTCTCTTTTCAACTTTCACTTCCCCAATTCTTCCATCACTGGCTTGTGAGATGGTTTTACAAAGAGTTTTTGAAGTAGTTTGTTCTTAAGCAGCACTGAACAGCAGCTTGGGTTGGTTGCAGTCGTGCCTTCTGTCCTGTGGCAGAGCCTGTGTGGGGTGCTGGAGTATCTCCCTGGGTCACATTCTCTGTGGTCTTTTGCTGGAGCCCTTATCTAGAGCCTGCAGAGCCCTTGCCCTCCGTAATCGCGGCGCTAAATGGTACTTTTTTTTATCTTGGTTGGAAGAGGAGGCATTGCCTGGTGTCTGCAGGGACATAATCCCACTAATTGTACTCCAGCGCCTGAGCTGCTCTGCCTTTCGGAGCTGGAGGAAGGCTGTAGCCTGAGTTGTGCCCTGATAGCGAAGTGAACTGTGCTGCCTTCCTCATGGCGATGGGAAAGTGTGCTGGGAACTTAACGTTGTGAAGCTGGAATGCAGAATCAAAGCAGCTCAACTGCCCTGTCTGTGTGACAGAAAATCGAGTAGGGCACAAGGCAGGGAAGGAAATGGGTTGGTGAGACAAGCCTGAAAATGATCCATAAAGGGTTTTCATCACAGAAATGTGTTCAGATTGCAGTTTATCACAATATATTTGAGCACGTTAAACTTGAAACTGAAATGACCATTCGCAACCTTGAAATGAAGGATGAAAACTCCCAAGTCTGGGCATCTTCTGCCCCTCTGAGTGGCCCTCATGGACTTTGGGCTTCTCCTTCCTCCCATCCCACACTCCCTCTGCAGCTCCCTATCTGGGGATGCTGTGAGGAAGAAGCATCGGCTGAGCTTTAACTTGGGAATTGTCTGGGCAGGGACACTCGGGTCGACTGGCACCGCAGAATAGAAACGCGATGTCCAAAACACATCTAAGCCGTAGCGTGGATGATTGGCTTCACCTAACATGAACAGAGGGCACTTATATTCCCACTGAGTTGCTGGATTCACACTCTTGGATAGTTTGGACTCGCTTTTCCACGGGTGGGATTTATTTTTATCGTTACCTGGGGGCAGGTAACGCTGTCAGGAAAGCACGATAAAAATAAATGGGGCAGGTAACGGTGATCGTGTGCCGTGTCTCTTGGGTGGCAGGTGAGCGATGCAGTGAGTGCGGTTGTTGAATCCTGGAGGTCCTGCCTTTCCCGTGGCTCCAAGGGAGTTAATGAACTGCGATCTGCGGGAAGGCTGGCACGGATCGCACACTGTGCACAAACAAGGGTGTTTTGTCACAGCAAGCGTCGCACAAAAGGGGCCGCGGATATTGCCACCGAGTCCCAAGCCACAGGGAATGAACTTTTCTCGGAGGTGGGAAGAACACAGACTGTAAGGAAACCCCATTCTTGAACTTCTTGAAGCGTTCATGCAGGGTGGTGTGAGACTCCAAAAACAGATCCTTTTTGCCAACGTTAAACTACGTTCTTGGATCAGTGTTCGTTGGTTCAGGGTGGGACCGTGCTGTTCATCACTGTCCCACCAGAGTGGTGGAGCCTCTTCCCAAGGATTCAGTTCATCGACGGGGACTAAATGGTCATGGTAGCGTCTTAAATTAGAATCATGGAATGTTTTGGGTTGGAAGGGGCGTTAAACATCGTCCAGTTCCACCCCTACGATTCTATCACTGCACTTACGGATCGGAAAGCGTTCGGCTGGGTGCTGATGTGGTGAATCCATCAGCTCGCCCTGTCAGTAACTCAGCTCTTGCATAATGATCTCTTCTTCAAAAATAAATTAAGTGACTGATGCTGTCATCCTTACAAATACAGAAGTCAAAACACAAAAGTTATGGTCTGCTTATAACGATTTTACCCCTGGAATGTTGAACCTAAAGCATTTGGAAATACCTGCTTATTAATCCAGCAGTAAGAACCTAAGGGAAGAGCTGTCTCCATTTGAAAAGCTGCTTTTTAACCAGGACACCTAAGATTTCATGGGGGGGAACCATCTGCCTGCATCACAGATTATGGGAAATACTTTCCAGTTGTTTGAGCACACAGAATCTGGGTTTTATTTCCCTTTGAACGCCTTCACACAGACGCCGCTCAAAGGCATCCGTCCCGTTTGTCATTTGCTCCGTTCTGCTGCTGGTATTCTTGGCGTGTGAAGTGTAGAAGATTTAACGTGAGATCCTTCCAGCATGCTGGGATGCTGGAATCTGTTCCAGTGCCACACGGAGGGAATATAAACCAAGTTTGTGGGTGATGTGACGCTCCGTAACATAAAAACTAAATATGAGGATGTGTTTTGCTATTTAAACCGCTGTTCTGGTTGGAGCTAAGACGTATTGGGGTGGTCACTGTTCCTAATGGATTTCTCCTTGTATTCCAGAGCCTAGCCCAGCTAGAGAACCTGTGCAAGCAGCTGTATGAGACCACGGACACTGCGACACGGCTGCAGGCGGAGAAAGCCTTGGTTGAGTTCACCAACAGCCCCGACTGCCTGAGCAAGTGCCAGCTGCTTCTGGAAAGAGGGAGTGTACGTAAAACAGTACAATTGTCCATCACGGAACGGGGTATTTTGGGCGCTGATAAGGGAAATGGCCCCAAGGGTTGGTATGTGGCGTTGACGTTACGTACCCAGCGTGCTCTTATGTGTCGTGATTTGTGGGCAGGCCGCGCCAAAAAAAGCTTTGGCTCTGGTGGCGAACGATGCTGTGCGAACGGCTGCCGGTTCTCGTATCTTGTGAGCCGCGCCGCGTTCCTCGCAGGCTGCCACCCAGACACGTCAGGCTTTAAGCGGAAAACATCCTTACGGCTGTGGTATTTCATGGACTGTGGGAACCGCTGCCCTCTCTGTGGGCTTCGAGGAGAAAATGGTGACAGGGGATAAAAACCCAGCAGTGTTTCTTCTGGAATGTCTCCTTGGAAAATTGCCCCCACTATACTTTTGTGTTAACGATCCAGCAGTTTAAAACAGGGAAAATTAGATCATGTGCTTTAGAATTAGTGTTAACGAGAGGATGTCAAATACGGCAGCAGTAAATCCGGCCCGACTCCTTCAGCTTTCTTCTTTTGAAGTGGCCGTTTGATTTTTACTTTCTGTCAGCACAAAAATGGCTTGGCCTCTTGGTGTTGCACAAGTTGACTTTAGGCAGAACACAAATCCCGCTTTCATGTCTAAATGGGATTTAAAGCTCTTCCGATGGGAACGAGCGACTGGTTTACCCAAAGGTAAATAATATTGTTTTTAAAGGAAGGCTCATAAAGCCTCGTCTCGTTCCCTGTCGTCCATTGCCTGGGTGAGGATTGTGGGGGTTTTTGGTTCAGTCTGGGGTCTGACTTGCTTTAAAACAACGGGAATGGTGGAATAAACTGATTTCCTACAGCTTGGATACTGAGCTTTATACCTATTACAGAAATTAGCATGCAAAACGCTTGGCATTTCCCTGGCTGTAATTGATGGGATCGGGGGCAGCCGGGGGGTTTCCACGCTTGAATTCCATCGTCTGTGTCCCTGAATCTGATCACAGTTCAGCGGGCCGGGTGCCCTTCTCAAAGTAATAACATTTAACTTGTGTTTAGTAATCAAGTGGAAGTTGTAAGTGCCACTTAAATGTGTAGCAACGTCCTTGGGTGGCCGAGAGCACGGATTGTCTTTTCAGGCATGGCCTTTAAGGTAATGGCGTGCACTTGGACTGTGCTTGCAGTTTTACTTCTGCCTTCAGTGGCAGTTCCGTTGTCTTCTGCTCTTTAAAAGCTTTTTCTTTCTTTCTTAAACACTTTTTTGAAGTGTTTGGTTTACTTCAGTGTCTATGCAAACGTAAGTCTAAATCCATAGCATTTATTCTACCAATTAAATCAATGCTTTAAACTCGGATTTCCAGAGGCAAATTAGCTTAAAATCCAGCATTGCTGCTTGATCCTCTTGTAAACTTCTGTTTGTGGGGTTTTCTCATTCTTTACAGTCCTCCTACTCCCAGTTACTGGCAGCTACATGCCTTACGAAACTCGTGTCACGCACAAACAACCCTTTACCCTTGGAACAACGAATAGATATTCGTAAGTAGATTTCATTTTGCTAACCAAATTAATGTTATCCTATGGGCATTAATCCACAAGTGGGAGGGTTTCTGCAAGTTCCTGTGCTTTACAGCTTGGGCGTCTGAAGGTAAAGGATGCCCAGAAGGCCAAGAAACAATGTCTTGGATGGCATCTCGTGTATCGTCGGCTAACAGAATTCATGGCTACGTACACAGCGTTATTGCAGATGGAAAGGAGTGACAGCTCCGTGGTCTTGTAATAAAGCATTTGGGTTTGATAAGTTCCTTTTGGGGTAGAAGTTCCTTTTGGCTGCCTCTTCTGAGAATGTGCTTTCAAAGAAAAATCTTGAAATAGCACTTAGAACCCTTCCTAAGGGAGCAGTCACTATCACAGTGTTCTTGCCTGGAGAAGGGCTGATGCTTCCTTTCCTCTGAGGAAGGAATCTGACTGCCACTCAATCTGCATCCTTTTTTACTGATGCTGTGGTAAACGACCATCTCTGATGAAAGATCTTGAGTTATTTTCAACTTTTCTTGCTACTTATGTGTTCTTACAGAGGATTAGACTTAGTCTGATGATACAAAACAGGTTAGGCTTTTGGGAATGAGCTCTTACCTATCTCTAACCCATTTCCATGGCTTTAGACTGTTAAAGGGACAGGTAAAAAGTCAGCGTTAGCACCCAATCCGTTCCCGTGCCGATTCTGTCTTTAAACAGTTTTTCAAGTGATGCTTTTGTGTCCATCTCAGCTCCACCTGCCACATTTTTGCCTACAGTTGCACCTTCTCTCTCTCTTTCAGGGAACTATGTGCTCAACTACCTTGCCACCAGGCCAAAGCTGGCAACGTTTGTCACACAGGCTCTAATCCAGTTATATGCCAGGATCACAAAGCTGGGCTGGTTTGACTGTCAGAAGGATGAATATGTCTTCAGGAACGTGATCACGGATGTCACAAGGTTTTTACAGGTCAGATGTTGTGCTGGAAGCTTAACATGAGCCGGCAACGCGTGCTTGCAGCTCAGAAAGCCAAATAGTGTCCTGGGCTGCATGCAAAGCAGTGGGACCAGCAGGGAGGGAGGAGATTCTGCCCCTCTGCTTCGCTCTGGTGAGACCCACCTAGACTCCTGGATCCAGTTCTGGAGTCCTCAGCACAGGAATGACATGGAGCTGTTGGAGCAAGTCCAGAAGGGACCGTGGAGATGGTGCGAGGGCTGGAGAACCTCCTGTACAGGCTGAGAGAGCTGGGGTTGTTCAGCCTGGAGAGGAGAAGGCTCTAAGGAGATCTTAGAGCAGCTTCCAGTAGCAAAAGGGGCACAGTTGTTGCACAATTCTTCTCTTAAGCTCTCACGCTAACTACACCATGCAGATTAGCGCAGAATGTAATCTTGGGCTTAGTGCCTACGAGGAAAATACATGCCACGCTTAACTGGCTTTTATTTGTGGGGGGAGATGGAAGTTACGGTTGATATTTAGCTGAGTTATCAGAACAAAACGTAGCTTAAAACTGGTGTGTTACAGAAATGTTATTGTTCGTGGCTTTCTTTAGAAGTCCTGCCTGTTGTATCCCAAACCTGCATGCTATCACACAGCGCAGGATTTCATTCCCAACCCGAAAGGCCGCACAGGGAGAAGGTGGCATCAGCAGCATGTCTCCAAACTGGAACTTCTTCCTGGAGACATCAGTAAATCCTGGAACGCTGTGAATGCTGATTGATTTACCCTGAAATCTGTCCCAAAATCAAAACTTGAAGGCAGCACAAGAGATATGAATGACCAGAAATGCTTCCCAGTGTGGAAGGGGAGATGTAACGTGTGCAAGGCTTTAATTCTGGAGCGGTAGAGCAGGGACATTCAGAAAATAAGCTAACTACTGTGATTTTTAGACAGTTAGAGATGTCTGCAGTGAGGCAGAGCCTGGAAGGTGTTTGGTAATTTTAAGATCATGTTCCTTTCTGCGCTGGTGACTTTGTCCCCAGTAGTTTGCAGGTGAAATTATCAGAGCTGGATTCCTCTCTCCCGGCTCGTGACGTGGAGAATGTGTGCTTTTTAATAAGGAACCTAATTAAATGGTGTGAATATCTCCTTGCTGGGCTCAGTTGGAGTCGGTCTCTTCCCATTTGCTCAAGTTACCTGTTCTGGCTGCTTGAGTGTACATGAGACTGCACTTTTTATTTTTTTTTCCCTCAAACACATGGATTCAGCAAGCTTTTCCAGTGGCTTCTTCCCAGCTATTCAATAAATACGGAGCCTGTTGTCAAGAGGTGGCTCCAGCAAAGAAGCGGTGGGGGTCTTGAGCTTAAATATGCTTGAATTTCACTGTTGCAGATGAGTTCAGTCTTAGAAGCTGGAGCTCAGAGCAGTTCGTGCAGACAAGGTGGAGCTAGGAAAGCAGACATCATTTCTCAGTTACAGAACAGAAACTGGGGCAAAGGAACAATGCAGGTTGTTTCCCTTCAATTATTTGATAAATGGATTACCGTTTCGAGCGAAGAGGTGTCTGTAACAGCCTTGGTTCACAATCAGCCCCTTGTTGGAGTCGCCAGAGGCTGAACGGGCTGCGGAGAATGGGCTCCCTTCACTGGGAGATCGCCTGGCCTTGGCAGAAGGGGCCTGCGGCGTGGAGAGACATGATCAGCTGCTCCTTGTGTTCGTCAAGGTCTGTGGTTTAAAAAAGGAGCCAAGGGGGCAGTTTTACCTCCTAGAGTTTTCATCTGGCAACTTTAATACTCGTCCTAATGTTGCAGAAATTCCCACCTCTTTTACCACAGCCTCTGTTAGGATTCAACAAACTGATTTCAAACAAAACAAATCTAAAGAAATCTTTTCAGAGTTAGGGCAAGGACAGGCTGAGAGAGTTGAGGTTGTTCAGCCTGGAGAAGAGAAGGTTCCAGGGAAACTTTAGAGCAACTTCCAGTGCTGAAAGGGACTCCAGGAAAGCTGAGGAGGGGCTCTTGACCGAGGAGGGCAGTGATAGGATGAGGAAGAAGGGTTTTGGGCTGAAGGAGGGGAGATTGAGATGAGATCTTAGGCAGAAATGCTTTGCTGTGAGGGTGAGGAGGCCCTGGAACAGGTTGCCCAGCGCAGTGGTGGCTGCCCCATCCCTGGAGGGGTTCAAGGCCAGGTTGGATGGGGCTTGGAGCCCCTGACCCTGTGGGGAGGTGTCCCTGCCCATGGCAGGGGTGGAACTGGATGGGCTTGGAGGTCCCTTCAACCCAAATCATTCTATGATAACTCAAAAGTGTTGACTAAACTGTTAAATAAAATGTGGCTGGTTTTGTTAGTTCACGTTTCTGAGCTCTTTAGAACCCTTGGCATTGTTAACAACATCAGCTACTTCAGAAGCGTGTTTTAAATTCTCTGCTTGTGTTGCTCATGGGCTTTTTCCAGTTGCAGAACAAAGACAAAACATTGCTGGATGGGCACATCTAGAATTCTTCCAAGGCAAATGATGAAACTTAATGAAAATCTCGTGTTGTGCTAACAGCTTTCCCTGTCCCCCTTTCCTCCTCAGGATAGTGTAGAGCACTGCATCATAGGAGTGACAATCCTGTCCCAACTAACTAATGAAATTAATCAAGTAAGTGCTACAGCCTTCCTCAGTGAAGTAAGTGTCCAATTTTCTCATTCATATTGTTGTGTCCTGACGTGTGTCTGTGCTTTGACTGGGGCTTTTGTTGGGTGTTTTGGGTGGAGAGGGGGTGCTGTGTGCTGGGCGTTTGGCTTTGTGTGTGGTTTTTTATGTTTACACAGTCACTTGGTGTTGTGGTGAGATGCTGAAAACTCCTGTCCTGAGGAACCGTTTTGTTTCACTGGCATCTTCCATCTCCTCTCATTTTTTTATGTAATCTGGGATGAAAAAGTAAAGGCTTAAGCAACCAATCTCACAAGGACAGATCCCTCAATGCGAGGACATCCCTAGCACCTACTCGTGTTGATCCCTGTGCCTTGTTCCAGCTCACAGCATCCTTGTGCCTGGAGGCGAATAGAACGTGGCCTCCTCATATTGACCAGGGAGGTGAAACAAAGAGGATTTCATGGATGCCCCATCCCTGGAGATGTTCAAGGCCAGGTTGGATGAGGCTTTGAACAGCCTGATAAAGGTGAAAAGTCCAAGCCCATGGGAAGGGATTGGAATTGGATGATCTTGAAGGTCCCTTCCAACGCAAACTATTCAGTTATTTATCAAATGCTGCAGACTTTTAAAGCATCCTTTTCATTCAGTACCAAATTTCACAGAGTTCCCAGCAGGCATTTCTCAAATTCTCCTGGTTTATCAGGGCTGAGTCCTGATAAAGACCGGGCACGCCGGGTCTGTGCTGCTCTGCCGTGCCACATCAGTTAGTCTGGGGGTTTGTAGAGCCCTCTAATACTATGCTGCCTCTCACTATTGATACTGAGGGCTGGAACAAGCAGCTTCACTTGGTGCTAAGCTTGTATTGCTTTCCTGATCCATCAGGCAGATGATGCTGTAGCACTGTTGATGGCCACCGCAGCCCTGAGACAGCACGAGGGTGGCCGTGGACATAAATGTCTCTCATTTTACTTAGAGCACCAGGTGTAACCAAATATTTTGGTTTAATATCTTACTGAGGAAACTAACCTTTTGTTTTTGCTGGTCTGTTGACTAATCCAGGAGCAGATTGAATGGGAGTTGAAGGATGGTTACAAATTATTTTCAGAGCTGGAAATGGAGGAGAAGGGTTTTTATCCTGACAAGGGCAAAGCACCAATTTCTTCTCCCGAACTTGATGGAGTCGGGTGCTTCTGAAATTCCCGAGCCCTGCGCTGTAGCCTGAGCAGCTCCTGCATCCGTTTCAGACCCCAAATTCGCTTTCATTCTTCAAGCCTGGCCTGATGAGTAAATCCTAACCCATATCCCTCCTGTGAACTCTCAAGCCATGTCTTGTTATGGTTACCATTTCCTTGCCCAGACTTTTGTGCAATCCTAATTTCGTCTCCGCAGAGAGCAGCTCCTTCACCTCCTTGCATCGAGGCTGAAAGCAACTCTGTTTATCTCTAAAACTTAGGATGCGTCTCTCGGCACCTTTGTACAGGGCTGCACCTTCTGCTTGAGAGAGAACGGTCAGCACAGAGACTTGTTGCTTGTCTACAGGTTGATACTAAAATAAGCAATGAAATTAAAGACTTTGATCAAAAATCTCTTCCTTCTCTCTTGGATATTAAATCTGCCACAGTTTACTACTCTTTCCTAACTGTGCCAGCAGTTGCACAGTGCTGGAATCAGTGACTCATCCCAGAAAGTGTGAAACTGCTGTGATTTGCAAACTAATATATCTGCCACCATACCCACTCCTCAGAACAGGGTTGTGTGTGCGTACACAGTAAAAAAAACACCCAGAAAAACACCTTACAGGGCTTCTCATCAGGCTTTGAAAACCAGACTCCCAGCCACATTTCCCGAGAGCTGAACTTGCTACGGTTCTGTTTCCCAAAGCTTTTGTTCCAAAGCTCACAGTACAAATAAAACGGGATGCTAGCATTTGGAAGTGTCACTTTTCATCCTGTAAGCACTGCACAGACTTGCCTGGAGGTGCGGAGTCTCCGCTGTGTTGTAGGAATTCACTGATTTAAGCCATGTGAAGAAAAGGAAATATTCCTTTGCCACAAGGCCAGAAATCTGTCAGATTTGTAATAACTGTGGAGAGAATAAATGATGCTCGTTTGCTTCAGACTCTGAACTCTGATCGCGTGAGCTGAGGAGCAATGATTCAATCCTTGGAACGCTTGGGGAAATTTAGGTCCAGTTCTGATCTGCCAGCAACTACCAGGTGAAGCACGGCTTCACCTTCTCACCTGTAATCAAAGAGCGTTTGTACCCTCCACGGGTCGTTGTGAAGGCTGGTATGTTAGTGAGGTTAGAGCTGGGCTTGTTCCTGCAGTGCTGCATGAGAGGAGGACGTAGTCAAGGTTAACAGAAGCAGAAAGAAGTGGAGATTGGAGCTTTGCGGCTCTGTACGGGGCTGTGAGTGTTCTTGCTCTGTTGTGCTGTGATAACCGACTGCCCATCAAATAATTCATCCCAGGCAAGCAGGGTATTGCCAGGCTGTGCACAAATAGACTTTTCTCCCCTTCTGGGTCTGGGAAGTGACATGAGTTGTGGTGCAGTTTGTCTGCACTAGCATTGGTCGAGTTGGTTGGAGACTCTGTTATCCAGTATAAATTATATAAAGTATAATTTCGCCAAGAAAAGTTGGACCAGATGATCCTTGAGGTCCCTTCCAGCCTGGTATTTGTGATTCAGTGGAAAGGATATGTTTGTATTTGCCTCTTCGATCATACATCAGCTTATTCTGATACGGTGAGAGGTCCGGAGGTGGAGTTTATAACAGCTACAGCAGAGTCCAATCTGGCTTAACCCTCCTTCCAGTTTTCTTCTCATCTGTAGGGGTTCAGGAAGGGAATTAGCATTGGTAGTAGTTGGCCATGTGTCTGCCCAGTGGTTTCAGGTAGGATTTAACTTCTAGGAGTTCAGAGCACTTTAGAAAGCAGCATTCAGGTTTCTAAAATGACTTAAATTCTGCTGCTGAATGCTGCTAATGGTCCTGCTTTGGGAGAGATTTAAAGGAACTTAGAGGAGTAAACCCAAACCTGCTTTCTGGCAACGGTGCAGTGAAGCTGCATCGTAAGTTTTGTAGATGGAAAGTCCTGTCATCAGCCAGCAGTCAGATTTAATCCAACTCTGCAGGGGCAGCACATCCCCCAGGATTAGCCAGGCATCGCTCTGGGGAGGGAAACCTCAATGTCCCAGTGCTTAACAGGGTTCCTACGGGTTCTGCTGGTCTGGTTTCACCTCTGCCCATCAGCTCTAAGCACTGGTTTTCTCTCTGCTCAGGCGGATACTACTCATCCACTGACGAAGCACAGGAAAATAGCCTCGTCCTTCCGAGATTCATCTTTATTTGATATTTTCACGCTGTCATGCAATTTACTGAAACAGGTAAGGAAAGCGTTGTTTGGCATCTCTCTCAAGGCAGCAGACTTTGGGCTGAGGTTCCCTCTGCTGCCCACACTGACCTGTAGAGACTAGAAAGACCCTGTTTGTCCCAGGAGGAAGCCTCTGGTTTTCCACCCTAACTCTGAGTCATCTTGGTTTTGTTTCTTGGGACGCTGTGATTTAGTCAACTTGGAATGTTTTCTGTTACAACGTCCTTGTTTTCCTATGATTAAACACCTAGTGCCCATTTTTGTCTCTTTTTTTTTGTCTAATAGCAGCTTTTCCAAGCTTCTGTGTATAAAGCAGAGAGTTCCCAGGTGATCCTTTTGAGTGGGGAGGATTGGGCTGTGAGAAACTAATGGTCACGTCTGTTTCTGTGTCCGTAAAACAGGGTGCAGTCAGGCAGCCCCAGAAGAATAAGTCTTTGTGGAGAGAGCAAGGAATACATTCCAGCCACTGCTGGCAGTGTCGGCACGGTGCAACGTTTTATTTGCACTAGACTTAAGCTCAGAGTTGGTTTTGTTTAAAGTACAGAGCTATGATACAGAGGACATACGGGCTGGCCTGTCTCTGGATACACACCCCTAGTGCTGCTCTGCAGGGAAATGACCTAGCATTGCGTATCCATCGAGTTCTTTGTGTTACTTAAGAGCATCCCTGTTTTCCCTGCCCACAGCAGGATTGTAACTAGAGCAGGGCTTATGCAGATCATCTGCGCTCGTATGGAAATGAGGGTGAGGTGGAGCAACAGGATTCCCTGCTGCGAAGAGCTTGTCAGGCAGAAAATGCATTCTTGTGTTTAACCTTAATAAGAACTCCCTTATCTCCTGAATCTCACGGGATAATTGCAGGCTGACATTGCTCCTGTGCAGGGCAAGCTGAGTGGGGAGCAAACGCTGTGTGTTTATCCATCTTGTGAGAGGACAAAGCATTTAGATACACGTGTTGTACGTGAGAGCTGGGGTTGGTGCTGGTCGCTTGCGATCACTATGGTGGCCACATCCTGTTCAAAGCTGAATTACTGCCGCAAACTCAGCTGTCACCTTGCTTTGTATTTTTTTTTTCCTTTCTACTTTGCTAATCTGATGTATTTTACAGGCTTCTGGGAAGAACCTGAATCTGAACGATGAAAGCCAGCACGGGCTGCTTATGCAGCTCCTCAAGCTGACCCATAATTGCCTGAACTTTGATTTCATCGGCACTTCGACAGACGAGTCCTCAGATGATCTTTGCACTGTGCAGATCCCAACCAGTTGGAGATCAGGTAATCCTGCCAGAAGAAGAGGCCTAACCCGCAGGATATCTGCGGAAAGCAGGGGTGACTCGCTAAAGCCCTTGCTGTACCTAACAAATAAACATTTGCATCCGATCCCAGGTGTAAAATCCAGCCTTTCCTTGATGTGATTACAGTTTGGGGTTGACTCTCTTGAGCTATATAAACACTCCTCTACCCTTTCAGTCTCACCAATTCTAGGAACAGTAAACTGTTTTTTCGGTAAAATATCAATAAGAAATAACTCTTCCTCGGTTCTCAGCACCCATGTTGCTCCCATTGGTTGTTTTGCAGGCAGCTTCACAGACCGTGTCGTTAAATTATTGTCCTGTAACTCTGTCTTTTTACCCAGTGCCAGTGGGTTTACTCTCTTTCTGGGAAAGGCAGTTGAGTAAAGATGTTAAAGCCTTTGGAGGTTTTATAGTGTGCTGCAGTGCGATGAGTACACGTGCCATTGTTGATAAGATAAGCGTTAGTCCTACAGAACGACATTCTCAGTAAAATGCTCTGTTCTGTTTCAGCATTCTTGGATTCTTCAACCCTTCAGTTGTTTTTTGATCTTTACCATTCCATCCCTCCTTCATTTTCTCCTCTGGTAAGTTCAGCGTTCATTTTCCTTACAGACTCTACTACCAGAAACTGTTTGTAGGGCTCATCCTGGAGACTCGCTGTAGGTAAAAATGCTGTTGACTGCGTTGAGAGAGCTGCCTTCACTTTGTGCTGGAGCAGCAAAGGGGAGGCTGGTCTGGTGCTGCCGATAGATTTGATCCATTTGCAGGACTGGAATTTGACTGGCTTCTTTGCTCAAGTCCAGCCTGCTTCTTTGTCTGCGTAGCTCAGAGCCTGCTGGCTCTTCCTCTGTGCCCTTTTTGAGGGATATAGCTTCTGTTATTTCCACTGTATCACTCAGTTGATCCCCAAACCATTCTGCAAGCAGGCCGCAAAGTCTGGGGGCACAACCCCATAATGCAACTCCTCCTTCCACCCTTCAGAACTAGGCCGTGTCCCAGAAGGATGGAAGGGCCGGTGGCACAACCCAACTGAAAGCTGGATTATTCCTTCTTGAAAAAAATTGCCTGCCAGGCATTTATCTATTGGACAAATATATTTAATAATTCATGCTACAATGAAAACGCACCCTTTGGAGAGGGAGGGAAGGGTCCTTCAGGAACAGTTTTCCCGCTGAGGCTCTCAGCGCTGTTCATTACCTGCTGATTCTGAATTTAGAGCCTCAAATATTCATGAGGGATTTTAACAGCGTGAGATGCTTTTATTGGTCCTGAATAGAATGAGAAGCAATTATGCCTTTAATTGTCCTGCTTCTTTGATCAGTAAATGTAAGAGCCAGCAGGAACGAGAGGCTTAGCAGCTGAGCAGGTTGTCCGTAGGCTGGTCAGAGGGAGCAGGGCTTCGACTCTGGCTAAGGATTGCAGGGTGCTGCTCCTCAAACCCTCCTCACCAGCTTGCTACTCAGCTGCACCCATGGAATTTACCCTCCGTTTCAGTTTCAGAGGTTTGGGTTGAGACCGATTTTATCATTTCCTTGCTGGTCTCCATTTTCTGCAGGATTTTTCAAGTCTGCATTAAGTTTACCAGCTTTCCCTGCCAGTCCTGGTGCATTTTCAGTCCCATGCAATCTGCGTTCCTCATCTGCAGGAATCACATAATTTTAGGGGAGGAGAGTTTGGAACTGACTTTCAACTGCTGGGATGGAGATGTTCCTTCGGGTGCTGTGGCCAGGAAGCCACCTGTGTCTTGGGCTGTATCCAAAACAGTGGGACCAGCAGGGCGAGGGAGGGGATTCTGCCCCTCTGCTTCGCTCTAGTGAGACCCAACCTGGGTCCAGTTCTGAAGTCCTCAGCACTGGGAGGATATGGAACTGTTGGAGCGAGTCCAGAGGAGGCCACGGAAATGATCCGAAGACTGGAGCATCTCTGGGGCAAGGACAGGCTGAGTGAGTTGTGGTTGTTCAGTGAAGACTACAGTTTTACGCTAAGACTACACCACATTGCGGAGGTGAAGGAGTGAAGGAGCATCAGACTCAAATGATTTGTTGTGTCATGAAAAGGAAATGTGCTGTTCATTTCATTGTCCCGATCTCTCCCTCTGCATTCTCCTTACCTGTTATAGGTGTTATCCTGCTTAGTGCAGATAGCCTCTGTGCGCAGATCCCTCTTCAACAATGCAGAAAGAGCAAAGTTTTTATCTCATCTCGTGGATGGAGTTAAACGAATACTGGAAAACCCACAGGTGAGGGATTTGGATGAAGTCACTGGAGTTGTGTCTTTGCTTGCGCTGCATCCAAGGGCTGGAGCATCGCCCTTACAAGGCCAGGCTGGGAAAGTTGAGGTTGTTCAGCCTGGAGAAGGCTCCAGAGAGACCTTAGAGCAGCTTCCAGTGCTGAAAGGGGGCCCCAGGAAGGATGAGGACAGACTTTTTTTAGCAAGGCTTATTGTGACAGGACAAGGAGTAATGGTTTTTAACTAAGGGGGGGCTGATTTAGACTGGATATAAGGAAGAAATGAGGGTGGGGAGGCCTTGGCCCAGGTTGCCCAGAGGGGTAGCAGAGGTCCCATCCCTGGAGGTGTGTTCAAGGCCAGGTTGGACTGGGCTCTGAGCAACCTAATCTGGTTATAGATGTCACTGCTCCTGCCGAGGATTGGACTGGATGACTGTAAAGGTCCCTTGCAGCCCAAACCTTTCTCTAATTCTAAGATTCTTCACCAAAAATAGTTTCTATTGTATAGTTTCTTGCAGCACTGGGAAGAAGGGTGCAGCGCCTCCCTGCCCTTCTTGTTTTCCTACCATTCCACCATAAATCCGCACCTCTTGTAGCTGACTGCTGTGTGTTGTGAAGTGGTGCCGTTTCTCAGTCCTCTTTCCCCTCTCAGAGTTTGTCAGACCCTAACAACTACCATGAGTTCTGCCGCTTGCTGGCCAGGTTGAAAAGCAATTACCAGCTAGGAGAGCTGGTGAAGGTGGAGAACTACCCCGAGGTCATCCGGCTCATTGCCAACTTCACCGTCACCAGCCTGCAGGTACCACATACTTTTGCTTCCCCTGAATGGGTATTTATGTCCCTTGTCTTCTCTTGAAACGAAATTATAACCCTCTTTGCCTGTTCTTTGCTCCTGAATTCGCTGTGGGTTATTTTTACCGCCTCCGCCTGCAGACTGTGTGACAGAACCTTGCGGCGTTAGCATTGGTTCCTCTCTGAATCGCTGCTGAATGGAGCAGGAGCAGTGTGAGGGGGAAGGCAGGGTTGCTATGCCTCCCTTTCCATGTCCTAGCAAGGGGGGAAAGAAAACCCTTGTTAAATAAGGCTTATTTTTAGAATTATGTTTCCCTTTGCTATTAAAATGCAGTTGCAGGGATTGCAAGCCTGGGAACTTGGGATTAGCGTTTAGTCTTTACTGAATGCTAGTGATGCTCACTGAATCCTGGCTTCAGTTTTGGGCCTCTCGCTACAAGAAGGATGTTGAGATGCAGGGGCACATCCAGAGAAGGGCAGCAAAGCTGGTGATGGATTTAGAGCGGCTGAGGGAGCTGGGCTGGTTTAGTCCAGAGAAGAGAGGGCTGAGGGAGGACCTCATTGCTCTCTGCAACTGCCTGAAAGGAGGTTGTGGTGGGGTGAATGCTGGTCTCTTCTCTCTGGTAGCCAGTGACAGGACAAGGGGAAATGACCTCAAGATGAGCCGGGGGAGATTTATTTTAGATTTTAGGACCAATTTCTTTCCTGAAAGAGTTGCCGAGCATTGGAAGAGGTTGCCCAGGGAAGGTATTGAGTCACCATCTATGGAAGTGTTTAAAAGATGAGTGGATGTCATAGTTGGGGACATGGTCTGGTGGCAGCTTTAGCAGGACTGGATCGATGGTTGGACTCGATGATCTTGAAGGTCTTTTCCAACCGAAAGCATTCTGTAAATTCAGGTGGGGACTGAAATCCATTGTTAAAGTTGGCAGCCAGATCCTCAAAGCCTTCAGATGTCGCTCTGTCCAGTGCTATGTGAGGCAACGTAATCGTGGTACAGCAACCAAAGCCATAACTTACTGGTTTCCTGTCCTTTTCTTTCCCTTGGCTCCTGGTAGCACTGGGAGTTCGCACCCAACAGCGTTCACTATCTCCTGAGCCTGTGGCAGCGGCTGGCTGCGTCGGTGCCCTACGTTAAAGCCACAGAGCCTCACATGCTCGAAACCTACACCCCAGAAGTCACAAAAGCTTACATCACGTCCAGGCTGGAGTCTGTGCACATCATCTTGAGGTGAGAAAAGCAGGGAGAGGGCAGCGCCTCTGCTCATCAACACCAGTGTCTAGCACAGATGGCTCTAGCATGTGTCTCTTTCGAGTTTTCTTTTAGACCTGGGCACGGCTGCAGGAGGTTTTGAGTCACCTAAAGGAGATTTACCTAAGTTGCATATTCTGTCTTTTGTAAAAAAGAGATATTTTTTTAAGCTGGGTGTTTTTAGGCTTTGCTCCATCTTAGATGGCTGATATCAATCTGTGTGGTCTCTGACATGCTACCGGTATCTACGGCACAGTGTGTGCTCTCTGAGTTGCCATCATAGCAGTGATTCATTTGATTTTTAGATCTCTGCCTAAAAGTATGGGGTTTTCCCCCCTCTTCCTTTGAGCATAGGGGCAGCCTACAGGACTCCATTGCAGTGTCTGAATTTGTGTGGGATAAATTCCACCTTGTGCGTGTTTATATTTGATAAAAAGAAATGTTTGTGTATAGAAAAATAATGCCTCTCGAGGAAAACTGATGAGCTTATCCCTTTCTAGGCATCCCACGATGCAGGGGAGGAACAGCAGGTTTAGCTAGTTCTGGAGCTCGCAGTAAACTTGTTGTTGAGGTTAGTGTATTTAGAGGAAAAGGCAGCTAAACCATTGAAAAAGCTGGAAAGCTTTCTTATGCAAAGGCAACCAGACAGGAGCCTTCTACTGGGCGCTGCATGTTCTGCTTAAAGACCTGGATCAATGTGAAAGGAGTAAGGAGAGCTTACTCATCCCAGGTCCTGATGGCCTTTCCACCTGAACCACTGCTGTTGTGCTGATTTGTGGCTGCAGTAAAGCTCAGACGATTGCATCCATCTGCGTAACTCTCCAGCGTGACAAATAATAGAGGCAGAAACTACCTGGTGAAAATAAGATTACGTTATGGGTTAGGCTGCTGCTGCGTCCTCTGGTGGAGGAGAAACTCAACAGGAGCCAGCAGTGCGCACTCGTGGCCCAGAAAGCCGACTGTGTCCTGGGCTGCATCCAAAGCAGTGGGACCAGCAGGGTCAGGGAGGGGATTCTGCCCCTCTGCTCTGCTCAGCTGAGACCCCACCTGCAGCTCTGCGTCCAGTTCTGGAATTCTCAGCACGTGAAGGACATGGAACTGTTGGAGCGAGTCCAGAGGAGGCCACGGAGATGGTGCAAGGGCTGGAGAACCTCTTGCACAAGGCCAGGCAGAGAGTTGGGGTTGTTCAGAGAAGACTCCGTGGAGACCTTGGAGCAGGTTCCAGTGCTGCAAGAGGCTCCAGGAAAGCTGGAGAGGGACTCTTGATCAAGGAAGGCAGGGATGAGATGGGGGGGAATGGTTTTCAGCTGAAAGAGGGGAGACTGAGGCTGTTGATGAACGAAGGAATGTTTTGCTGTGAGGGGGTTGAGGTCCTGGCCCAGGTTGCCCAGAGCAGGGGTGGCTGCTCCATCCCTGGAGGGGTTCAAGGCCAGGTTGGATGGGGCTTGGAGCCCCTGATCCAGTGGGAGGTGTCTCTGCCCATGGCAGAGTTTGGAACAGGGACTTTGAGGTCCCTTCCAACCCAACCATTCCATGCTTCTATGATACTACATTTTAACTCCTTTTCTAATCTCTTTTTTTGCCTCTTAGGGATGGTTTAGAGGATCCACTGGATGACACTGGCCTGGTGCAACAGCAGCTGGATCAGCTTTCCACCATCGGCCGATGTGAATATGAGAAGACTTGCGCTCTGCTTGTGCAGCTCTTCGACCAGTCGGCCCAGTCCTACCAGGAGCTGCTGCAGAGTGCGACCGCCAGCCCCATGGACGTGGCTGTACAAGAAGGTGAGCGGGTTTGGAGAGCTGAGGTTGCCCGTTCTCCAAAAGCAGCGTTTCAGAAGCCTGCATTCCTGGGAAATCCATCCAGTGGGGAGGCAGATCTCACAGATGTTCCCTTGGGGAGGTGTCCATAGGTGTAGAACCTTTTTGGTTGTGGATAGACAGTCCCGATGCACACAGCAGCACTGCCTGAAGATATTGCTGTCCTACAACTGACTCCATGCCTTTTTGGGGAGGAATTTAGTGCATCTCCTTGCCCAGTCTTTCAGAGACAAGTTCTGGGGGTGTTCCAGCAGCAGGCAGCACTGCTGCCCCATCCCTCTTGTATCCAGGACAGAACAGGGAGTGCTTATTTGAACCTCCTTACGGGTTATGTGGTAAAACCTCTAGCTGATGGTTGGGAGTGAGGAACTGGGAGCAGGGTTTGTAGCTGGTGCCTGGTGGAGGGTGCCTGTCCGCAGCGCTGGGTGGGTTCAGCGTGGAGGTTTTGTACCTGCACAGCTGGTTGGTTTAGGAATTGCTTAACAGCGGCCGTAAAGAAGCAATTCCTTTGGAGGCTTGGGTTGTGCTCCCTATCTAATAACATCCCAGCTTCCCCTTTCATGGAGGAGTTGGTATGGAAACTGTTTTTCTTCCTTCTGGAACAGCATTGTCTGATCGAACACAATACTGTGGTCGGGGCAAAACTCCCTATCATATTGACTTCTCCACTGGCCACACGTGCTTTGAAAGGATAAAACGCTTCCCGATGGCATCTGCACGTGTTTAAATACAAAAAATGCAATTTTACAAGTGGCTTTCTGCACTGGAGTAGCTTTCAATAATTAAAACCTTCCAGGCAGACCCAGCATTCTTGTTTCTTTTCTAGTCAAGTCGTGCCTGTTCTCCACCGAGTGGAAAATTGAATAATTTGGATGTAGCTGGGCACTAAAGCAGGAAGATTCTCCTTGTCGATCCTGTCTTTGCCAAAACCAAATGCAAATCTCCTCAGCTTCCTCCATGTAATGTGCTTGGTTCTGATGTCCTCTGTTGGTTTCAGGGCGCCTGACGTGGCTCGTCTATATTATCGGGGCGGTGATTGGCGGTAGGGTCTCGTTTGCCAGCACGGATGAGCAGGATGCAATGGATGGCGAGTTGGTTTGTCGGTAGGGATGCTGACACTTTTCTAGCTTGCACCGCACTTGAAGTCAAGAAACGAATTGGTGTTATGAAGCTGCCAGCATGTTCTTCCCTCCTTTTCCCTATAATTGGCCGTCCTGAAGGAAGGGATTGGCGGCACTGGCTGGAGCCAGGCAGCTACGTTCCCTAAATTGGGAAATCCAAGATACAATAAAGGGAATGAGAAGGGAAGAGCATGAAAAAAGGGAATTGTTGAGACTTAAATGCAAGTGTTGGAGCAGAACTAAGTGCCCAATGGTTCTTTGCTGGGCTGGGGGAGCAAGTCTTTTTCCTGGCTAATAATCCAGAGTGGGTTTTGTCTATAAACACCCTGTGAATATTGCAGTTCTATACCTGCTAAAACCTTACAATGTCATCTGGCACATCCTTGATTTCCGGGACTATAAATCCTCTGCAGCTCAAGCTTTATTTGAAGGATGTGAGAGCAGGTAGTTTCCTACTCACGCATCACACTGCATGCCTTCTGGTCCAGAGCCGAACTGCTCTGCTTGGAGCTAGAGTAGGAAAAGGAGCTGTACAGTGAATTTATGGAAGCTGGCCTGTCGGTGAGCCGGTAGATAACATCAAGCACTGGCTTCCCACGTAGCTGATGGGTTACTGGAGAGGAAACGGTGAGACCCTGTATACATTTCAGCTCCTTTAGTGCCAGTGTATGTGATAGATGTTCGCAGAAATCTATTTACATTTCATCTTCATGCCCTCTCCGTGTTTTGTGGCACTTGCCCCCAAAAAATATCACTGCTTTTACCCTCCTGTTCTGCTGCCTGTGTGTTACTCTAAAATCCTTCCTTGCCAGCAAAATCTTCTCACTGAGCTGGTGCAGAGGTCACAGTGCTGTTTCTGCAGGGCTCACAGCGAAAGCCAGACTCAAGTGCGAGTATCATTTAGAGGTAGTGGTTTCTAAAGTAGGTTTGAAAATGATGGACCTGTCACTGGGTGAGTGCGCTAAAGCACCCCAACACTCCCTGCAGTGAATGAATATCAAGGCCTTAATGCTCTTTTCAGCTGGAAGAGGGGAGATTGAGATGAGATCCGAGGACAAAACATTTTGCTGTGAGGGTGGGGAGGCCCTGGCCCAGGTTGCCCAGAGCAGGGGTGGCTGCCCCATCTCTGGAGGGGCTCAAGGCCAGGTTGGATGGGGCTTGGAGCCCCTGATCCAGTGGGAGGTGTCCCTGCCCATGGCAGAGGGTTGAAACTACACAGGTTTTGAGGTCCCTTTCAAGCCATTCCATGATTCTAAGGGATATGGAAGCCTTGTAGTCAGTGTTTCGTTAAATCAGTTTCGTCAGTTCTTGACCTAAAACGACCACCCCCACAGAAAGTAAATACAGAAAAGGCCTGAAAACACCACCACGTGCCAGAATTCCCAAGGCGTGTTTTTCCCACCTCTCTCCAGAGTGCTGCAGCTGATGAACCTGACGGACTCCCGTCTGGCACAGGCTGGGAATGAGAAGCTGGAGCTCGCCATGCTCAGCTTCTTTGAGCAGTTCCGGAAGATCTATATCGGAGATCAGGTGCAGAAATCTTCCAAGGTAATCAGTCCCCTTGACACAGTCTCTCTGGTGATGAAAGGTCCAGGAATAGCTTCCCTGTTTAAATGGAAGCAAGTGGCATTACTTGTTTTCTCTGTTCGAGACCTGTCTGATATATTTTCTGCTCTGTATTAACACTGCAAACCCTGAGCAGTTCCTGAAATACCGTGTGCATCGGAAAGGAGGCGGTGACTGTGACCATATCCTACAACTTGAGGGTTTCACTTTTGTTATCTGCCTGTTTTTTGCTGTGACTCCAGTCCCTTTAGTCTGCATACATGTGAAAGCATGTGAGTCACACACCTCATACACCTTTGAGGAGCCCGAGTTTAGTATCTGCCTTTCTTCCTTGGCTCTGAGGTGAAGATAAGTATCCGTTCTCTTCGTCACGAAGCGATTGTAAATGCACTGGGCTTTGAATACCTTCGTGCAGCTTTCGAGATGCAAAATACCTTCTTTACATCTAAAAAAGTGTAAAGAAGGGGAGCATCATTGCTCTAGAAATAGATTCTCTTCCTTGCCAGTAAATTATGACTTTTTGTCCCCCTCTCTCTCTGACTTCAGAGCAGTGATGTGACAAGGGGCTTAGTGTTCCAGACGAACTCACCAGGATACTGCGTGTAGGTGCAGAAGTTGTCGTGTCCCTTTTCCCTAGGAAAAGCAAAGCTCCTGTGTGCAGTATCTGAACCTGCTGTGACTAGAGACAGAAAAGAGGTGGCAGGGATTAGGGCAAGCATTGTTCTGGATCAGATCACAAGCGTCTCTGTGTGTTGTTTGACTGATCTGGGAGAGCCTGGAGCACACGCCCTCCCAGGCATGTCTGCCACAAAGGCAGAACAGTCTTTGATCATTGCTTGTTTTGTTGACAGCTTTTAAAGCACTGTTCATTTTTTCCCCCTCCAGCTTTTAAATCAAGTGTTATTTCTTCCCCTCCAGCTGTACCGCCGTCTCTCAGAGGTCCTGGGGCTGAATGACGAGACCATGGTCCTCAGCGTCTTCATAGGAAAAATGTAAGTGTTCCTGCTTGTAGGCATCAGAAATTCCAGGGCTTATTTAAAGGTGTAACAAAAACCTGGAATATGAGAGAGTATTGGTCAGCCTAAAGCTAGTAACTTCTTGCTCCTCAAGAGAATTACAGCTTTTTTCAGGGCTTAAGTCACGCACAGTTTCCAGAACTGAATTATCTACCATGGATTCTAACCTGGGCTATGGAGAAACAAAAATAAGCCATACACCAGGATCGTGGATTCTCTTTCCAGTGCCTGCTTAGTAAAACCAAAGTCAGGGAGGGGACAGCCTCAAGCGCTTGTGCTCTGTCACTTGACTGTTGGCATTCACTGGCCACGAAAGCTCTGAGGGGAGGGAACTGCTCCCTCATGAAAGGTGTTGGAACTGGATGGGCTTTGAAGTCCCTTCCAACCCAAACCATTTTGTGATTCTGAGGGTTTCTTGGCAAGCTGTGTTGTTCAGTACCAGAAGAGCAAAAGTTCTTCTCTTCAAACTCTTCCACCCTGGTAGGCAGCCTCTTTGGCCTGTTCTGTGGCAGCTCTCTTCTGGACCCAACCTATTGACTGGCTTTTTTGTCCTGTTTAAATTGGAAAGGGGAAGATTTAGATTAGGCGTTAGGAAGAAATTCTTCATGGTGAGGGTAGCGAGACCCTGGCCCAGGTTGCCTAGAGCAATATTGGGTGCCTCATCCCTGGAGGTGTTGAAGGCCAGGTTGGATGGGGCTTGGAGCAACTGGATCCAGTGGAAGGTGTCCCTGCCTCTGGCAGAGGGTTGGAGCTGGATGAGCTTTAAGGTCCCTTCCAACCCAAACCATTCCATGATTTTGAACCAATTCTGTTGCTCTGACGCTGACACCTAGTGCCGCACACCTAGTGATGTGCAGCTACTAGCTCAAATTCTCTAGCATCGCCCTCAGCTTTAAGCGCATGGGGCTTTGCCTACCCTGGTCCCAGCTGTACAGCATTCCCAGGGGTGAAATGGCTCTCCTGGAAGAAGCAAGGGCTACTAGAATTCTGCAGCTGACAGTGGATGGTGCAGGTGCAGAATTGCATACGTCTGCATGTAGTCACTGCCGCAGAATTCTCTTACCCTTGCTGCAGAAACCAGCCCTGGAGTGCCACAGAATTCCAAGGGCCTGGGTATGGGCCAGTGTAGCTTGGGACCCAAGTAGTGAAGATTATCTGAAGGATAATTTTCTAGTCAACCAAATGTAAGTACAGTGATTTTATACCAATATTTTGTGGCTTGTGATGTCTGTGGTTTTGGTGGAGGGTGGATGTTGGGTGACATTTAAACTGGACGAATCCGCCGCACAGCAAAGGGGAAGCTGAACAAACCCCTCTGATCTGTCCTTGTTGTCCTCTTCCCTAGCATCACCAACTTGAAGTACTGGGGTCGATGCGAGCCGATCACCTCCAAGACGCTGCAGCTGCTCAATGACCTCTCCATTGGATATCCTTTTCGGAAGAGCGCAGGATGCTCAAACCTCGGGATGGGGGAAGAGCAACCCAGATACTTGACTGGAACAGGAGCACTCTCTACCAGATTCTTGCACTGCTTCATCCTTAGAGTAACGTGAAGAGCAGAGCGCAAGGGCTTGGGCAACATCTTATCTAGCTGTTGAATTGCAGTAGACGTCTATCATATTGTAGGGAGAGGGGGGGATTATTTTGCATCATAATTACCTACAATCGACTTAGTTACAGTCACTGTCTTATGGCCTTCTACTTGTCCTTCCTGCTAGTAAAGAAAAATGATCACTGCAGGTCTTGACAGTAGAGATTTATGCAACTTCGTTGCTCTTGAAACAAATGGAAGAGAGCGTAGAATGTACTGAATAACAAGTGCAGTTCCTCTTCTAATTTTGAGCTGGAAAGTGCCTTGCAGGCATTGCAAGAAGTTTTCTCCTGGCCCTGCCACTTCCTTAACACCCGCTTTACGTACAGCAGCGTCAGAAAGCTGGTGAAGCTGAGCGCTGTACAGTTCATGCTGAACAATCACACGGTGAGTGCTTTTACCTTCTGCTTTTCACAGTAAGCTCCTCCATCTGCCATTGTGCATTGGAGACAATCCCCTAATTTTAACACGTGGACACGCTTTGGAAGTTTAAACAGTCTCTCAGATGCTTCCATCTATTGGATGAGCTTCTAGAAAATGTGATCTGTGCTCCATCACTCTTTGGTTAAAGCTGGCCCTTCACTTTCACGAGGTGCAGTTACATCATCCCTGAATGGCTCCTGTGGAGATCTCTGCTCTCCACTAAAGACACATCTCCAGATGGAAATGAGGAGACGGCTGATACTGCTGATTTGAGCACTGTTTGTGCAGCTTAAAGCAAAGTATAACAGCATTCTGATGCCCCAGCTTTCATTCCAAAAGTGCTGGTATGGAGGAAGCGCTGCCACTTGCAGCCTCGTTCCGTGGTCGCTGCCGTCTTGGTGCTCCCTCTGCAGATCCGGGATGTGGCTTGAAATCAAAGATGTTAGAAGGAGCAACTAGAAGGCAGCATCAAAGTATCAGGTTCCTTACTTGCCTCTGGGAGCGTGCGATCTCTCAATGCTCTGATGCTGTTGAGACAGGACTCCCAGAGCTGCATCCAGGCGGTTTGCATTGACTGACTGAGCGAGGCGCTGTTCTTGCTCGAGCTGGAGGATATTTTGCAGCCATCCCACCTCCAGGAGCTGATTTCAGGCTGCATTGTCCAGGGGTGCTGTTCCACTAGAGAACACAAGTAGAGCAACTGGGAATCTGTCTGCCGACAGCTGGTTTTCAGCAGCCTTCATGGGTCCCTATGAGTAATGGGGGGAGTAGATTAATTCTCTTTCTTGCTCCAGAGGCAAAGCAAGACTTCCTTGTTCATCTGGTCCTGGGGAATTCCAAGGTGAAAAATGATAGCGTTGGCATCTTTGCCAGCAGATAAGATGCTGTTCCAGGGCATGCAGGTGTGGTGGCTGTTGCCCTCTGGTGGCTCCTTCTCTGAGATGGCTGGTTAACGAGATAACCACGCAGCTCACTGCTCCTCATCCTCTGAGCTGCTCCTCATCCTCACACGGGCTGAGAATTAGACAGGGTACTAAGGGATCTTCAGGGATCCTCAGCACATGAGACAGGAGCCTGTTCGGAGTGGTCGTCATTCCCCTTTAACCCTTCTCTTCCGTTTGCAGAGTGAGCACTTTTCCTTCCTGGGCATTAACAATCAGTCCAACCTGACTGACATGAGGTGTCGGACTACGTTCTACACTGCACTTGGGCGGCTTCTCATGGTGGATTTAGGTAATAATGCCTTTTCTTGGGAAACCGAGCAAAATCTTGTCGTTTAGATGCTGGGCTCTGCAATATCCTGGGTGCTGCAGAGCTCCTCCAGGGGGGGAAACTGGAAAAGCCAAATGGGATAAGAAAAAGGAGGGGAAAGAAGCTAAAGAGTGGCTTTGATGCCATGGTGCAGGGTCTCAGAGGTGCACACCACCAATGCTGGGGCTAATTTTTTTCCTTCATAGTGTTCTAAATGTTTTCCTGATGTGGCAGAGCTTGTTCTAAGCCTTATCTGTAAGTTAGATGTTGGCAATAATGGATCACCAGTCTGGAAACCTGTGGTCTCTGGCTCCATGGATGAGCAGTGTCCGAATGCCTATCCCAGACAGAACCTCAGGGATGTGCGACCTGTTTCCTTCTGATTTCCTTTTTTTCCTTTCAGGGGAAGATGAGGATCAGTACGAGCAGTTCATGCTTCCCCTCACGGCTGCCTTTGAGACCGTGGCACAGATGTTCAGCACAAATACTTTCAATGAACAAGAGGCAAAAGTAAGTTGGGTGGGACCTCCCGTTTTATCCTTGTTTCCATCAGGGGTTTGGGCTTTTTCAGTTCAGACAGGAGAGAACGGGTAACTCCTGCAGGTTGAGAAGCATTCTCCTCTCCAAACAAGGCAAGTAGATGCTGGAGCAATGGGTGCTTCCCTTTGAAGAACATGGGGAAGTAGTGGTGTCCCTGTATTCCTTGGAATGTAGGCATAGTTTGTATTTCAAACGGTGGTCCTCCGCCAGCTTTCCTTCTGCTGGGAATGAAATAATCTGGTAGAGTCACTGAACCGACTCAAAATAAAGGGGCTTCTGGCCCTGGAGTGGAAGAAGTGCCCAACCTGGGACTGGCAGCCTGGCACAGAAAGGCTGTATCGCTCTTGGGATGGAAGGAAGGGAAGTAGTTCTAGGCTAGTGGACTCAGGGAGGGAAAGAGCCATGTGTACGCTATGTTTTAACGTACCTATTCTTTTGCAATGCAGAGAACTTTGGTTGGCCTGGTGAGAGATTTGAGGGGAATAGCCTTTGCCTTCAATGCCAAGACCAGCTTCATGATGCTGTTTGAGTGGATGTATCCTTCTGAGGCCCCAAAACTTGAGTCATCCTGTCTGCTAGAGGGGAGAACTGTGGCTGACTGCATCCAAACGCCCTATTTTCCCTGCCAAATCCTGACTGGAGTTTCTCTTCACGTTTATAGCACTTGGTGTCCTGTCTCAAAGCCCTAAAATAGATTTGACATGGTCTGTCTGCAACCAAATCAACCCAGAAATCTGCTCAAAACCGAACTGTTGGGATTTTTCCAAATGGACCTAAAGAGATTTGACCTGTAAAGCACAAAGGCTTTTAATGGGATGTGTGCATATCAGCAGCAACAAAAGCTTTTCCTCTTGCTTAACCAGAGCCAACAGCAGTCGATATATTTGTCCTCAGCTGAGGGCATAGCTGCTCAAAGAGCACGGTGCCTGGGCTCCCGATTTCTCTTTGCCTCTGAAGGTCAGCTCTGTGTTGCACTGGCAGATCTTTGTGTCTGCCTTCCCTTTCATTCAAAACCTCTTTAGTTCTGGTTTGTTGAGTAGAAGAAGTGTGTATGCAACTCCTTCAACAGACGTAAGGGGGTGTTTTAATTACTTTTTTCTGTGATAAAGCAGACTGCAGTGAGCGGCATCTCTGGTTACCCTCGTTACACGAGCTGCTCTGCAAGGTTTGGGGACAGTACACGAAACACACCTTTGGCAGAAATTGTGACCATTTTAAGAATCATAGAATGCTTTGATTTAGAAGGGACCCTTACAGGTCATCGAGTCTGACATCATTGCAGCAACAGGGACATCTTTAACCAGATCAGGTTGCTCCAAGCCCCATCCAACCTGGCCTTGAACCCCTCCAGGGATGGGGCAGCCACCACTGCTCTGGGCAACCTCCCACCCTCACAACAAAACATTTCTTCCTAAGATCTCACCTCAATCTCCCCTCTTTCAGCTGAAAACCATTCCCCCTCATCCTATCCCTGCCCTCCCTGATCAAGAGCCCCTCCCCAGGTTTCTTGGAACCCCTTTCAGTTCTGGAAGCTGCTCTGAGGGGTGCCCAGAGCCTTCTTTTCTCCAGGCTGAACAACCCCAACTCTCTCAACCTGTCCTCATTGGAAAGGTGCTTTATGCAGAGCAACAGAGTTCCTTAGCTTTCCCCTCGCAGCTACCCATCCTACATGCCCATCCTGCAGCGGGCGATTGAACTCTGGTACCATGACCCAGCCTGCACTACGCCTGTCCTCAAACTGATGGCTGAGCTGGTGCATAACAGGTATGAACCCTCAGCAGCTGAAAACCAGCAGGAATTTGTGTCTGTTTGCTTCTGCAGCCTTTGGGAGGGGTGTTGGTGCCTGGTTGTTTTCTCTGTTTCTGTCTGTTTGTGCTCTAAAGGCTGTCAGGGGGGCGGGGGGAGCTGAAGAATGGGGGAAGAACGTCTGACAGCTCAGATATCAGCCGTGTCGTGACTCAGACCAAGAGGCACGATCAATAAACACTGAATTTGTTCAGTGTCTGCCTCCGAGGACAGCACTGTAAGACAGAGGCAGGCAATTCACGTTAAGTTTTTAATCCTGCGTTTAAAATGAGCCCTGTTCTGTCCGACAGCCAGGTTACCAGTTTCGCTTTAGAGCATCAGCTCTTCTTGCCATCTGAGAGGTACCTCAGGCTATTCAGATAATTCAGAAGCTCTCTAATCTGGCGGTGGAAGGTTGCCAAGTTGTTGCTCTGGCTCTGCAGCCAGCAGAACACAACCCTGTAGGAAGGGACCGTTGTTACAGCCGAGTGGAAGGGACTAGAGGTTCAGGCGCAGTCAGTTCCGAGTCCCGCAGAATCCATAGCACCAGACCGTTTGCCACAAGTGAGCGGCATCTTTGCAGTAGGACAATCTCTACTGGAATACGTCCACTCATTGACTTCAGAGGCAAACTAGACAACTCGCTGCACTTCAACTGTAAGATCTGTTCACTGGAGGGCAGAAAATGCCAAGCTCTGAATGCTCGGTCGCGTTATGAATAGGAGCCAGTCAGCCTGCCCTACAATGCTGCCTCCGAGATGCTCGCTGTGTTTGTGTACAGTAGCCTAGTGACTATTGCCAAAACAAGATTTCCAGCCCTGATCTTGTAATATTCCTAACGGCTGTGAAATACAGGCCCTTTCTTCTGCGACAGCAGAGCTTGTCTGTCCCTAAGTGGCCGTGTCCTGCTTGGCTTTGGTAATGAACAGCAGTATTTTCTACCAGACCAGGGCATTTTGTTCAATGCCAGGAGATCCATATGCAGCAGCACATGGAGCTGCTGCAGAATGAGTTTTGGTTTTACTCCCAGGTATGTTTGAGCTCTGATTCATTCTCTATCTTTCCCTTAGGTCCCAGCGGCTGCAGTTCGATGTGTCCTCACCAAACGGCATCCTGCTTTTCCGAGAAACGAGTAAAATGATAACTACGTATGGTGAGTATCCAGCAGGTGGGATCCGGGCAAGCTCGCTCTGCCCTTGACTCCTCCACTTGCTTGGGGAGGGAGGGCTGGGGCGCCTGCCAGCTCGGGGAGTGAGCCCGGGCTGGGAAGCGGTGCCAAATCGCTTGCTGAATGCATGCTGAGGTACAGGGAGATGCTGCTGCCTGGAGTGGGGTAGCCAGGCTGGCGGAGGGGCAGGGTGTTTGCCATGCAAATGAGGAAGGAAATCTCAGCCCTGTGCAGGAGCTGAGCCTGAGCCCCTTGTGAGCAGGAGAGGGGACACGGGCAGACCTGAGAAGGAAGGGAACAGCAATCCAGACCTTACACTATTCTCTTTGCACAGCAGAATATTCATGTGCTTCTGTTCTTAGTAGAGCCGTGCTTGTAAATTCATAGAATCAAAGAATGGTTTGGGTTGGAAAGGGACATCAAAGCTCATCCAGTTCTACCCTTTGCCATGGGCAGGGACACCTCCCACTGGATCAGGAGCTCCAAGCCCCATCCAACCTGGCCTTGAAGCCCTCCAGGGATGAGGCAGCCACCTCTGCTGTGGGCAAACTGGGCCAGGGCCTCCCCACCCTCACAGCGAAACATTTCTCCCTAAGATCTGGAAGCTGCTCTAAGGTCTCCTTGGAACATTTTCCAACCTGGACAACCCCTGTTCCTCATATGTGTAACAGGTGCCCCAACCTTCAGCTGGTCAGTGAGTCTTCGGTGCTTGTGGCTGACTTCTCAATAGCTCCTTATGGCTTTACTTTTGATTTCTTGCACCCTGGGCAGAAAGGGTTTGGTTGTGGTTGCTGAAATACTGATTCTGCTTATATGCTCACGCAGGAAATCGTATCCTAACGCTTGGGGAGGTCCCAAAGGATCAAGTCTATGCCTTGAAGCTCAAGGGGATTTCCATCTGCTTCTCTATGCTGAAGGCTGCACTGAGCGGGAGCTACGTCAACTTTGGGGTCTTCCGTCTCTACGGGGACGATGCACTGGACAATGCCTTGCAAACGTTTATCAAGCTTCTGCTTTCCATCCCTCACAGCGACCTTCTGGTAAGCCCACACCTCTGATGAGCAGTGTAACTCACGGCCAGGGAAGACAGGGTTGGAAGATAATATGGTAAAAGAGAACTTCAGTCACGGAGATCAGTGAATTCGTGCCACTTACAGAGTTGTAGAATGGTTTGGGTTGGAAGGGACCTCCAACCCGTCCAGTTCCAAGTCCCTTTCCACTTCTTGGAGCCCCATCCAGTCCCACCCCTGCCATGGGCAGGGACACCTCCCACTGGATCAGGGGCTCCAAGCCCCATCCAGCCTGGCCTTGAACCCCTCCAGGGATGGGGCAGCCCCCCCTGCTCTGGGCAACCTGGGCCAGGGCCTCCCCACCCTCACAGCAAAACATTTCTGCCTAAGATCTCATCTCAATCTGCCCTCTCTCAGCTTAAAACAGTTGCCGTCATCCTCTCCCTGATCAAGAGCCCCTCCCCAGCTTTTCTGGAGCTCCTTTCCACACTGGAAGCTGCTCTAAGGTCTCCCTGGAGCCAGGCTGAGCAACCTCGCTCTCTCATGATTTTGATGCTGTCTGGCAACTCTGTGTGGACACCTGAAGAGCAAGTGCTATCTCTGCATCTCCAGCACTTCCATTAGTTAGCCAGCACTCGCTGTTTTGAAAAGACCAAAGCAGTGCAGAAAGATGGTTTGATAGAACAGCGCTGAGAACCTGCTGGCCCTGGAGCCTGTTTGGGAAGCTCTTGGTCGGGGAGAAGGAAATATGTTGGCTCCTAAGTTATGGTGTGAGGGAGATCAGTTTGTTCTCTATCCAGGAGATTCTGTAAGCTGTTTCAGGTGATTAATGAAAGGGTTGGGACTAGCAGAAAGCTGAAGGTTACAGGCAGCCCACAAGACCTAAACAGTCTTTCTCTCTCTGCAGGATTATCCCAAGCTCAGCCAGTCATACTATTCCTTGCTGGAAGTTCTCACCCAGGACCACATGAACTTTATAGCCAGTCTGGAGCCTCATGTAATCATGTATATTCTCTCTTCCATTTCAGAAGGCCTCACTGCACTAGGTAACCGCTTCTGTTCTCTGTTGTCCTTTTGGGGCTTGGATTTCATAAAATTACAGGATGGTTTGGGTTGGAGGGGACCTTAATGCCCATCCAGTTCCACCTCCCTGCTGCTTGGAAGTGGGGAGAGATTTTAGATGCTTTAAACGCCTGGTATTTCAAGCTAACGGATTAATTAAGCCGTACTTCATAAATGGGTGGAAGAGTTTCACCTCTGTTAAAGCTGGAACGTTGGAGATGGTGAATATGTCCATGAGGAGGGGGCTGACCCGTTTAGGGTTGGGTGGTTCTTCTTTGCAAGGTCCTTAAAAGGACTGGGATTAATGATGACGTTCCCTGGGGAGCCTGCTGAGCAAGAGAAATGCTGTGACAGTACCAAATATCTCCCCCTTTCCCCTCTTGCAGACACCATGGTTTGCACAGGCTGCTGCTCCTGTCTGGACCACATCGTCACCTATCTCTTCAAGCAACTCTCCCGCAGCACCAAGAAGAGGACCACACCGCTGACCCAGGAGAGCGACCGGTTCCTGCACATCATGCAGCAGCACCCGGAGATGATTCAGCAGGTGAGGACCGAAGGCGTAGGGCGTGATGTCATACGGAGGCTGCGTGCTCCCTGCTCTAGAGCCCCAGGGCTTGCCGCAGTCGGTGTGGAAGGGCCGAGTTTAAACCTCACTTTCCCTCTCCTAGATGCTGTCAACGGTGCTGAACATCATCATCTTTGAGGACTGCAGGAACCAGTGGTCAATGTCCCGGCCTCTGCTCGGCTTGATACTGCTCAATGAAAAGGTAAACGTCCCACCCTCCTGGTGCAGGTGGAGGAGCCGTCAGGGCTGGAACGCTGCCGGAGCCTTTGGGTCAAAGGAAGCAGAGTGGGCGGGTGGTTGGGAGAGCTGAACTGGAGAGGGTTTGTCCAGGGAAGGGTGTCCAGCCCTTCCCCGCAGCAGCCTGGGCACTAGAAGTTAACTAGAAGAGCTGTAATGCGTTTCCTCCCTCTTCCCGAGAGCCTGTTGTGGATGCTCTGTCCCAAAGCCTTCTGAAAATTCACCCACCTTGAGAGGTAACTCATCTGAAAGTTAACCCATCCTTCCCTTTATCTCCCGCAGTATTTCTCTGACTTGAGGAACAGTATAGTGAACAGCCAGCCTCCGGAGAAACAGCAGGCAATGCACCTCTGCTTCGAGAACCTCATGGAAGGCATCGAACGCAACCTCCTAACCAAGAACAGGGACAGGTCAGTATGGGCCAGAGACCCTTTGTGGGGCTGAGCCCCATCCGTGATGAGCTTGAGCCACGTCTCATAATGTGGGACCAAGCCCCGTCCCACAACATGGAGCTGAGCTCCCTTCCAAGCCCCAAACTCCGTTCCAAGCCCCAGGCTCCGTGACTTTCCAGGCCCTGTCCTATCACATGCCAATACCATCCTGCAACGTGCCAAGCCCCATCCCACAACACGCCAGGCCCGCAGCTTCATGCAGAAGTCCAGGAGGATCCATGAAGCTGTTGAAGGGGCTGGAGAACAGGCCTTATGAGGAACGGCTGAGAGAGCTGGGGGTGTTTATCCTGGAGAAGAGGAGGCTGAGGGGAGACCTCATTGCTGTCTCCAACTACCTGAAAGGAGGTTGTAGAGAGGAGGGAGCTGGGCTCTTCTCCCAAGGGACAGGGGACAGGACGAGAGGGAATGGCCTCAAGCTCCACCAGGGGAGATTTAGGCTGGACATCAGGAAAAAAATTTTCACAGAAAGGGTCATTGGTCCCTGGCAGAGGCTGCCCAGGGAGGGGGTTGATTCACCATCCCTGGAGGGATTTAAGGGATGGGTGGACGAGGTGCTGAGGGACATGGGATGGTGTTTGATAGGAATGGTTGGACTCGATGATCCGGTGGGTCTCTTCCAACCTGGTTATTCTATGATTCTGTGATCCTTGTGGAGAGCAAAACACGTGGAGGAACTTGCCCCGACCTGCTGCTCTGCTTCTTGTTCCTCAGGTTTACGCAGAACCTGTCGGCGTTCCGGCGAGAGGTGAACGACTCCATGAAGAACTCAACCTACGGCGTGAACAGCAACGACATGATGAGCTGACGTCTCCCAACTCCACCTGTACAGAGCAGCATCTCTTTGGCCTGGCCCAGAGGGGTTACCGTTTCCGATGGAAAGAAAAGAGGGCCTTTCTAAATCCCTGCTCTTCCCCAGGGGCTGGATTTGCGGCGCTCGCTTTGGGCCGTACTCCACGTCCCGAGGGAGGAGGGAACAGGAGGGGTTGTTGAGCTCAGCGGGGCAGGGTGCTTCTGTTTCCGTGGGAGGGGGTGGAAGGGCATAAAAGCCAGGTGCAAGAATCCAGCGTCTCCCTACCTGAATATCCGCGTGGAACGCCAGCGCTCTGCTGCAGCCCTGCCTTGTATAAACATGTACATTTTTTCATAACATTTTGAACAAGGTTTATATTGACTCAGTTTAAAAAAAACGAAACGACACAAAAAAAAAAAAAAAAAAAAAAAGGCTAAAAAAAAAAAAAACACACACACACACAAAAAAAAATAAGCGTGATTGACATTTTTACCGAGTCCTGGTGCAGCGGTGCTGGCGTGAGGGTTGCGAATGCGAGCGAGGAAAGCGTGTCCTGCAGGGCCTGAAGCTTTACTTGGGCGAGGGGTGGGTGTGTGAAAGTGCAGAGATTTATTTAGTGACAAAGCGTAGAGAGAAGCAAGAAAAGACAAAAAAAAAAAAAAAAAAAAATCGACGACGACAACAAAAAAAAAAAAAAACATTGTAAAGTTCCAAATGTATATTTTTTCTTATTAAGCCCCCTCGAAATCACGACTCTTCCCCCCCTTCCCGCCTCGCCCTTGTTATTAGGAACTCGAAGCCATGCCGCGTGCTCTCGTTCGTGCTTGCTCGTGGGTGTCTCTCTCCTGTCCCCCCTGTCCCCTCGTCAACCCGCTTCTCGCAGGACCCTCCCTCCTTCCCTCCCCACCCCGGGGGTGCCCAGCGGCGCTCGCTCCCTCTCTGCCTTCCCCTTTTCTCTTCCTTTTCCACCCCATCTCAGCGGAGCGGGGAGCGCGTGGGGCCTTCCCCGCGACCTCGCAGCAGCCCGGGACCGCGGAAGGGTTCTTAATAACAAGGTTTGCTTAGCATGAAGTACTTAAAACACCCCTTGAAAACGATTCCACTTTCTCCTAAGGCACCGTAATTAAGGTTTTGGATTAAAAATTGACTCCCAGAGGAAAGCTGAGGGGGGAGGGAACCTCTTTGCCTTGTACTTTACCCACTATCGTTGCTGCTAGTCGTGTGCATCCCCTTGCTCAGCTCTACCCACAGCCACTCAGTCCCGTCCTTAGGGCTTCAGTTTCTTTCCCAGACACCACCTTAACTCTTTTAATTTTATTTCATTTCCCCTTTTCTTTTTTTCTCCTGTTTTTTTTTTTGTTGTTGTTGTTTCTTTGTTTGTTTTTTTTCTTTCCAGGCGATCGATCGTGTGTTGGGTCCTTTTTTTCGCGTGAGCAGATTGCTGGTTGACTTGTAAGGGTGTTTGCTGCATACAGTGTAAGCATTGTGACTGCAAATAAAACTTCAATGGTTTCTACTGAGCCGTCTCTGCCTCCGCATCAGCGCTCGTCCCCCAAAGGGATCTTCCAAAGGCATGTTTGATTCTCATATATTTTTACTGGGAGAATCAAAGAATTGTTAAGGTTGGAAAAGGCCTCTAAGCTCATCCAACCATCAGCCCAACCCCACAGTGCCTGTTAAACCCCATCCACGAGTGTCACATCTGCACGTTCTTTGAGCCTTTCCAGGGATGGAGGCTCCACCACTCTCCCAGTGAAGAAATTTTTCCTACTATCCAATCTAAACCTCCCTCGTGCGACTTGAGGCCATTTCCTCTTGTCCCAGCACTTGCTGCTTGGGAGAAGAGCCCAGCACCCGCCTCACCACAACCTCCTTTAATGAGCGATGAGGTCTCCCCTCAATCCCAGTTCCCTCACCTGCTCCCAGAACCCCTGGACTCCATCCCTGGAGGCGTTGGATGGGGCTTGGAGCCCCTGATCCAGTGGGAGGTGTCCCTGCCCATGGCAGGGGTGGAACTGGATGGCTTTGAGGTCCTTTCCAACCCAAATTGTTCCATGATTCATGTGGATGGATCATCCTTGGGCCAAACCCAAGCGGATTCAGCAATCCCTCCTTAGCGTTTTAGGCTGCTCCCCAGAACCCGACGCCTGCACCACAAGGAATTCTGTTTAAAACATTTATTTACAACCTGCAAATGGAATCGGAGCTTGTAGGAGCAGGGAAGGCAGGAACAGCCCTGCTCTCCCCCTGCCCCTCGGCTCGGTGCCCGCTGAGCTCGTCCCATCCTCACCCCGACGCTGGTTCCTCCGCTGTGGCCGCTGCCGGCTCCCTGGCGCTGTTGTAGACGACGCCGTTCCAGCCCTCCCGATTCCGAGCGATTTCGATGGCAAAAAACTGGATTCTGGTGGCTAAAAGAGGGGAGAGGGAAGAATGTAAAAGCAGATTCATGGGTTTGGCTTTCCCAGAGCCTCGTGCACCATTTTTCTAGTGGGGTGGGTCCAACCGGCTCCAGCCCACACTGGCTTTCCAAGCAGTGCTGGATCGGTGCTGCCTCCAGCAGAAACAGCGTGACCAGCAGGGCCAGGGAGGTTCTTCTCCCTCTGGACTCGGCCCTGGGGAGACTGCTCCTCGAATCCTGGGGTCAGTTCTGGCCCCTCAGCACCAGAAGGATGTTGAGGCTCTGGAGCGAGTGCAGAGAAGAGCAACGAAGCTGGGGAGGGGGCTGGAGAACAAGAGGAGCGGCTGAGAGAGCTGGGGGGGTTCCGCCTGGAGAAGAGGAGGCTGAGGGGAGACCTCATTGCTCTCTCCAACTACCTGAGAGGAGGTTGTGGAGAGGAGGGAGCTGGGCTCTTCTCCCAAGGGACAGGGGACAGGACGAGAGGGAATGGCCTCAAGCTCCACCAGGGGAGGGTCAGGCTGGACATTAGGAAAAATTTTTTCATGGAAAGGGTCACTGGGCAGTGGCAGAGGCTGCCCAGGGAGGGGGTTGAGTTCCCTTCCCTGGAGGGGTTTAAGGGACGGGTGGACGAGGTGCTGAGGGACATGGGTTAGTGATTGATGGGAACGGTTGCACTCGATGATCCTGTGGGTCTTTTCCAGCCTGGTGATTCTATGATTCTACGATTCTAAATCAGTGCCAGCTCCTGCATGCACCGTGGCTTTCCGAGCCGTGCCGCCCTGGCTCACCGAAGATGGTGTTCTCCTCGGTGTAGTCCTTGCAGCAGTCCAGGCGGAGCAAGGTGCCGTAGTTGAAATCCTCCACCACCCCCTCGAACCGCAGGCAGAACGGGCGCCACTTCTGGGAAGAGAAGCGTCGGCATCGCTGGAGCGCGGCAAGAGGGACAGGGGGCAAAACCCTCGTGTGCCCCTCCTTGCTGCCCACCCACCTCCTTGGCAGACTCCGATTTCAGCTCTTCTGGGTCGAGCACGTCGACTTTGAGATCCCGGAAGGTTTTCCTGAAGTCGTTGTAGATCTGGTCATCAACCTTGGTGAGGTTCAGGAACTTGGGATCGACGGAGGAGATGAGCTACGTGAGCAGACGGAAGAATTAACCGTGACCCCTCCTGTGAGCCCCACACCACCCTGATGCCCCCCACAAGCCCATCGCCACCACCTTGAGCCCCCCATGACCCCTCAAATCCCCTCCAAGACTCACGTTGAAGTAGACCTGGGCGTGCTGATGGGCTTTCATGGCCCAAGCCAGCTCCACGCGGGGCTGTGGAAGCAGGAGCGGGGTCAGGCAGGGCTGGGGTCCCCAAAAGGGTCCCCTTTTCCTCTCAGGGAGGCGGGGGGGGGGAAATGGGGATGGACTGGGGTGGGGGCTGCAGCCAGACAGACCCCAGCACCGGCTCCCAAGGCTGCCCCCCTCCCCCTGGACCAGGAATCCCCCAAGGCTAGGAACCCCCTGGACTGGGACCCCCAAGTCCGCCCTCCCTCCTGGGACAGGGATGCCCCCCCCTAATGCTGGGACCCCCCCCAAGGCTTTCCCCTATCCCCCCACGACAGCACCCCCTCTCCCAAGGCTGCTCCTGCCTCCCTATGAACCAGAAACCAGCCCCCCCAGGACTGGGACCCCCAAGAGTGGGACCCCCCTCGGCCAGGACTGGGATCCCCCGCAAGGCTGGGACCCCCAAGTCTGCCCTCTCTCCCATGACAGGGATCCCCCCCCACAAGGCTGGGACCCCCCCAGGATTGGGGACCACTCCCCCCCCCAAAGGCTGCCCCCCACTTCTCCCTGGACTAGGAACCCCCTCAGGACTGGGAATCCCAGGGCTGGGAACCCCAAGGGTGCCCCCCCCCCCCACCTTAAGGCTGGGACCCCCCTCCCCCAGGACCGGCACCCCACTCTCCCAAGGCTGCCCCGCTCCGGGTCAGGAAACCCCCTAAGGCTCAGACGCCCTCCCTAGGACTGGGGTCCCCCACTCTGAGGCTGGGATCCCCCTCTCCCTGGACCAGGACCCCACAGGATCGGCACACCCCCCCCTTCCCTCCGAGGCTGGGACTCCCCCCTGGACTTGGAACCCCCTTTAAGGCTGGGACCCCCTTCCCCAGAACTGGGACCCCCTCCCCAGACTTAGAACCCCCCTTAAGGCTGGGACCCCCTCCCTCAGGTCTGGGACCCCCCTTCCCCAGGACTGGGACACCTCCCCCCGGACTTGGAACCCCCCCTTAAGGCTGGGACCCCCCCCGCGGACTTGGAACCCCCCTTAAGGCTGGGACCCCCCTCCCTCAGGTCTGGGACCCCCTCCTGGACTTGGAACCCCCCCTTAAGGCTGGAACCTCCTTCCCCAGGACTGGGACCCCCCCCCTGGACTTGGAACCCCCCCCTTAAGGCTGGGACCCCCTTCCCCAGAACTGGGACCCCCCTCCCCAGACTTAGAACCCCCCTTAAGGCTGGGACCCCCTTCCCCAGGACTGGGACACCTCCCCCCGGACTTGGAACCCCCCTTAAGGCTGGGACCCCCCCGCGGACTTGGAACCCCCCTTAAGGCTGGGACCCCCTCCCTCAGGTCTGGGACCCCCTCCTGGACTTGGAACCCCCCCTTAAGGCTGGAACCTCCTTCCCCAGGACTGGGACCCCCCCCTGGACTTGGAACCCCCCCTTAAGGCTGGGACCCCCTTCCCCAGAACTGGGACCCCCTCCCCAGACTTAGAACCCCCCTTAAGGCTGGGACCCCCTTCCCCAGGACTGGGACACCTCCCCCCGGACTTGGAACCCCCCTTAAGGCTGGGACCCCCCCGCGGACTTGGAACCCCCCTTAAGGCTGGGACCCCCTCCCTCAGGTCTGGGACCCCCTCCTGGACTTGGAACCCCCCCTTAAGGCTGGGACCCCCTTCCTCAGGACTGGGACCCCCTTCCTCAGGACTGGGACCCCCCTCCCCAGGACTGGGACCCCCCTCCCCAGGACTGGGACCCCCTCCCCAGGACTGGGCTCACATCGTTCCCGAAGGCCTCGGCCGGGGCCGCCAGGGCTCGCGCCGCCGCCGCCGCCTCGCGGGGTCCCTGCGGGGACAAGGGGGGCTCAGGGGCCATTGAAGGGGACACCGAAACGAGACACAACACCCCCCCCAACCCCTCAGCACCCACCACGACCCCCCCCCCTCCTCTTCCCTTCCCTCCTCGCCAGCCCCGGCCCCGCCAACCAACCAACCAACCAACCAACCAACCAACCCACCCACCAGCGCCGCCGCCATCGCCAGCTCCGCCCCGGCCGGGGGAGGGACGGACACACGGGGAGGGGGGACAGGGGGACAGGGCGGGGACGGAGGGATGTGAGGGGACAGGGGGACGGGGGGGGGGGACAGGGGGACATGGGGGGACAGGGATATGGAGGGGACAGAGGGATGTGAGGGGACATGGATGTGGGGAGACAGAGGGACATGGCGGGGGACAGAGGGATGTGAGGGGACAGAGGGACGGGGGGACAGAGGGACATGGGGGGACAGAGGGACTTGGGGGGGTAAACACGGACATGGGGGGAAAGAGAGACATGGGGGGACAGGGACATGGAGGGGACAGAGGGATGTGAGGGGACAGAGGGACATGGGGGGACAGAGGGATGTGAGGGGACAGGGATGTGAGGGGACAGAGGGACATGGGGGGACAGAGGGACATGGGGGGACAGAGGGATGTGAGGGGACAGAGGGACATGGGGGGACAGAGGGATGTGAGGGGACAGAGGGATGTGAGGGGACAGAGGGACATGGGGGGACAGAGGGATGTGAGGGGACAGGGATGTGAGGGGACAGAGGGACATGGGGGGACAGAGGGATGTGAGGGGACAGAGGGACATGGGGGGACAGAGGGACATGGGGGGGAAACACGGACATGGGGGAAAGAGAGACATGGGGAGACAGGGACATGGAGGGGACAGAGGGATGTGAGGGGACATGGATGTGGGGAGACAGAGGGACATGGCAGGGGACAGAGAGATGTGAGGGGACAGAGGGACGTGGGGAGGGAAACAGGGACATGGGGGGAAAGAGAGACATGGGGGGACTGGAACATGGAGGGGACAGAGGGATATGAGGGGCCAGAAGGACATGGGGGGACAGGGACATGGGGACAGAGGGATATGAGGGGACAGAGGGACATGGGGGGGAACTGGGACATGGGGGGACAGAGAGACATGGGGGGACAGAGGGATATGAGTGGCCAGAAGGACATGGGGGGGCATGGACGTGGGGGGACAGAGGGACATGGGGGGGACAGAGGGACATGGAGGTACAGAGACATGGGGGGACAGAGATATAGGGGGACAGAGGGACATGGGACAGGGGGGGACAGGGGGACATGGGGGGACAGGGACATGGGGACAGAGGGATATGAGGGGACAGAGGGATGCAGGGGGGAAAACAGGGACATAGGGGACAGGGACATGAAGGAACAGGGCAGCATGGGGGGGAGAGGGACATGGGGTCACAGGGGGATATGAGGGGACAGAGGGACTTGGGGGGGACAGAGGGACATGGGGGGGACAGAGGGATGTGAGGGGACAGAGAGACATGGAGGTACAGAGGCATGGGGGAACAGAGGGACATGGGGGGACAGGGACATCGGGGGACAGGGCAGCATGTGGGGGGGACAGAGGGATATAGGGAGACAAAGGGACATGGAGGGTACAGGGACATGAGGAGCACGTGGAGATGGGGGCACAGGGACATTGAGACATGGGGGGACATGGGAACAAGAAGGGGGGAGACAGGAGCATGTGGAGGTGAGGAGACATGAGGACATGGAAGGTGGGGGGCGAGACAGGGACATGGGGAGCGTATGGAGATGGGGGGACACCAGGACAGGGGAGGGGACATGATGGGAGGGAAAATGGGGACAGATACCAGGACACGGGGAGGGGGGCGCAGGGAGATTGTGGAGGGGAAACATGGGGACATGGGGGGACATGGGGCCATGGGGGGGGACATGCAGGGCACTAGAACATGGGGGGCAGTGGGACACATGGACACGGTGTGGGGGGGACACCGGAACATAGTGGGGCAGCCCCAGGGGCCTCTGGGTGTGAGGGAAGGGGATGTCCCAGAGACACCCAGTCCCAGCGATGGAGCGAGGGGCTCCTCGCATTATCCTGGGGCTGGGACCCCCCCACCTCTCACCTAGGGGTTTAATTGCTCTTTAAGAGGGAGGGGGCTAATTAGGTGGGGGGGGGGGGGGAAATGTCTCTCTCTGCCTTTATAAACTGCCTGGAGGTGGGTGCTGGGGTGTTAGGAGCTTGATCCTTAACTCTAGTGTCCAGTGGTGAGTTTTCCAGCAGGTGAGTGGGTGACTTCTGAGGGTGGGGTGATGGGGGCCACCACGGTGACCTCTTTCAGCTGCGAGGCGGGGTCACACAGCTGGAAGACCCTCTAGACCCCCCTTCTCTGTGCCCCCCAGGCCAAGGGATCCCAGGGCCATGTTCCTCATGAACAGCACTGGTCTTGGCAGCAAATTTGAGAAGTCCGTGTCCACCATCTGCGGTGAGCGCTGGGTCCCCTCCTGCGGGGCTGGGGGCTGCACCTCCTTCTTCTTCCCCCCAGCTGTGAGCGGCCCCACTCTGACACTCCCTCTGTCCGCAGGGTGTGAGCTGAGCAGCGAGCGTCACTCCTACACCTTCCAGATGCTTGAGGAGGGGAACTACGAGCAGCAGCTGCTGGTCCTGAGGACAGTAAGCGGTCCCTCGACCCACCCAGAGAAGAGGTGTCAGGGTGCCAAACCGTCATGGAACGGTTTGGGTTGGAAAGGACCTCAAAGCTTTTTCCAGTCCCATCCCTGCGACACCTCCCACTGGATCAGGGGCTCCAAGCTCCATCCAACCTGGCCTTGAACCCCTCCAGGGAAGGGGCAGCCACCACTTCTCAGGGCCTCCCCATTCTCTTTGTGAAGAATTTCTTCCTAATATCCAACCTAAATCTTCTCCATCCACTTTAAAGCCATTCCCCCTATCCTGTCATTCCAGGCTCTTGTTAAAAGTCCCTCCCCAGCTTTCCTGGAGCCTGTTTCTGTATTGGAAGCTGCTCTAAGCTCTCCCTGGAGCCTTCTCCTCTCCAGGCTGAACAACCCCAACTCTCTCAGCCCATCCTCCTACAGGAGGTTCTCCAGCCCTCAGATCATCTCGGTAGCCTCCTCTGGACCCGTTCCAACGGCTCCATGTCTTTCTTACATTGGGGATTCCAGAACTGGACACAACGCTCATGTTGGGGATGTTCTTGCTCCCTAAAGATCTGCCTGGGAGAGACGGCCCAGGATGAGTTCCACGTGGTGGAGATCCTGCCAGCCGAGGAGAACGCTGCTCATGCCCCGCTGCCCATTGCCACGCTGAAGCCTTCTGTGCTGCCCACGGTGAGTGCCCAGGGTGGGGGGCTGCTGCTGACTGGGGGCTACCACCCACCTCTCTTCCAGGTCACCCTGCTGGGAATGGAGTTCACACTTCCAGTCACCTTCCACCTGCGAGCCGGCTCTGGCCCCGTCTACCTCAGCGGGGAACTCATCTCCAGTAAGTTCTGGGGTGCCACCACCCTGTCACCCCTCCCTGGGAGCAGGAGCTCAGTTGGCCTCTCCTGCAGTGATACCTGACCTGTCCTGGAATGAGGAGGAGGAAGGAGAGGAAGAGGAGGATACTGAGGACGAGGAGTCAGTAGAGGAGTCCCTCGAGAAGTCTCCGAAGGACCAAGCTGCCAAGAAGAGCGACAGTGCCAAGGTAACGTCCTCTTGGCTGGGGACGCCCCGTGTGAAGGGGTCTTTGGGGACACAGCCTCCTCTGCTGGGACCTTCTCAGTGTGTTGGTCCTTGGGATGGGCTGCTCCTCGCTCCCACCAAACCCCAAACTCCTCTCTGGGTGGAGGAAGCCTCACAGGCTCCATCGTGAATCCCTGTCCTGCCAGGCTGTGCCTGGCCCTGTCACCTACACCTTCTCTCTCTCCCTAGAAGAGGAGGCTGAGCTGTGAGCACCGTGGAGGGGAAGAAAAGCACCAGCCCTGCCACAGAGCAGGGATCCCCCCGCTGCTGGAACCCTGCACCCCTAATCCCAGCCTTCTCCTTCTCTCCCAAGCAGGAAAAACAACTCCCCTGAAGTTCCCTCTCTCTCAGCAAGGCAGGACCTAGCTGGGGTCCCTCTGCATCTCCTGGCTGCCCCCTCCCAGCCAGCTGTGGGGGTTTGAAGCCCTGTCCCAGCCAGCTGTGGGGGTTTGAAGCCCTGTCCCAGCCAGCTGTGGGGGTTTGAAGCCCTGTCCCAGCCAGCTGTGGGGGTTTGATCGGGACTGGGAGCTGCTGGGGAGGGCAAGGGGTCGATTGGTGATGCTGATGGGGCTGCTGAACCCAGAAATGGAGGGGGGGGAAAGCGGAGCCAGGCTCTCCGGGGGGGCTTGGGGTTCCTGGTGTCCTCACCCGTGGCATCGTCCTTGCAGGGGCAAGGAGCTGGCCGGGGCAGGAAGGGGACAGCAAAGAAGTAATGGAGCTGCGGGAGAGCCCAGCCAAGTATGTGGGGTGGGGTGACCAGGGGTGAGTGAGGGTCCCCGTGGGGCTGGGAGGGGGACTGTGGGTGCCTCCATCCCAGGGGCTGCCCACATCCAAGACCCTTTCTCCTTCCCTTCCAGATGCAGAAGAGCCTGGAAACCTGCTGCTTTGCTATTGCCTTTCCCCAATAAAGGATATCTTGCACTCGGGGCTTGCTGAGGGGCTATGGGGGCATCTTCCAACCTGGCCGGGGGCTGCTTCTGCCTCCCTCCAGGGCTGCGAGGAGCCCTGTGCCCCCTGTCCTTGGCAGGATCCTTCCCCTGAGGGGCTGAGGGGCTACGGGCACCCCCCTCCCTGCCATCCGGGCTTGGGGTAACAAGTGTTCCTTGTGAATAGGAGACAAAGAGGGATTAGGGACCAGCAGGGAGATGATTATAACCCATTGACCTGGCCTTGGTCTGCAGGCAGCAGGTATTTGTGGAGGGTCCAGAGCCTCTCGGGAGCGCGGGGGGCACCGCTGTGCCTCAGATTGGCTCCAAGAGGGGAGCCGAGCCCCCCACAACCACAGCCTTTACTCTGCTCCAGGTGTGGGGCAGGGGGGCTGAGCCCTTAGGGAGGAGGGGGAGGACCTGGGGCCAGGTCTCTTCTGCCTGGGGGGAGCGGGGTGCCCCATTCGGGATGGGGGGAACGGGGGCCTCTCGTCTGCGGGGGCCACACGCAGAGGGCTTTGACAGGCAGCCCTGTCCCTTCAGCCTTTCCTCACCCTGCAGGGGCTGCTTGCACAAGGCAAGCCCCCCCGCCGCTGCGCTGACGGCTCCCCAGGACCCCCTGCCCCACATCTGGGGGGGGGGGACGGACAGGGGGAGTGATGATGGCTCCGTGGCCATCAATCATCTTCTGCAGCTGGAGGGGCTGAGGAGCATCCCCCTCGCATCCTGGGGGTGGGACACGGGATGTTTCCAGGTCCCCGTGGATTTGGGGTCCTCGGAATCAGACAGAGTTTGCCCATCCCCACAGATTTGGGGTCCTGGGGATGGGACAACGGGTGTTTGCACATCCCCATGGGATCAGGCCCCCCCCCCCCCCCCCAGCCCCAGGGCTGGGACAGGAGCTGTTGATGCATCCCCGCGGGGTGGAAGAGGGGGGCCCCTTGGCTGGGGCCTGTCAACTTTGTGGGGCTGCAAAATGTGGTTTGGGCTGAATTCCTGGCCCAGGAGGTGAGGAGGCAGCAGGGGGGGGGTCTAATTTGGGTTGTTAGCACCGACTCAGGCCCCCCACCCTCCTGCAGCTGCAGGTGTCGGTAACCCTGCTGCTCTCCATCCTGACTTTTCTCTGTGGGGCTTGATGCGCCCTCCTTGCACTGGTGGGGAAACTGAGGCACGAGCATGGTAGCAAGTGGTTTCTCTACATCTGGGCCCCCCCACGGGGGGTTTTACCCCGCGGGGTATCCCCCCAGCTACCTCCCAGGGTAGTTAAAAGGCACTTAGCACCTCCCTAGCAGAGCAAATGGAGCATGGAGGGCTTCATAGCCTCCTAATGGAGATGGAAGGGAGCTGTTGGGGGGGGGGGGGGGATATTGGAGGGTCCTGAGAGCACCAAACCAGTGGGTTAAAAGCACGGTGGTGCTTTTCTCTGCGCCATGCATGGACCAGGGGAAAGGAGGGTGCCGAGAGCATCTATGCTGTCCCCGAGGCCTGGCACATCTCCTGCAGGGTCTTGTCCCGTCGCTGCGCCCCGGCATCCTTTGAGAGGACAAAGGGCTTTTGCTGGGGACACCCCAAGCAGCTGAGCCTCCCCCTCCCCGCCTTCCCCCATCCTCTCCTCCCACCCTGGCCCCTGCTAACTCCGATCCTCCTTCCCTCTGCGGCGCCCAGGAGAGGTTCGGCCCCTCTTGGCAGAGCTCTCGCCACCTTTAAAGGCTGCGTCACCCACCTGCATCCCAGCCCCAGGCTGGGAGCGGGGCAGGAGCTCGATGGAGCGAGGGGCTGTGGGTGCTGCCCTTGGCGGGGGGCAGCCCTGGGGTGCCCGGAGCCCCCTTTCCCGCTAGCTGCTTCCCAGAGGAGATGCAAACCAAAGACTGACCCAAGGACGAGAGGCTGATGGGGTGGGGACGAAGGGGACAGCATGGATCTGGATGCCCCCAAGGCGTAGGGCGCGCAGCCCCCAGGGCCAGAAGAGGAGGAGGAGAGGATCCAAGCCCAGCTGCCTTCCCCATGCTCCGTCGTCGTGGCTGCTCTGGAGACGTCGGCAACGCACGTGGGCTCGTTGGCGCTTGGGCTTCACCCGCTTCTTCCCTCGCCCATATCGAGCTCAGGGATCGCCCGAGGAAGGAGGGGACAGGCTGCTCCTTGGCTTTCCCTGCCCCGGTGGGGATGTGCCGGCGGTGAGGGAGGGCAGGTTCGCAGAGAGCTCGCGGCCGAGCCTTCGGTTGATGCCGGTGTCTGGGAGGCTTCGGCGAGCGCCATGCAGCCCATCAGCCTGCAGAACCTCTCCATGTAAGCCCCGCGCGTGCCGCTTGTTGCAATTCTTTTTATCAGGAGTTTATTCTTAGCGCCGTTATTCCTTGCAAGGGTGGAGGGGGGGAAGAGAAAACAACTGATCCCGAACAAAACACCCCGTTTCTCTCCCTTTTCTCTTTTGTCTCTCGCTGCAGATGTTTCCAGCTCCTCATGTTCTCCTGTCAGACCCAGGTACGTGGACGTGTTTTACTGACCCTGGCTGCACCGCGGAGCTGGGATGGGTGACGGCACCCGCTCTGCAACCCACAGAGAGCTGTTTGCTTCAGAATGCCCTTTTGCTTTGGTGGGGGCTCTCCTGGTGGCCAAGGGGGTAGATACATGCCGATCCCAAGTGGTACCCAGCTCCGGGCAGGGGAAAGATGCTGTGAAGGTACCTCAGGGGTGTCCCCACCAGAGCCGGCAGAGGCATCTACGGAGCGAGCAGGTTGCTTTGGGGATGTTGTTTGGTCTGGTGGAGGCTCTCCTGGTGGCCAAGGCGGTGGATGTGTGCCCATCCCAAGTGGTACTCAGCTCCGGGCAGGGGGAGGATGCTGGGAAGGTGCTCACAGGGATGGGTCCCCATCGGAGCCGGTGAAGGCACCCACTCCGCAATCCTCTGAGCGAGATATTTGCTTCAGAGACGTCCTTTTGGTCTGGCCGTGGCTTTTCTGTTGACTGAGGAGGGGACTGATGGTGCCTACCCCGAGTGGGATGCTGCGCAGGCACCTGTGGAGAAGGGTCCCTTCTGGAGCTGGTTGAAGGCACCCGTTCTGTGACCCACGGAGCGAGCTGATGCTTTGGGGATGTCCTTCTGCTCTGGTGGGGGCTTTCCTGGTGGCCAAGGAGGGGGTCGGTGCGTGCCCGCCCCGAGAGGACCCAGATCTGGGCAAGGGAAGGATGCTGTGAGGTTGCCACAGGGACAGGTCCCCATCGGAGATGCCTGTGCCCATCGCACCAGCCTCGGGGGCTGCAACGGGGCACCTGGCACTGGGGTACCTGCCACGGGGAGGCACATCCTCCTCGGACCCCTTCGTTTTTCCATCCGCCTGGGGCTGGAGGGCCCGGGCAAGGTCAGTGGGGCAGGCGATACATTTCTTGCAGCCTTGCTCGCAGCGGGACGTGCCAAGTCCATCAGCCTTGAGCGCTCGGGTCCGGACTCTGCCCTCCCGCGTGCCGAGGCCGGCAGCCGAGGGGGTTAACGGGGCAGAGCGGGTTCTGGGTCCCCCCACCAGGGTGTTTGACACCCACTTCCCCTCTCCCCCCATCCTGAATCCTCTCCGCCTGCACTGTCCCTTTTTTTTTTTGTGCGCTTTAGAAAAGCAGCGACTATTAAAATGCACTGTTCCATATCAGCACCCTCTGCTCCAGAGCCTGAACAAAACCCGGCCCCAGCAGCTTTAATACGAGCTCAGGACCTTTTTCTTCTTCTTCTTCTTCTTTTTTTTTTTTTTCTTTCCCAAGGTAAATGCTTTTATTTCTTTGAAAATGAGAGGGGAAGGGAACCGCCTTTGATGGAGAGGAGCCACCTCCTTGACCAGCCCCAAAGGCTTTAAAGTAGATCCCAGCAGGAAGAGTCCCCAGGCCCACACAAAGGTTGTGGGGAGCTAGGGGGTGCCAGGGGGTCGGCAGTGCCCCCCACTCTTCCATTGCTCCCCCTGGCATGAGCTCCCCTGGTGCTGGGCTTCAGACGATGCTGCAGCCTGGGGGATGCGGGACAGCAGGTCTCGCGCACCCCTAGCTGGGGTTGGACCCCAAAAGCTCCTCAAAAGCTCCTCCAGGAGCAGTTGGAGATGTCCCCCCTCGGAGCCTGTCCCCGCAGCCCTCCCAGAGCAGGTTTTTGGGCTGGTCCAGCTGGGTCTGGCATCCCCAGGGCTCCTCCAATTTCCCCACTTGCACCAGGATTAAACCACATCTTCTCTTAAGGTGCGTGGGGATGGGGGGTGACCACCAGCACTAATCCCCCTCTCCCCAGCTCATCTGCACTAATTAGCTGTTGTTCACCATACAATAACCCTTGTGTGGCTGTGCTGCCCCGTTAGCATAAGCCACCCAGGTGTTTAGGCTCCACCAAGTGTTGTGTCCCTCTAGCTCAGGGGGGACCAGGAGGGGACAACTCCGTTCCTGGGATGCTCAGCTTGGCTTTAGGTGGATCTCACGCTCCTCAGGCTACCTGGTGTGTGTTGTGCAAGCTCAGCCCTTGCATCTCTGGGGTAGACGGTGCTGAAGATGCTGCTGAGCATTCATCTGGTCCCAGGACAAGGTTGGGAGCAGTAGCTCGATCCCGCTCCCAATTAAATGGTTGGCCATGCCTGGAGGAGAACATTCTTCCTGCACCCTCCTCATCCGCAGGGTGCAAAGCAGCATCTCTGCCTCTCCCTGCCCGCAACGCCACCCGTTTTTGGGTCCAAGCATCTACTCGGTGCTTTCATCACTTGTTCCAAGGGGACCAGCTTTGATGGAGGTCATAGAACGGTTTGGGTTGGAAGAGACCCTAAAGATCATCCAGTTCCAACCCCATCGCCATGGGACGGCTGGAGGTTCTCCCTCGTGGGTGGATCTCTGCGTCCCCTGGGGCCAGCCAGGCACCCCGCTCCATCCCCTTGCCGCCGGCTGTCCGAAACAAATTGATTTTAATTTTTCCCTTTGTAAACAAAGGGGGAGAATCAACCGTCTCCTAATTTTAACCAGTACGTGAGGGACCAGGGGGCCATGACCGACCAGCTGAGCCGACGGCAGATCAGGGAGTACCAGCTCTACAGCCGGACCAGCGGCAAGCACGTCCAGGTGAACGGAAAAAGGATCACGGCCACCGCCGAGGACGGCAACAAGTTCGGTAAGGAGCCAGCAGCTCCGTGGAGAGATTTATCCTCAGCCGGGGGCTGATGGGGTCACGCAAGGGCTTCCCAGAGGAGAAGAATGCAAGAGGAATGGGGAGACCTTAGAGCAGCTTCCAGTATGGAAAGGGGCTCCAGGGAAGCTGGGGAGGGGTTCTTGATCAGGGATTGAAGGGATTGGCTTTCATCTGAAAGAGGAGAGATGGAGAAGAGATCCCTGGAGGGGTTCAAGGCCAGGTTGGATGGGGCTTGGAGCTCCTGATCCAGTGGGAGATGTCCCTCAGTTTGGAAATGGATGGGCTTGGAGTTGCCTTCCAACTCAAACCATTCCAGAATTCTAGGAGAGGTGAAGTGCCCCAGCTAGCTGGTTTCAACCCCCCCAAACCTCAAAATAACTCCCGTGAGTTATAACCACCCAGCCTTGACCTCAAAACTTCCAAAATCCTGCATTTCTCTGATATTGTGCAGCAGCCAGAGCCCTATTTTTGGAGCTTTTGCTTTCTAATCTCCTCCTAGCAGGAGACACACAACTTTTCCCAGAGGAGAATCACCTCGTCCTGATCTCAGCCCCTTAAATACTTGTACGTGGTGGGCAGTGTTGGGCAGCCCACCCCGGCCACATCTCCTTTCGCCATGGGACCTGCAGCCAGGGCTGGTTCCCGTCCTTTCCAGGTCTCCTTGTGACTCAGCCACGGGCTGATAGGAGCTCAGGACCCACCGGGGTCATTGGTTTCAGTGTCAGTTCCAACCTTTGCAGCCATCGCTGTGTGGTGGGGAAACAACGAGGATGAGGATAATGAACCCTCTGGGTGCTGGACTCTGTCTAGCGCTGGAGAACCCATTGAATCGCCGACAATGCGGATGCTCAGGGGGGAGGAAGGGGCTGTTTCTCTCCCTGGTGCCTTCTTCAAACGCCTGGTTTGACTCTGTTGGGTTTTAACAAAAGCCTTTTAGCATCGTGGCTGGGAGCATCCCTGGACAAGGGCTGTGGGGCTCGCTGCCCTCTTGGCTGCACCAGAGATGGGAGGAGGGGGATGCTGGGGGGTGAGATAAGGGTGGTTTGGGTGCTGGTAGCTCCTGGGGTGATGCTAGAGGGTGCTGGTAGCTCCTGGGGTGATGCTAGAGGGTGCTGGTAGCTCCTGGGGTGATGCTAGAGGGTGCTGGTAGCTCCTGGGGTGATGCTAGGGGATGCTGGTAGCTCCTGGAGTGATGCTAGAGGGTGCTGGTAGCTCCTGGGGTGATGCTAGAGGGTGCTGGTAGCTCCTGGGGTGATGCTAGAGGGTGCTGGTAGCTCCTGGGGTGATGCTAGGGGATGCGGGTAGCTCCTGGGGTGATGCAGCAGCCCTCGTGGGACACTTCCCCATCACTTTCTTCCTTGCAGCCAAGCTCATCGTGGAGACGGACACCTTTGGGAGCCGCGTCCGCATCAAGGGGGCTGAGAGCAAGAAGTACATCTGCATGAGCAAGAGGGGCAAGCTGATCGGGAAAGTGAGTCCCAGCCCCTTGGTGGTCCCCGGGGCTCAGGCTGGGAACCCTGCTGAGCGGTTGGAGCTGGGATGCTCAGCCTGGTTGGTTCCCGGGTCCCCACTCGCAGGGGCTGTGGTGGTTCCTGCACTCCCTAAGCTGCTTCTTCTGCCAGGAGAAGCCCTTGGGGAGCTGGTCCTGGTGCACTGGGGTGGATTCCATGGGGTGTGCAGCAGGGATTTAGCTTGGGAGTGTTGGGGATGGGGCTGGGAGGCGGCGGGGATGGGCTTGGAGGTGGCAGCACCCGGTGGGTCCCATCCTCACTTCGCCATCCCCATCCCTGTGGGTGCTGAGACCCCTTTTCTTCCCCCCCCAGCCCAACGGCAAGAGCAAGGACTGCATCTTCACGGAGATCGTGCTGGAGAACAACTACACGGCTTTCCGGAACGCCCGCTACGAGGGCTGGTACATGGCTTTCACCCGCAAAGGGCGACCCCGCAAAGCCTCCCGCAGCCGCCAGAACCAGCGCGAAGCCCACTTCATCAAGCGGCTCTACCGCGGGCAGCTGCCCTTCCCCAACAACGCCGAGCGGCAGAAGCAGTTTGAGTTCGTCGGCTCGTCCTCCCCCACGCGCAGAACCCGACGCACCCGCACCTCTCGCCCGCGCACGTAACGCCCAGACCCCCCCCAGCCTCCTCATCCTCACAGCCTTTGGCCTCGGCAGACTCTGACCCTTCTCCCAGCACCTTCCAGCACTGTTTCTTCCCCACTTTTTTTTTTTTTCTCTAAAGATGCTCTATTTTTATACTCGGGGACACATGCTTTGGTGGGGTCCCTTCATCCCTGGAGCATCCCGTGGTACCCACGTTCACCTTTGCTCCTCTTTGCAACCCCTCGGAGACTCATCCCCGCGCCACCGAGAGCTCTGACCTCCGGCCACGTTCCCCTTCTCAGAGACAGCCCCATCCTCACCGAGATCTCTCGGTGCCAGGGATGGATGGATGGGACCAGCCGGGATGCCGTGGGATAGTCCCCACGGAGTGGGATGGAGACTGTGTCCCCAGCCCCGTGCCTGCGGGATGCTCTGCCCATCAAGGTGATGGAGAATGGGGGGTGCCCGTCTGTCTGTCTGTCTGTGCCGCTGCAGCAGGGAGGCAGGGGATGCCCGGGCACGCAGGCGCCAGGGTCAGCACTTGTATCCCCGCAGCCGTGGGATCTCTGTTATTTATTGGAGGGGAAGGTCTGTGCCTTCCCCTGGTGGCACTGGGACATGCGTGGGTGCCACCAGGCTCCCCTGGCCAAAGAGAAACCACCTTTAGGTGACTTTCATTAGGTTTCGATTGGCTGGTTGTGTGTTTTTATGAGCTCTGCTGTTTCTTTGACAAGTCAGTTTTAGGCCTAAACAGTTAGACTTTAGGGTTGATTTGTGTAAAGGAGGAAACCCTGAGGCAAATAAAAGTGAGTGTCTAGACTGATGGGGCCTGGGGGAGTTTTTATTTCTTAGGCTTTGACGCAGGCTCTGTGCTCCCAGCTTCTCCTTGGCCCGGGGTGTCCCCACCTCATGCTCGGGGAGAGATGGTGCAAGGCAGGAGGATGAAGGTGGACGAGGTAGGAGCCTCCTTGTGTCCCCAACCCTGGCTGTGACCCCCAGGTCTATGTCCTGGGGGTGTCTGCTGCATCCTGGTGACCAGAGCATCCCCGTGGTGTGGTACCCAGGGCTGACCCCTGGCACAGGGTGTCCTCACCTACCAAGGGTGCAAGGGTCTGATGCTCGGGGAGAGATGCTGCACGGCAGGAGGATGAAGGTGGCCAGCGTAGGAGATTCCCTGTGTCCCCTGGTTGAGTCTTTGTCCTGGGGGCGCCTGCATCTTGCTGAACAGAGGGGTACTTGCTGCTCCTCCTTGGCAAGCAGCGTCCCCGCCCACAGAGAGTGCAAGCACCCGATGCTCAGGGAGAGATGCTGCGCAGCAGGAGGATGAAGGTGGCCAATGTAGGAGATCCACTGTGTCCCCATTCCTGGCTGTGACCCCTTGCTCTGGGTCCTGGGGGTGTCTGCCGCATCCTGGTGCGCAGGGCATGGCACTGGTGCGGTACCCAGAGTGGTACCCACTGCTCCCCCTGAGCACAGGGTGTCCCCACCCACTGAGGGTGCTCAGAGAGAGATGCTGCACAGTGGGATGATGAAGTAGAAGACTCCCAGGTCCCCACCCTTGCCTGTCCTCCCTCGACCTGGATCCTGGAGGAGTCTCCTGCATCCTGGTGATTGGGGCATCTCCCTGTTGTGATACCCAGAGGGGTACCCACTGCTCCTCCATCCCCGGGCCACCACTTTGCCCCCCTCCTCAGTGCCCCCCAGCCAGGCTGTCCCCCTCCTCAAAAGCCCTGATCCAAGTGCCCCCAGCCCGTGCCGTCCCACCCTCCCCATAATTGCTTTCCCCTCTGACAATACCCTGGGAGGTGGCAGCCGGATGGCGGGGAGGATGTAATCCCCTAAACCGGGGCTCACCCAGCCCCTACAAAGCCCCGACAGCATAATGTGGGACGGGGGACACTGCTGGGGGGGGGCGGTGGGGAGAAAATTATAACAGTTTGAGTTAAATGAAGCTTTAAAGCAGAAGAGAAATGCAACACCCAGCAATTACAGGCGAACAATGCGCCCGGCGCTGCCTGCCCAGGTGTGGCAGGAATTAGCCAAGCGACCAGGGTAATTTTTTCTCCCCCCTCCCGTTTCCTTCGCCCCCACAACCCCAGCTCCTTGTTTCCGCAGGAATTTGAGACATTCTTGAAAGGAGAGGGCTTTGAGAAAGAAGCCGACTGGGTCCAGACCCTCCCTACCCCCGACGCCCCCTCCCCAGTTTAGCCAAAGCTTCAAAGGTAGAGGAGTTCCCTTTGTGTAATCTCCACTTTAATTTTTCCCTGTCCCTTTCCCCCTCCCTCTTCTCCTTCCCAAGCCCTTCCTCTCTTTTCTTTCAGGTTTTTTCCCCTTCCTCCCCTCTCTTTCTTCTCGACCTCCCGGGATAGAAAGGGCTCGGAAGGGTGAGTCCTTTTTAATTATGGCTGGGGAAGAGAGAGAGAGAAGAAAAAAGAAAAAAAAAAAAACAACCTCCCCACACTGCTTCTTTCTTGTTTTTTGAGGTGAGACCCGGGGCGGGAAGCGGAGGTGGGACAGGAATGTCTTCTGTGCAGAAAGTGCACTGGAGGGTGTCTCGCCCTGCTGCAGCCTGCCCAGCCTTTCCCAAAGCTGCGCTCTCCCAGGGCCTCGGGATGCTCCGAGATGCTTGGAGGACTTGGGATGATGGAAGGGAGACTAAGGGTGCCTAGGGGAGTTGGGATGATGTGCAGAGGGATTTGGGATGATGTGCAGAGGGATTTGGGATGATGCTCAAGGGGTTGAGGATGCTCAGAAGAGTTTGGATGATGCACAGGGGGCTGGCTGTGATGGTCAGGGGGTTAGGGATGCTCAGGGAGCCTTGGGATGATTCTCAGGAGGCTCAAGGTGCTGGAGGAGCTGCGCAGCCAGCAGAGCAGCTCCCAGAGCCCTGACCCTCCCTGCAGAGGTGACAGGTGCCAGGCTCCCACCCCGCTGCCATCCTCAGCCTCATGTCTTTGTACTCCACAGGGTCCCAGCCATGGTCTGGACTGGGTGCATCACTGGCTGGTGCCCCCTGGGATCTGGATTGTGTCTAGTCCAGCCTTTGCAGGGCTGCTGTCACCAGGCTCCTCTGGAGCGATGTCCCCTGCAAACCCAGCAGCTGCGGGTGGGACAATTTTGAGTCAGACAGCTGCTCATGGGAAAGCTCCTTGCAAAGGCAGCGCGGTCAAACGATGCTCTTGCACATCCTCCATCTCTCAGGGAGTCCCAAGGATGCTCTTGCACATCCTCCATCTCTCAGCGAGTCCCAAGGATGCTCTTGCACATCCTCCATCTCTCAGCGAGTCCCAAGGATGCTCTTGCACATCCTCCATCGCTCAGAGAATCTCAAGGATGCTCTTGCACATCCTCCACCTCTCAGTGAGTCCCAAGGATGCTCCTGCACATCCTCCATCGCTCAGAGAATCTCAAGGATGCTCTTGCACATCCTCCACCTCTCAGTGAGTCCCAAGGATGCTCCTGCACATCCTCCATCAATCAATGAGCCCAGAGAAGGTTTCTGTACGTCCTCCATCACTCAACGAGTCCCAAGGATGCTCCTGCACATCCTCCATCAATCAATGAGCCCAGAGAAGGTTCCTGTACGTCCTCCATCACTCAGTGAGTCCCAAGGATGCTCTTGCACATCCTCCATTGCTCAGAGAGTCTCAAGGATGCTCTTGCGCATCCTCCACCTCTCAGTGAGTCCCAAGGATGCTCCTGCACATCCTCCATCACTCAGTGAAGCTGAAGGAGGCTCCTGCACATCCTCCATCGTGGTTGCGGCTGGGAGGCGGTCGCTGTAGCAACGTGCCGTGCGGCGCAGGGGAGGGGATGCTGAGCGCAGGCATGGCTCCCGGCGGACAGGCAGCCCTGCCTGCAGCGGGCCATGGGCTCCCTTGAAGGTAGGGCCCTGATCCCTCTCCCCTACAGCCTCCCAGCAGCCCCCCTAGGAGGTTGCCAGCAGCTGTCTGGCTTGGGAATGGCTTTGAAGGGCATCAGTGGGATGCAGGGTGAGCCTGGTGGGGCTGGCAGGTGCATTGGGGGCTCTGGTGAACGTCACCGGGCATGGGCATGCAGGTGAGGGTGTGCGAACTGGCGTGCGGCGCTCAGCTGGCGCAGGATGCGAGCATTTCCAAACTCCTCCCTCCCTCCCTCCGGGTGCTGGGCAGGCGGCACGGGGCGCTGAGCCCGTAGCAGGAGCCGGGGCCGGTTAGGATGCCTGAGCAGCCCTGGGCGCAGGTGGCAGCCGCCAAGCAGCCGCTGCGGTCGTCTTCATGCTTGAGAAACTGGGTTAGCACGGGGGGGAGGCAGCCACAGCCCCGATTATTCACGGCCTCAGGGCGGGGTGGCTGGTGGGGTTGGCGAAGCCCCTCCGGCATCGGGGCATGAGGGCATCTCGGGGCCAAGACCGTGATGCTCTTGGTCGAAGGAGCCAGAACGGCCTGGGTACCAAAGGGCACGGGGCGTGCATCCCTGGTCCTGCATCCCTTTGGGAATTCATCCCTCAACTTGCATCCCTCGGGTCCTGCATCCCTGGTCCTGCATCCCACTGGGAATGCAGTGCTGGTTGTCCATGCTTCCAAGAATTCATCCCTCGACTTGTATCCCTCTGGTCCTGCATCCCTTGTCGTGCACCCCTCCCTGGGAACGCATCTCTGCACGTACGTCCCTGCTTGTGTACCCAGGGGGTCGAGGGGCCCTTACTTGAGCCAGAAGGGAAACTGAGGCAGCAAACGGCATCGAGCACAATGCCGGGAAGAGGACTCAGCAGCAGAGCCTCCGTCGCCAGGCAGCTCTCTCCCACACAGTGCCGGGAATAGATGCCAGCTCCCAGCGCGGCGACGCCGACGCAGCCCTGCTACCCCCGGGGGTATCCGGCCGTGGCATCGCTCCCGTGTCAGTCGCTCAGGTTCTGTGGCCAAGCCTGGGTGCCAAGGGGCTCGGGGGGGATAGGGGAGGCTGCAGCCTCTCTGCTCAGCCCCAGCCCAGCCCTGGATTCCTGACCAAGTCCCTGAGGCTCTGCCCAAGGGCAAAGGCTGGAGCTGGGGGCTTGGGGCGTGTAGAGCATCAACTCTCCCCCCACTGCCCATCTCTAGCCTCTCCCTGGAGGCAGCGCCCAGCGTCCCAGCACCATCTGCAGCAGTCGGGGTGCTTGATTTTTAGCAGATGCTTGGCACCTCCTAGGTCCTCACTGGGCTCTGTTGGCCCTGGGGATGGAAATTCCCGCTTCATTTCCCCTCTCAGGGCAGAGCCAAGGCTGGGTGCTGCCCTTGGAGCACCCCCAAACCCAGGCTAAAGGCGTGGGTCAAGCTTGGACCAGGGGTTCCATCCTCCCCTACCACCCAGCCCCTTGCTCTGTGGGGGTGCTCAGCCCCCCTGCTCAGCACCGTGGGGCTCGGGGGGCTGGGAAGAGGAGAGGGGATGCCGATGCTGCAGGATGGGGGTGCTTGGGACCCCCAATCCCACGCGAGCTTTTTCTGGCAGCCGGGCAGGACGGCTTTATTTATGTTTTCCATCCTCTTTGTGCCGGGGAAGCGGTAGAAGCGGGAGCGAGCGGCGGCGAATAGTGCTTCGTCATGATGCCGGCTAATTCTCCTCTTGTTGGGAAAAAGGGACTGAGCCAGCAGAGAAGGTGGGGAGAGGCGAACGGCACCCACGCAACCAACCCACCCAACCAACCCACCCACTAACCAACCCGCTAACCAACCCACGCACGCCCTCGCCGGCTCCCAGCATGGGTTATCGGCGTGGTGCGCGGCACAGCCGCGGTGCTGGGGCTGCGAGATAGAGCTCGCCCGCTCGCCCTCACGCTCTCGGATGCAGCAGCGCGGTGGCTTGGCCCCAGCCGGCCCAGCAGCCCACGGGGGAACGAATTCGGTAGCCAATCGAGCAGACGAAGAGGCCAGGGGTGTCCCTTTTCCAGCCCCCCGCGTGCCTGGATGCGCGCGGTGCCCCCGTCTTTAGGTGAGTGGCCGTGGCGCGGTGGTGACAGGGGTGGTGGCCACGCAGCCATAGGGGGGGTTCCAAGGTGGGGAACGGTTTGTCAGGGTCAGTATCTGGCGTATTTTGCTTTCTTATCGCCTTTTGGTGTCGTTTCTCGCCGTAGATCCTGCTCCTGGGGGCTGGGGGGGTTGGGGACAGCCCCACATCTTGTCCCCTATCTGTGGCCATGCCCAGCGCTGTCCTTGCTGGGGGGGCTGGGGACAGGGAGGGGGGTGATCCCCGGCTCCCACCTGCATCCCAGAGCTCCCACTTGCATCCCAGAGCTCCCAGTGCCCCCCAGAGCACCACCACCCCCTCCTCACAGTGGGGTTTGGGACCCCCTTGTCCTCCTTCTCTGGGGTCGTCACCACCAGGACCGCCAGGGAGGAGAGCAGAGCAACCCAGCCACTCCCAGCCCCACTTGCAGAGTGAGTTTGTGGGGTCTCAGCGCTGCTGCTAGGGGGAGGCATCCTCATCTTAACCCCCCCCACCCCAGGTAAAAAGTTGGGATGGGGTTTGACACTGGGATTTTTGGACACCCCCCACTCCTCCTGGCCACATCCAGCCCCACCGATGAGGCACCAAGGGGCCAAATTCCCACTGCCGTGGAGCATCCGTGGGGAAAACTGGGGTGCAAAGCCCGATCCCCACATCTTGGCCATCTCGGGGGAGGTGGGGGGTCACACCCTGGATGTGGGCGTGCAGGGCCGATGCTCAGGTAGGGCTAAGCCCAGCCTCTCCTAGAAGGACCTGGGCCACCAGCTGCCACCGTGGAGCCCCCCGGCCCCATCCCAGCGTGGGTTCTGCACCCCGGTGGCCCCACACTTGGTATTGGGGTACGCAAGGGCACCCCACCCCGAGGTGCTCGATGCAGGGCATCCCGCGGTGCCGTGCTGGGGGCTCTTTGGGGAGCAGGTGGCATCACCGGGAGCCCCATGGGGACGTGGCCTCCGCGCACACCCCCGGTGGGTCCCTCCTGGCCCCTCTGCGTGTGGGATGAGCAGGCTAATCCCATTTTAATCCCAGATTACGTGCCACGTGAGCCGCTGGTCAAAGCGGGCTGTGGCGTGGCCATCGGGGCAGGGGGGCCGGGGATGGGCTCCCCTATTTACGAGCTTGAGGGTGAGCGCCAGGCATCCCCGCTCGAAAGTTTCTGGGGGGCTCAGAGCCTCCTGGCAGGGCTGGTGTGCAGGAGAGCAGCAGGATCGGTGCAAATCCCTTGGATAGGAGGGAATGAGGAGCTGGAAGAGGTGGAAAAGCCCCTTCTCTAGATGGAGCAGGCGGATTGCTGCTACCCAGCTCCCAGCTGGGGAAACTGAGGCACGACGAAGCCCGGATGGCGGGCGCTGGGCAGGACGTGTGCCGAGCCCCCGGGGATGGAAAAACGCCAGGGCCCACGCGCTGGCAGCTGGTGGCTTTTCAGGCCACCGCGGCGTCCCTCGTGGGGCTGTGCCGAGCGCGGTGCAGTGGCACGGAAGCGATGGGCTGTCAATAGCCCAACAGTGGCTCCCCTCCGCTCCGGCAGGGACAGAAAGGATGAAAAAACAGGACAAAGGAGGAACCGGACACCGGAGAGACGCGGGTCGCGGACCCACGTGCTCCCTGCCACCTCAGCCCCGCTGCGATCGAGTTGCCCGTGGGGCCCTTGTGCCTCGGTTCCCCCCAGTGAGGCAGGGAGGATGCTGGGTGCTGCGGTTGTTTGGGGGTTGTGGTTGCAGGAGGAGGCCGGGGGGAGGCTGGGAAGCCCTGGATACCATTCCCAGGGCTGGCGGGAACCGTCTGTTCGGGGAACTTGTGACCCCGCTGTGTGGCCCCCCCTCTCCGCTGCTGGCGAGGAGCCGGGGCAACCGCAGGAGCCACAGGGAGCCCGTGGCCAGCCCAAGGGCAAGGCAGGTGATGAGGAGGAGGAGGAGGAGAGGGGAGGAAGGCTGGGGGTCCCTTCCTGCACCCCCTTCCCTCCCCAGGCAAGGGACGGGGTGGGGTTCATGCAGCCTGGCCCCCAGCCCGGGTGCCGAGCGCTGATGGCTTTGACGGCTGCGAAAAGTCAAATCCGGATTTCCTCGGGGTGGGGAGGAGGGAACTGGCCTCTTCCAGCTGCAGCCGTGGCCCCCCCCTCCCCGGGATGTGATGTGCAGGAGGTGGAGGGGGCACTGCACCCCTGTGCCCCCACACCGGTACGTGGTCGGACTGTCTGTCCGTCCCTCCCTCCTTCCATCCCTCTTCCCCTGCATCCCTACCCAGCATCTTTTCCTCCCTGCTCCGTGGGTACCCGAGGCATCGCCGCGGGAAGGGGGTGCACGGCGTTTCCCCCCCCCCGCTTCATCCCATTTCCCACTGCTCTCCATGCCAGGAAAATCCCAAACAAGCGCCCAGCCACCCTTATCTCTTGGAGCAAGCGAGCGCGTGGGGAACCTGCCAGCGAGGGCTGCTGGGGAGATTGGAGGTTGCCAGGGGAGAGCGGCTGCCAGCAGGGCGGTGGCTCCCTGCGGGTGACAGATAAGGGATCCCCGTGTCCCCCGGTTGTGGGGGGAACCATTCCCAGGCTGGTCGTGAGGCACCATCACCCTTGGATTCCCTCTTCCGACTCCATCATGGCATCTCTCGCGGCTCCGGCTTGTTTTCCTTCCCCGCCAGCATCCGCATCCACTCATCCCCGCACCCACCCACCCACCCGCCGGCCGCTGCCGCTTCCTCTGCCTCCTGCTCTTTGCCATCTCGTCCAGCTGCTCGCTGCCACCACTGCGTCCCCAACGCCTGTCCCTGTCCCTCCTGTGCCCCCAGAATTGTGGGGCAGGAGCCAACGCTGCCTTGCTCCGTGCTCCCCCAGGGGTGCCCACCCCACCAGCATCAGGTCCTGCATCCCCGGGAGGGGTGTGATGAGCAACCCCTGGGGCTGAGGAGCAGCTGAGGAACCCAGGGGTGTTTATCCTGGAGAAGAGGAGGCTGAGGGGACACCTCATCGCTTTCTGCAGCTCCTAAAAGGAGGTTGTGGTGAGGTGGCTGCTGGGCTCTGCTCCCAAGGATCGAGTGAATGAGATGAGAGGAAATGGCCTCAAGCTGCGCCAGGGGAGGTTTAGATTGGATAGTAGGAAATATCTCTTCATGGAAAAGGATTGTCAAGCACTGGCCCAGGCTGCCCAGGGCAGGGGTGGGGTCTCCATACCTGGTAGGGTTCAAAGAACGTGTAGATGGGCATCGTGGGCACATGGTTTAGCAAGCATGGTGGGGTTGGGCTGATGGTTACACTGGATGAGCTTTGAGGTCTCTTCCAACCTTGATGATTCCACGATTCTGTGAAGTGAGAGGTTATTTGTCTAGGTGTTCTCGAAGGAGGGACGAGGCTCAAGCCCAGAGCTGCTGGCAGAGCCTCTCTGTCCCCATTTGACCCTCGGAGAAGTGAGCTGAGGGTGGTACCTTGTGCCAGGCTGGCTGCTGGGAGCTGGAGGATGCTCTGGGCTTTATTGGTTCTGGTCCTTCTCCATCTCTGCCTCCAGCAAGGACGGGCTCTGTGCCCATGCCAGGGGGCAGCAGGGTTGGGGATCCAGAGGTGGTGGCATCTCCCCGGGCCTCTCAAGGCTGGAGTTCTCCGCGCTGCTGTTGTTGCACGGCTCGCACGAGGTTTTCCCAACACCCTCCCCTGTGACAGAACTGGGTGGAAGCTGGATCTGCTGGAGGGTCGGGAGGCTCCAAAGGGATCTGAACAGGCTGGATCCATGGGCTGAAACCAACGGCAGGAGGTTGAACAAGGCCAAATGCCGGGTCCTGCACTTGGGGCACAACAACCCTGAGCAGCTCCAGACTAGGAGAAGTCTGGCTGGAAACTGCCTAGAGGAGAAGGACCTGGGGGGGTTGGTTGAACAGGAGCCAGCAGGGGCCCAGGGGGCCAAGAAGGCCAAGGGCATCTGGGCTTGGATCAGACACGGCGTGGCCAGCAGGGCCAGGGAGGTTCTTCTCCCTCTGGACTGGGCACTGGTGAGACCAAACCTCGAATCCTGGGGTCAGTTCTGGCCCCTCAGCACCAGAAGGATGTTGAGGCTCTGGAGCGAGTGCAGAGAAGAGCAACGAAGCTGGGGAAGGGGCTGGAGAAGAAGAGGAGCAGCTGAGAGAGCTGGGGGTGTTCCGCCTGGAGAAGAGGAGGCTGAGGGGAGACCTCATTGCTCTCTCCAACTCCCTGAAAGGAGGTTGTGGAGAGGAGGGAGCTGGGCTCTTCTCCCAAGGGACAGGGGACAGGACGAGAGGGAATGGCCTCAAGCTCCACCAGGGGAGGGTCAGGCTGGACATCGGGGAAAAAATTTTTCATGGAAAGGGTGATTGGTCCCTGGCAGAGGCTGCCCAGGGAGGGGGTTGAGTCCCCTTCCCTGGAGGGGTTTAAGGGATGGGTGGATGAGGTGCTGAGGGACGTGGTTTAGTGATTGATGGGAACGGTTGGACTCGATGATCCTGTGGGTCTTTTCCAACCTGGTGATTCTCTGATTCTAAGTTCAGAGGAGAATGGGGAATTTTCCCCTTTGTGAGCGGCATTGTGGGTGCGAAACGCAGCGCGAGCTCAGACCTGGGGGCTGCGGGGCAGGGGCTGAGCGCAGCACGCCCGTCGAGCTCCCGATGGAGCCTTCTCGAGGCCGCTGGCTGCTGGCACACAAAGGGCTTCATTACCTCTGCTCCGCTTGCCAACGCTCGTCAGCAGCCGCTGCGCAGCGAGGCAGGGCATGACGGGCACCAGGGTGGCGAGAGGGGACACTGTGGTCACCCTAAAAGCCACTATCACCTCTCTCATCTCCCTTGCAGAGGCAGCACCCACGTCCCAGCCCTGCGATAGCACCCAGAGGGATGTGGAGCCACAGAGGTTAGTGGGTGTCCAGCATGTCCCAGCTCCTCTCGGGTGCCCTGGGGTGCGTCCAGAGCCACTTGGCCACCCCAGGGATGATGGCATCCCCTGGCAAGCCTGTCCTGCTGCCAGCGCCGGAATATTTAGCAGTGGGGTTGTGCTGGCCTCGTGCTGCGTTGGGTTCTGGCGTGAGGGAGCTGCTGGGTTCCTTGCCCTGGGATCAGCTTTGGGGTGCTCCCTGCCCACCCCGGGCCGTGCCAAAATCCTCCTGCTCTCCCCGCGCAGGACCCTGTGACTGACACAGCCCCTCCAGCCCACAGCTGAATGGAAAGGCTGCAGAAGGTAAAGGTGGGGCTGGGGGCCATGGAGAGGGTGCTGGGAGCTGGGGACAGAGTGCTGGGAGAAGGATGATGGGGTGGTGGCCAGGGTGCTGGGGACATGAAAGCAGGGTGCTGGGGTGGCCAGGGTGCTGGGGGCACGCAGGCAAGGTGCTGGAGGCTGGACGGAGGGTGCTGGAGGTGGTCAGGGTCCTGGGGGCCATGGAGAGGGTGCTGGAGGCTGTAAGCAGGATGCTGGGGTGGCCAGGGTGCTGGGGTGGGTCCTCCTGGGGGGCACGCAGGCAGGGTGCTGGGGTGGGCAAGGGGCTGAGGGTCACGGAGAGGGTGCTGGAGGCAGGATGATGGGGTGGTGGCCAGGGTGCTGGGGTGGCCAGGGTGCTGGGAGCTGTGGGCAGGACTATGGGGTGGTCAGGGTGCTGGAGACATGAAAGCTGGGTGCCGGGGGCACGCAGGCGGGTAGCTGGGGGCATGCAGGCAGGGTGCTGAGGTGGGTAGGGTGCTGGGGGCATGCAGGGAAGGTGGTGAAGGCTTTGGAGGGGGGGCTGCTGGAGGCTTGTAGGCAGGATGCTGGGGTGGTCAGGGTGCTGGGGCCATGCAGGCAGGATGCTGGGAGCTGTGGGCAGCACGATGGGGTGGTGGTCAGGGTACTGGGGGGCTTTGGGGAGGGTGCTGAGGTTGTCAGGGTGCTGGGAGCTGTGGGCAGGTAAAGCACACATGCTGGTGGCCAAGGGCAGAGGCAGAGTCACCCCAGGATGGTGCTCTCAGGGCATGCCTTCCTCCTCCTCCTCCTCCCTGCCCAGCCTGGCAGCACCATCTAGTGGCAACGTGTCCTGGCCAAGCCACTGTCACCTCCTGGGTGTCCCCTGCCCCGAGCCCGCAGCACTGGAGTGAAGGAGACCCCCAGCGCCCACCCAGAAATTCCCCATCCCCAAGGATGCTCTACCCTGGTGCACTGATGCCCATGGGGCACAGGGGTGACCCCAACCCCCCAGCCCTGCCCTGGGGTCCTGACCGTGACCCCGAGCCCCTTCCTGGACTGGCTATGCCAAAGAGGAGGTTTGCCAAGGTCTCCCCTCTTCCTTCCAGCAACCACTGACCTCCCCTGGGAGCGTCTGCTCCTCCCGCGGCTCCAGCGTCCCGGGATCGCCCTCCAGCATTGTGGTAAGAGGTCCCTGGCATCTCCCCACCGCGTCCCTCAGCACAGGGAGGACTTGGAACAGTTGGAGTGAGTCCAGAGGAAGCCACGGAGATGATCCGAGGGCTGGAGAACCTCTGCTATGAGGATGGGAGAGTTGGGGTTGTTCGGCCTGGAGAAGAGAAGGGTCCAAGGAGACCTTAGAGCAGCTTCCAGGACTGAAAGGGGTTGCAGGAAAGCTGGAAAGGGGCTCTTGATTGGGAAAGGCAGGGATAGGACTAGGGGAATGGTTTTCAGCTGGAAGAGGGGAGATTGAGATGAGACTGAGATGCTCCCCAAACCCTCTCCATCACCGTGTTGGGGCCATGAAGGATGCCAGCCCTCCCTGTTTCACAACGTTCCCTTTTTTGCACCGAAAACCAAAGGTGCTTTTCCTTCCTTCCAGGCCAAAATGGACAATGAGGTTCTAGGCTACAAGGACCTGGCTGCCATCCCCAAGGACAAAGCGATCCTGGACATCGAGCGCCCCGACTTGATGATTTATGAACCCCATTTCACCTACTCGCTCATGGAGCACGTGGAGCTGCCCCGGAGCCGAGAGGTGAGGGTGCACCAAGACCACCCCTGGTTGTTTTGGGGGCCTGGGGTAGTGAAGCCCCCCAGACAGAGGGTTTCCAGAGGGTAGATGTGGGGCTGCTGGAATAAATCACTTCTTGAAGTGAAGGGGCCGGAGAACACATCTTATGAGGAGGAGTGGGTGCTGGTCTCTTCTTCCAAGCGATGGGTGGCAGGAGGAGAGCAAATGGCCTCAAGTTGGACCTGGGGAGGTTCAGATTGGACATTAGGAATAATTTCTTCACCAAAAGGGTTCTCAGACACTGGACTAGGCTGCCCACGGAGGTGGTGGAGCCTCCATCCCTGGAACTTGCAGATGAGGTGCTCAGGGATGTGGTTTAGTAGTGGTAGGGTTGGGCTTGATGATCTCAAAGGTCTTTTCCAACCCAGTGATTCTATAATTCTATGGTTCTGCAGCGCTCCCTGTCTCCCAAATCCATCTCTCCTCCTCCGTCTCCAGAGGTGAGCACTGACACCACGCCGGGATGCGCGTGGGGGCTCCGAGGAGTAGGGGGCAACCCCGAATCGCCGGGGTCTGGCTGCTCACCAGCCCCACTTGCCCACAGGTCATCCGGGAGTGGCTGGAGAACCGGAGTCCTGGCAACCTCCCCCAGCCTGTGTCTCGCCAAGGCGGCAGCTCATCCCGCAGCAGCGTGCAGCATTTCCACCGACCTGGTACCCTCGCTGGCCCCCGGAACCCCGAATTAGTACCTGACCCTGAGCTCCAGCCCAGCCCAGAGCATCCAGGCAAGCCAGGATCTCCCTATTCCCAACCCTCAGCCCCTTTTTTTTCCTTGCAGAGACTGACACGACAGAGCTCAACATCTACAAGAAGCCTCCGATCTACAGGCAGAGAGGTGAGCTGGGGTGTCTGTCCCACGGGATGGGGCACCCCGAGGCGCTGCCTCACCCCCGCTGTGCTCCGCAGATCACCATCACGGTGCCCACCACGGGAAGCATCTCATAGAGGACTTGATCATCGAATCCTCCAAATTCCCGGCAGCGCAGCCCCCAGACCCCAACCAGCCCGCCAAGATCGAGACCGATTACTGGCCGTGCCCCCCATCCCTGGCTGTCGTGGGTAGGTGGGGACGCGCTGCCCCGTGGGGCTTATCCCACCCCAGAGATCTCGATGGGGGACTGGGGATGGAGGTATCATCCCCTCTTCCAGTTCTGGAGTCCCCAACACGATATGGAACAGTTGGAGGTTCGGAGGATGGTTCGGAGGAGGCCACCGAGATGATCTGAGGGCTGGAGCAACTTTGCTTTGAGGAGAGGATGAGAGAGTTGGGGTTGTTCAGCCTGGAGAAGAGAAGGCTCTGGGGAGACCTTAGAGCAGCTTCAATGCTGAAAGGGGCTGCAGGAGAGCTGGGGAGGGACTTTTTACATGGAGTGGTAGGTCGAGGGGGAAAGGCTTTAAATTGGAAGGAGGGAGATTTAGATGAGACATTGGGGAAAAAAACCTGGCTGAGGTTGCCCAGAGAAGTGGGAACACCTGGCAACATCCCTGGAGGGGTTCAAGGCCAGGTTGGATGGGGCTTGCAGCCCCTGATCCAGTGGGAGGTGTCCCCGCCCGTGGCAGGGGTGGAATTGGATGGGCTTTGAGGTCCCTTCCAACACAAACCATTCCATGATTCTATCGTTCTTTTCCCCCAGAGACAGAGTGGAGGAAGCGGATGGCCTCCAAGAGAGGGGAGGAGGAGGATGAGGACCTGACAGAGGAGATGAAGAACCTGCGGGAGCTCCAGAGGCAGGAGCTGAGCAAGGTGAGGAGCCCAGTCGGGTGCCCTGTGAGGGGCTGGAGATGTACCAGCGCTAATCCCTGCGCGTGTCCCCTCGCTCCCAGGTCACCTCCAACCTCGGGAAGCTGATCCTGAAGGAGGAGATGGAGAAATCTCTCCCTATCCGGAGAAAAACCCGCTCGCTGCCAGACCGGACGCCCTTCCACACGTGTACGTGGGATGCTCTTCCCTCATCCCACCCCTTCCCTTCCCCACCCGCTGCCTGCACCCCTGCAGCTCCTCTCACCACCTCTCGCTCTCTTGCAGCCCTGCACATGGGAAGCTACAAGAGCTCCTCGCTGCCGGCCTCGGGCAGGAGCACCCTCACCCGGGTGAGTGCGCAGGCAGCTCCCCCCGAAAGCCCTTGGGTAGGGTCTGGGGGTGACATCGCGCTGATGATGTCCCCCTGTCCCCTCTCCTCTCGCAGCTGCAGTCAGCAGAGTTCAGCTCGGCGGGCAGCGAGAAAAGCAGTCCTGGTGAGCACCAGCCCCGGGGATGGGGGACACGGGGAGGTTCCTGGGGGATTTGGGGGTGTCTCCGGGGATGGGGAATGTGGAGGGTGCCCTGGGGGATGTAGGGACATCCTGGGGATGCAGGATGTTCACGGAGGTGGGGGATGTAGAGGGGTCCTGGAGGATGTGGGGATGTCCCTAGGGATGGGGGATGCAGCGGGGGGAGCCTGGGGATCCAGGGGTGTCCCCAGGGGTGGGAGATGCAAGGATGTCCTGGGGGATGCGGGGATGTTCCCAGGGATGGAGATAGTGGACAGGGTCCCAGGGATGCAGAGGTGTCCTGGGGGGATGTGGGGATGTTCCCAGGGATGGAGATGCAGATGGGGGATCCTGGGGGATTCAGGGGTGTCCTGAGGGATGTTTACGGGGATGGGGGATGAAGGGAGGTCCTGGGGGTTGTGGAAATGACCCCAGGGCTCGGAGATGTCCCCACGGGTGGGGATGCTGGGGCAAGCCAGGGCTCAGCAGAAGATGGAAAACCTCTTTAAAGGCTTCTCCTCACTGGGGAGATGATGGTGGGGGCTGCAGCGAGGGGTCCCCAGGGCTGAGCCCTCCTCTCCTCTGTTTTCCAGGCCTGCAGGTAAGCTCTCTTCTGGCTGCCGATGCGGAGACCCAGCAAAAGGGTGATGTATGGGGGGAACAGACCCCAGGGCCGGCTCCGATGGGTCCCAGAGGGGCGAGGGGACAGCTGGAGGTGGGAAGTGTCTCTGTGATGGTGCCCGGGCTGGAACCCATCACGTTGGCTTCGATTTGGGTAGAAAAGGGCAGCTCTTTGGGGCATTGGGGTTGTGGCTGATGCTGCCTTTGCCCCCCCCTCAGAACGGCCAGCGTGGGCGCATGGACCGAGGCAACTCCCTGCCCAGCATGTTGGAGCAAAAGGTGAGAGGGGCTGGGGGCTGCGAGGGCTCGGGGGTCCCACTCGGAGGGTCTCACAGCCCCTTTCCTTGCAGATCTACCCCTACGAGATGCTGATGGTGACGAACCGAGGCCGCGTGAAGCTGCCTCCCGGCGTGGACAGGACCAGGCTGGAGGTAGGAGAGGGACCCAGGATTTGGGGTGGGATGCAAAAAGGGGGGATTTGGCCAAGCCCATCTCCCTCTTCTCCCCACCCCGCAGCGGCACCTCTCCCCCGAGGACTTCTTGCGGGTCTTCGAGATGCCCCCCGAGGAGTTCAGCAAGCTGGCCCTCTGGAAGCGCAACGAGCTGAAGAAGAAAGCCTTCCTCTTCTGAGCCCCCGCGCTCAACCCGTGTCGCGCCGTGTAAACCGCTTTAGGGCTCTCAGCCGGTTTTTACTAGGGTCTCCCCTTCCTCTCTCCCCCTGCACCCCTCGACTCTGCCCCCTGCCCTTCTCCTCATGCAGGAAAAGGACTTGGGGGGCTCAAATCTGCCTCTGCTCCCCAGCTTCGCTCCTGCAGGAGAAGGGTTTGGGGGGCTCCGATCTGCCTCTCCCCCTGGCTCAGGGCGCAGTCTGCCCTGGAGCAGGCACGGTTCAGCCAGGAGGGGTGGGTTTGAGGGGTTCTCTGTGCTTTGTGCCCCCCTTACCCCCCACCCTGGGCACAGGGGCAGCGCCCGGCTTTGCTTTGTGCCAGCTCCGGGGCAGCAGCGGGGTGCATTCCCTCATCCCTGGAGGTCAGCTGCCTCCAGACCCCCCTTTCACCCCCCATACTTTCACCCCGAGACTTGGAAAGAGCCCAGGGGACCGACTCACTGCCAGATCGATGTGTCCCCAGCAAAACCCACGCCAGCATCCCCACCTCGCCCCCCTGCAGCCCTTCTTTTAACATCCCCCCTGGTCCCTCCCATGCCAGGTGCTGCAGCAAGGACACTGCCAAAACCTGCCTGGCATCGGCTGGCGAGGGGGCAAGGGGGGGGATGCCAGCGGGGTGAAGCATCCCGAGATGGGGCAGGGGGGCAGAGAGGGGTCCTGGTGGGACCCTGTGGTGGGAGGGATGCACTTGGGATGCTCTGAAGGATGCAGAGGTGGCAGAGTGGGGGTCCTGGTGGGAGCCTGGGGTGGGGGATGCACTGGGTTGCAGGGGTTCAGAGAGGTCCTGGTGGGATCTTAGGGTGGGAGGGATGCACTTTTGATGCTCTGGGAGATGCAGGGGTGGCAGAGAGGAGGTCCTGGTGGGACCCTGGAGTGGAGGAGATGCACTTGGGATGCAGTGAAGGATTCAGGTGTGGCAGAGTGAGGGTCTTGGTGGGACCCTGGAGTGGGAAGGATGCACTTTTGATGCTCTGGGAGATGCAAAGGTGGCAGAGTGGGGGTCCTGGTGGGACCATGTGGTGGGAGGATGCACTGGGGCTGCACTAAAGGATGCAGGGGTGGCAGAGTGAGGTCCTGGTGGGACCCTAGGGTGGGAGGGATGCACTTTTGCTGCTCTGGGAGATGCAGAGGTGGCAGAGTGGGGGTTCTCGTGGGACCCTAGGGTGGGAGGGATGCACTTTTGCTGCTCTGGGAGATGCAGAGGTGGCAGAGTAGGGGTTCTGGTGGGACCCTGGGATGGGGGATGCACTAGGGATGCAGAGGGCGACGAACAGGGAGCTGCAGGTGGGTAGAAAGAAACAGGGCACGGCTCTCTGGGCACGGCAGCGGTCGGCACCGGGCAGCACCTTCCCTTCTCACACCTCTCCCACCCCTTCTCCGGGCACACATTTTGGGCAGGACCCCTCTGCCCTCGCACCCCCGGCCCCCCACGCTCTGGGTTTTTGTTTCCAGCCGCTAAACCTTGTTGGGATGTAAAGAATGTAATTTATCGGGAAATCACTGGCCCATACTTGCCTTTCACTGCTACTCTACGAACGACATATCTATAAATATATATATAAATATGGGTTGTTTTCTGACTGGACGACAATGATTCACTTTCTCTGTTTCGTTAGAGTTCATATTTTATTTGCTGGTGTCGGAGAATCCGCGTGAGAGTGGTTTTTTGCTTACAATTAAAGGTGAAATGGCTTTATCCAGCCCTGGCTCTGCCGCTGTTGCTTTTTCTTTTTTTTTCCTTCCCCCTCGCCTGGCTCCGGATCCCTGCAGATGGCGATGATGCTCCGAGAAGGATGCGGTGCCCTTCCCCGCCTTCTCCTCCTCCTTCCCAGCCGGGCTGGGCTGTTTTGGGGACCCGCAGGGCGTGTGCGAGCCGAGTCGAGCTGGGATAACGCCGTCCCGGTCCCCATCCCAGTCCTCATCCCTATCCCAGTCCCCATCCCGGTCCCCATCCCAGTCCCGGTCCCACCGCAATGTGAACGCTCCCGCATCATGTCCCGGCAGAGAGGTACGAGGGGGGGTGGAAAAAGGCTGTGGGAGGGGTGGGGAGCCTGAAAAGGGGGTGAAAAGAGAGGGCGAGAAGGGGTGAGGGATGCTGAGGGGACTGGAGCTCGAGTGGGGAGCACACGGGGGTGCGAGGAGGGGGTGGGAGGTGGAAAGGGGGTGATGTGGGGAAGGGGAGCAAGGAAAAGGGGTGATGAGGGAAGGGGAATGTGGAAAAGGGGGGAAAGGGAAAGGGGAGCAAGGAAAAGGGGTGATGGGGAAAGGGGAGCAAGGAAAAGCGGTGATGGGGAAAGGGGAGCAAGGAAAAGGGGTGACAAGGGAAAGGGGAGCAAGGAAAAGGGGTGATGAGGGAAAGGGGAATGTGGAAAAGGGGGGAAAGGGAAAGGGGAGCAAGGAAAAGGGGTGATGGGGAAAGGGGAGCAAGGAAAAGGGGTGATGGGGAAAGGGGAGCAAGGAAAAGGGGTGACAAGGGAAAGGGGAGCAAGGAAAAGGGGTGATGAGGGAAAGGGGAATGTGGAAAAGGGGGGAAAGGGAAAGGGGAGCAAGGAAAAGGGGTGATGGGGAAAGGGGAGCAAGGAAAGGGGGTGACAAGGGAAAGCGGAGCAAGGAAAAGGGGTGATGAGGGAAAGGGGAATGTGGAAAAGGGGGGAAAGGGGAGCAAGGAAAAGGGGTGATGGGGAAAGGGGAGCAAGGAAAGGGGGTGACAAGGGAAAGGGGAGCAAGGAAAAGGGGTGATGAGGGAAAGGGGAACAAGGAAAAGGGGTGACAAGGGAAAGGGAAGCAAGGAAAAGGGGTGATGGGGAAAGGGGAACAAGGAAAAGGGGTGACAAGGGAAAGGGAAGCAAGGAAAGGGGGTGATGGGGAAAGGGGAACAAGGAAAAGGGGTGATGGGGAAAGGGGAACAAGGAAAAGGGGTGACAAGGGAAAGGGAAGCAAGGAACAGGGGTGATGGGGAAAGGGGAACAAGGAAAAGGGGTGACAAGGGAAAGGGAAGCAAGGAAAAGGTGATGAGAAAGGGGAGTGTGGAAAAGGGGTGATGGGGAAAGAGGAGCATGGAAAGGGGTGATAAGGGAAAGGGGAGTGTGGAAAAGCAGGGAGTGAGGAGGAAGGGGAGAGGAAGGAGAGGGAGATGGGAAAGAAGGTGGAGAAAGAGGGGAGAGGGAGAAGAATGAGGGGACAGAAGGGAGGAGAGGAAGAAAGGGGAAAGCAGGGATTGAGGGGGAAAAGGGAGAGGGGGTGGAAGATGGAGAGGGAATGGGAAGCGGGGTTGTGAGTTGGGTGCTGGGGAGGGAAGGGGTGCAAGGGACGAGGTGTCGGGGCTCAGGGTGTCCGAGCGTGGCTGGGGGTGTGGGTGCTCCCGAGCAGGGTGAGGTGCCAGCGCAGGGCGTGGGGCGCTGCGGCTTTCTGCCAGCACCTTCTCCGGGTGGATCTGGGGGTGCAGCAGCTGCGGGGCGAGCGCCTCCGCCCTCGTGCCGGGGCCCAGAGCCTCCCCTCCGTGACGGGTCACGCTGCGGCCAAGAGCAGCTCCAGCCTGCTCTGAGTCATCTCGTGCTGGGCCAGAGCCACCCCGAGCGCCTCAGAGGGGTTCTGGGGTGCCCCTGAGCCCCTGCTCCCCCCTGCGCCCCACAGGGGAGCGGGGCTGAGCCCAGGCACCCCTTGCCCCCTCATTGCATGGAGACACACGTGGCTGTGGGGCAGAGATGCCCCGCTGAGTCCCCAAGGTGCTGGCATCACCCAGGGATCGTGTGCTCCCATGGTCTCCATCCTCCTCCTCCTCGGATGAAGATGCTGAGCCACATCCCATGGGATTGGGGCGCTCTGCTAGGAGGCGGCTGTGTGTTTGGGGGGTGTTTTCCTCTCGCCCCGCAGCCCCAGGCAGCTGTTTTTCATCTGGGCTGCTCTCCCTTGGCCCCAGCAGCTGGCGAGGTCTCGTGGATGAAGGCAACCCCTGGCTGCTCCCCTGCTCCCTGGGCATCGCTCCCCTTGCCCCTCCGAGGGCATCGGGGCCAGCTCGGGGGGAGCGCGAGGGGGAAGATGCAGGGAGGGTTGAGGGGGTGAGTGGACCGAGATGTCATTGCCGAGGAATTTGGCCTGGGCGGAGGAGAGGAGAAAGGGAGGGAGAGGAAGAGCCAAGCGCACCCGGGATGGGGCATGCGGGGGACAGACCCCGTCACCCCCACACTCACACTGTGCCCACGGGTCCCTTCAGCCTGGCTCCCCCACCAGCCAGACCCCAGGGGGCTGGTCCCCCGCCTCCATTCCTTTCCATTCCCTCCCTGTCCCCAGTTTCCAGGGAAATCCAGATGTTTGGGCCCCATTCCGGCATTGCTCAGCCTCGCTGCCCTGCCAGATGTTTCCTCTCCCCCTCGGGCAGGGGTGTGCGCTCCCCAGCTGGGGACACCTCAAAGGGAGACGAGGCTCCTTGCACTCCAGCTCCTCCACAGGGGCTTCTCCCAACACCCATGGGACCTGCCAGCTCCTTCCCTCGCCTGCCCCGGGGCTGCCGCTGCCTTTTGGGGTGCAACAAATTCCCTCCAGCGTGGAGTGACGGGGGACACTGCTCTGGTGAGACCCACCTGCAGCCCTGCATCCAGCTCTGGAGTCCTCAGCACAGGGAGGACACGGAGCCTTTGGAGAGAGGCCAGAGGAGGCCACGGAGATGATCCAAGGGCTGGAGAACCTCCTGTGTTAGGACAGGCTGAAAACTTGGGATTGTCCAGCCTGGAGAAGAGAAGGCTGTGGGGAGACCTTAAGGCAGCTTCCAGGGCTGAAAGGGGCTCCAGGAGAGCTGGGGAGGGGCTCTGGATCAGGGAGGGCAGGGGTGGAACAAGTGGGAATGGTTTTAGGCTGAAAGAGGAGAGATTGAGATGAGATCTTGGTCAGAAATGTTTTGCTGTGAGGATGAGGAGGCTCTGGAACAGGTTGCCCAGAGCAGTGGTGGCTGCTCCATCCCTGGAGGGGTTCAAGGCCATGTTGGATGGGGCTGGGAGCCCCTGATCCGTGGCAGAGGTGGGACTGGATGGGCTTTGAGTTCCTTTGCAACCTCTTTCAGCATGCCCATACCCCTCTGGGTCTCCCCTACCTCAGGGACTGTGGGCAGAAGCAACGCTGTCCCCTCCTTCTGTGGGATTCCCATCTCCCCTGGCCAGGAGGCACAAAGCAGCTCCTTGTTCCTCTCCATCCTGGCACGACACGGTTGGGATCCCCAGCTGGCGCTGAGCCCCGAGCTCCCTCCCTGCCCTCGGAGCGAGCAGTGGGTGAATGCTGAGCATTTTTGGCGTGCCCAGAGCATCCTCCATCAGCTGTTCCTCCTCCTCCACGTGGAAGGGCGGCTCGCTGGGCTGCAGCCCCCCAGCCACGTCTCCCCTCGCCCGACCAGGAACAAACCCGCTCTGTGAGCACACACAGAGGAGAATTCAGTGGCACGGGTCGCATCTCCCCTCCTCATCCTCCCCCGGCACCCCAAGCCCATCAATAGTGGGTTTGTGCAGAGCTGGGGCAGGTGCTGGAGCGAGGGCACGGCTGGTGGCAGGGGGCACGGAATCCCTGCTCTTCTGGGCATCGGGGAGCTCCAGCAGGCAGGGAATGAGCATCCCTGCCTGCATCCCGCTCCGGCAGCGTACGATGCCTCATCCCCATCCCCTGCAGACCTGGACAAGCTGCTGTCGGACCTGCGCTCCTTCCTGCTCATCCTGGACCACGAAAGCCTCAGCGCCGTGGCTCGGGCCAAGAAGAAGTCGGTGGCCGACCTCCTCTCCCGGCTGCAGAGCCCCTCGAGTGAGTACGGCTGTGGGGGACGGGGAGGCCCCCCAGTTAGCAGGGCTGTGACGGGGCGCTCCCTCCGCAGCAGAGGACGCGGAATACATGATCATGCGCTGCCTTTCGCCTTCTCCGGGGACCCCGCGAGGCAGGGCCAGCCCAGGTGAGTCCACGCTTTGACCCACACCCCATCTCCACCAGTGGCTCATGGTGCGTGGCTGGTGATGCTTGGCTTCTCGCTGCTGCCGGTCCTGTTTTTCAATCCCCCAGGATCCAGGACGCTGGATGCAGCGGGAGGGAGAACCTGTTCGTGCCGCCCAGTCAGTGCCCCGAGCCTGCACGGAGGGGTAAGGGGGCTGTGGGGGTGCTGGGGTGGCTGGGAGAAGGGGACCCAGCACCGAACCCCTGTTTGGGTGTGAGTCCAGCCAGACTGGGAAGGTTCCCGTGCTGCCCGCCAGCTCCAGGCAGAGCTCCCCATCAAGCCCTTGAGGAGCCCATGGGGGCAGCACCTTTGGAGCACCCCTTCTCTCCCCAGAGCAAGGTGTCAGGCGTCTTGTTACCATCTGATGACTCCTACGAGGACGCTGAACCCCTCAACCCTGGCAGAAGCACCGGTGAGAACCCCACCGTGCCCCATCTCCAGCACCCGCGTGCACCCAAGCCCCCTGACACCCTCCCGCCTCTCAGGGGGTGCCGACAGCGACAGCAGCCACTACGAGTCCTACGAGGAGGATGAGGATGGTGTGATGGACCGTGCCCACTACCTACAGCGGCCGCTGGCCACCAGCCCCGATGCCGAGCCCCCCGGCCGCACCGAAGCTCAGCTCTGCGGTTTCCTCTGGAGGAAGCGCTGGCTGGGACAGTGGTCCAAGCAGCTCTTCATCATCCGGGAGCACACGCTGCTGGTGAGCAGCCAGGGGAGGATGGATGGAGGGTAGGAGATGCTCCTCGGGCTCTACCAACATCACCGTGTGCCTCCTTAGTGCTTCAGGTGTGCCGCCGACCCGCAGCCGGTGCTGGAGCTGGAGCTGCGGGGCTGCTGCGTCGCCTACAAAGCCAAGCGCGGCAAGAAGATGCCGCACACCCTGAAGGTGCTGGGGACGGCGGGCGAGGGGCTGGTCATCGGCTTCCAGAGCCGGCAGCAGGCTGAGGACTGGAGGAAGGTTTGGAGGTGTTGCAGCCTGGCAGAGCTCTGCGTGGGCAGGGAGAAACGGGGGCACGGTCCTGCTTTTCTTCACCTAAAGGGTTATCGAGCACTGGAACAGGCTCTCCAGGGAGGAGGTTGAGTCACACTGGTGGTGTTTAAAACACAGGTAGATAAAGTGAAGTGCTTAGGGATATGATTTAGCAGCGGACAGGTAGGGTTGGGCTTGATCTCAAAGGTCTTCTCCAGCCTAGAGATTCTATGATGATTCTATGATGTCGAGGTGGCCGAGGATGGCGATCTGAGGGCCCTTTCCCATCCTGAGGGAGCCCCGTTAGATGGGGGAACAGGATCCCCCGGGGCTGCAGTGCTTTGCTCTCCCTTGGCAGGTGATCGAAGAGGTCAGCAGCGATGCCCCGAGCGGGCTGTCAGCCATCCGCGCCCCAGCATCCCCCTCCTCGAGGCTCAGCAGGGTGAGCTGCTTGCCTCCCCTACCAAACCCAGGCGCAGGGAAGCGGCTGCGCGGGTTGCACCCCGATTCCTGTCCCCGTTGGGTGACACTGGAGAGGGCTGCATCGCCGAGCTGGGGTGGGCATCAAGGCTCTCTGCATCTCCGCTCTCAGGCTGCTGGATCCCAGCTCAGCAAGGAGAAGGAGAAGGATCGGTGCCGGCAGAGCCCTGCGCGCAGCCCCCAGCCTGGAGAGGATGCTAAAGGAGGTGCGATGCACAGGGTTAGGGGATGAGGGGGTGTCCCTGCGCCCCACGCCGCCGCTGACGGGTGATGCCACCCGCAGGATTCCTGGCGGTGCGGCTGCGCGGGCGCTGGCAGCGGCTCTGGTGTGCGGTGCGACAGGGAGCCCTGCGCATGTTCCCCGAGCCCGGGGGCGCTCAGCACCCCGTCTGCGCCCTGCGCCTGGACAGCTGTGAGGTCTCCCCAGGGGCGCCCGCCGGCTCCCTCCAGCATCCCCGCATCCGCATCGCCCAGCGCGGCCGGGAGCTCGCCCTGCTGCAGGTAAGTGACCTCCACAGCACCCCATGTCCCTTACTGAGGGGTTCCCGCTGAGCCCAGACCATCTGCCCCACACCAGACGCGTTCTGATGAGGAGAGGGAAGCCTGGCTGAAGACCCTGCGGGCCAGGGGAGGAGGCGAGCGAGGCAGCAACTGCTCCTGCACCGAGACCCCCAAGTTGGGCGATGCCAGCAGCTCCCCTGCTGCAGAGTAAGGAGATGCTGGATGGGGTACGGCCGTTCCCAGCCCTCCTGCTCCACTGCAGGTAGTAACGGGAACCATCCTGCTTGCAGCGGGCTGCTGCTGCGCCGTGTCCCGACCCCCAACGCCTACATGGATGACCTCTTCGGGAAGCTCCCACCGGCTGCAGCCCCTCAGCGGGTCTACTCCAATGTGGAGCAGCTGCAGCAGCTGGTAACCGCTGCTGACACCCCCCCCCCCCCCCAAACCCCTCCATGCGATCCCCAGGGTGTGGAGGGTGGGCTCCCACCATGAGCTTCTCCTTCTGCAGCAGAAGAGCTTGGACCAAGTGGTGCAAGGGCAGCGCAAGAGGCCCGTGTCTGCGCTGCCCACCGGTGCCTGCAGCAACACCCCAGGCAGCACCGCGCCCTCGCGGGCAGGTGAGCAGGGGCTGGATGGGGCTGCGTGCTCCATCGGGGGAGCAGTGGGGGTCCCACGGGCTGGTACGGAGGCTGTGGTTCTTCCTCAGCCCTTCCTCCTGAGCATCCTTCCCCTGCTCTTGCTCCTCAGCATCCTTCTGCTCTTCCTCCGGACCATCCTTCCTCTGTTCATGCTCTTCTGAGCATCACCCCCATGCTCTTCCTCCTCAGCATCCTTCTGCTCTTCCCCTTCAGCATCCCTCCTCTGCCCATGCTCTTCTGAGCATCCTTCCCCTGCTCTTGCTCCTGAGCATCCTTCTTCTGCTCTTCCTCCGAAATATCCTTCCTCTGTCCATGCTCGTCTGAGCATCCTCCTTCTTCTCTTCCTCCTGAGCATCCTTCCTCTGCTCTTTCTCCTGACCGTCTCTCCTCCGAAATATCCTTCCTCTGTCCATGCTCGTCTGAGCATCCTCCTTCTTCTCTTCCTCCTGAGCATCCTTCCTCTGCTCTTTCTCCTGACCGTCTCTCCTCTGCCCTCCCTCCCCAGTCTCAGCAGCAGCTCTCCGGGGCAGGGTTGCCAGCTCGCAGCGGGTGGAGGTGAGCCCCGAGCTGCAGAGCAGGCATCTTTCCCAATCTCATCGCATCCTGACGCTGCCCGAGAGGAAAGGAGCTCAGGATGGGTTGGATATCCTCCTCGGTAGGACCACCGAGGGGCTCAGCCCTTGCCCCAGCAGCCGGTGGGGTTGAGGGGTGCCCAGGCTTGGCAGCGCCGCTGCTGTCCTTGCAGGGAGAAGAGCCTTCCCCAAGCTGGAGGAGAAGGTGGGGCAGCTGGAGAGGGCCTGTCGCGTGAAGGGCAGGCTGAAAGCCGGCTCCGAGATGAACCTGCTGGCCATCGGCAAGTCGCTGAAGGGTCACCTCGCCGCCACCGCCGGCTCGGCTGGCTCCGAGGTGGGGGATGTGGGACGGGGCAGAGGGCGAGGGGGCTCCGGAGGGTTCAGGATGGCAGCATCGCCCTCTCTCCGCTCTGTTTTTCCAGCAGGGCTCCTTCCTCGCTCCCCTTTTGAAGCGCACGGCGTCGGCACGGAGCGCTTCGAAGCCATCCTCTCCGTCCCCAGTCATCGTCAAGAGGGGCAGCGTCCTGCAGAAGACAAAGGTGGGTTGGGGAGCACCAAGATGAGTCAGGGACCACCCATGGGACTCTGCGGACTTGACTCATCTCTGCTCCTTCTCCAGGAGTGGGAGATGAAGTCTGCGCTGTGACCAGCCCCCACGGGGCAGACGTACCCCCAGGATGGGGCACCTCTCAGCGGAGCGCAGGGCTGCGCGTGGAGCGTGCGGGACGACCCTGCTATCTGGGGTTTTTAACCCTCAATATCAACGCTACACCTACGCACATCTAGATTTTCATACCTATATACACACATTTAAACTCTCTCTCTCTCTCTCTCGTTCTCTCAGCGAGTTCCCAGTTTTCTCTGGCACCAGGATTGGAGGGCAGAGCCCCTCGCAGGCTCCGCTGTATCACGTCCATCCCATCACCTTGGCTTTGGGCGCAGATTTCTTGATTGCAACCTCACGAGCTGCTGGCTCTTTCCCCAGGGAATGGGGTGGGTAGCACCCCAGCATCCCCAGGGACACCCACTTGCAGGGTGGGTGCAGGCACAGCCCGGTCTGAGCAACTTGGGGGGACACGTGGAGGGGTGGAGGCTGCTTGGGGCACCGAAATGCACCCTCCCTGGAGTCAGCAAGCCCCGGGCTGGGCCCTGGGCTGCTTTCCAGCCGCTGTGTTTGCCATGGCTCGGTTGTAAGTGTAGAAACATATTATTTTTTTTAAGGATTAAAGGGAAAAAAATATCATGAAGTTTGGCTTCTACTGGGTTGTGTCACAGGAAAGGGTGAGGGGGGGTCCCTGGTGCCTGGTGTGAATGGAGGGGGGCTATTTCCATCCCATTATTAGTTGGGGGATGGCGGGAGGGTGTCCATTCCCATCCCAGTGCAAGGTGTGGATGAGAGGCTACCTGCATCCCAGTGCACTGGGGTCCATCCTCATCCCAGTTTGAGGTCTGATTTGGGGTCCATCCCCATCCCAGTTCAAGGTCTGAATTGGGGTCCATCCCAGTGCATAGAGGTCCATCCTCATCCCACTTTGAGGTCTGAATTGGGGTCCATCCCAGTGCATAGGGGCTCATCCCCATCCCAGTTCAAGGTCTGAATTGGGAGTCTATCCCCATCCCAGTGCACAGGGGTCCATCCCCATCCCAGTTCAAGGTCTGGATTGGGCTCCATCCCCATCCCAGTGCACAGGGGTCCATCCCCATCCCAGTTCAAGGTCTGAATCGGGGTCCATCCCCATCCCAGTTCAAGGTCTGGATTGGAGTCTATCCCCATCCCCATGCACAGGGGTCCATCCCCATCCCAGTACGGGATCTGAATTGGAGTCCATCCCCATCCCAGTACGTGATCTGAATTGGGGTCCCTCCCCATCCCAGTTCGAGGTGTTCACAGGGCTTTTACCCCACCCCAGTGCACGGAGGGGTCTGTCCCCACCCCAGCTCTCCCCTCCCGGAGCATTTTTAGTGTTCGGAGGGTCCTTTCCAAACCCTCCTGCTCCTCTCCATCCTTCCTCCCTCCATCCCCATCCCGGAGCGACCTGGGGGGAGGAACCTCGACCGGTGCCGCCTCCTCCAGCCCCTCTCCGGGCGGAGCCACCGGGAACGGAGCTGGGAACGGGACTGGGAAAAGGGGATCGGGGCTGGGAAAAGGGGGGGGTGTGCACAGAGATGCTGAGCCGCCTGGGCGCTTTGCTGCAGCAGGCGGTGGAGACGGTGAGTGGGATGAGATGGGATGGGATGGGATGGGATGCAGGAGACACCGTGGGAAAGGGACCCGGGTCGGGGGGGGATCCCGTGCCCCCCCCCCCATCCTTGACTCCCGCATCGCTGTGTGCAGCGGGAGCCCAGCCTGGACCTGCTGGAAGCCTTCACCGAGCACTGGAAGGGCATCACTGGCTACTACCTGGAGGCTACGGGTGAGTGGGATGAGGGGAGGGGGTCCTGGTGCCCTAGGATGAATCCTGGTGCCCTGGGATGGGGTCCTGGTACCCTAGGATGGGGTCCTGGTGTCCTAGGATGGGTCCTTATATCCTAGGATGGAGTTCCTGTGCCCTAGGATGGTTCCCCTTGGCATAGGAATAGCTTGAGGAGGTTCCCCATCTCCTAGGATGGAACCCTGTGGTGTGGGGAGAGGGTCACCATGCCCTAGGACGGGGTCCCCGTGACCTAGAATGGGGTTCCTGTGCCCTAGAATGTGTCCCTGTGGTGTGGGAATAGGGTCCCTACAGTGTGGGAAGAGGGTTCCTGTGTCCTAGGATAGGGTCCCATGGCTTGGGAATAGTGGGGAGGGGGTCCCCGCGCTTTAGGATGGGGTCCCTGTGCCCTAGGATGGGGCCCCAAGGTGTAGGAATAGTGGGAAGAGGGTCCTTATGCCCTCAGAGAGGGTCCCTGTGCCCTAGGATGGGACTCCATGGTGTGGGAATAGTGGGTAGAGGGTCCCCATGTCCTAGGATGGGACCCTGTGCTGTGGGAATAGGGTCCCCGTGATGCGGGAAGAGAGTCCCTGTACCCTAAGTCAGGGAATAAGGTCCCTTTGCCCAGGGAGGGGGTCCCCATGCCCTGGGACACCCATTCCCGTACCCCAGCAGGATTTATCCAGCGGGGTGCTCAGTCCTGACCCCTTCTCCACAGCGCAGGGGGGTCTGGGAGGGGTGCATTTTCCCGGGAGCGTCTGCAGGCTGGGGCACGTCCCTCTCCGGGAACACTGCAAAACAGGGCTTGGAGAGCTTCAGCCCTTCCCCCAGCAGGGTTTTGGTTGTGGAAGAAGCTCCTGGGCTGTGCAGGGGGGGGTCCCTGGGGCTGGTTGCACCCCACAGCCCCCCCAGGAGCTCCCACTGCAGCTCTGGGACGTCCGGTGGCTTCCAGGCCATGAGCGGAAGGAGCAGCCTCAAGTGCTGCTGGGATTCCATCTTCACATTGCCATCTAGCGTTGTCCTCGCTGGCAGCCACACTGGGGGATTCTGGGCCACCACGGCTCGGGGTGCAGCCAGCGAGCGCCCCGCCTTTGCACCCGAGCACCTCACCGTGCGCGAGAATCACGAGATCATAGAATCATGGAATGGTTTGGGTTGGAAGGGACCTCCAAGCCCATCCAGTTCCACCCCTGCCGTGGGCAGGGACACCTCCCACTGGACCAGGCTGCTCAAGACCCCGTTTCTCCCCTTCGGAGCCCTTGGGAGAGCCCCCTCCCAAGCCCCCAATTCCTGTACCCACAGATGAAAGTGTCCCCGCCAGACAGACAGACATCCCTTGGCACCTCAAGCAGATGCTGGACATCCTGGTGTACGAGGAGAAGCAGCACCCAGCGGGGGAAGCCGGCCCCTGCCTCGAGTACCTCCTGCAGCACAAGGTCCTGGAGACCCTCAGCACGCTGGGCAAGGCAGAGGTGGGTGCGGAGACACCGGGAAAGCCACCTTAGGGGGGGTGCTGAGCCCCCTGTGCTGCAGCACCCGCAGCCTTTTCCAGCTCCTGCTTGGTTTCAATACGTGACGGGGAAATAAGTGCTCGGGAGCTGCCCTGAGGAGAAGGACTTGGGGTGCTGGGCGAGGAGAAGCTCAACGTGAGCCAGCAACGTGCGCTCACAGCCCAGAAACCAACCGTGTCCTGGGCTGCATCCAGAGAAGTGGGACCAGCAGGGAGGGAGGGGATCCTGCTCTGCTCTGAGGTGTTTAGAAAGTGGGTAGACGAGGTGCCTGGGGACGTGGTTGGACTGGAAGATCCAACGGGTCTTTTCCAACCTGGTGATTCTATGATTCTATGATTTAGCGGCAGACAGGTATGGTTGGAGGTGATGATCTCTAAGGTCTTTTCCAACCTCCTGGTTCTGTGACTGCCAGGTGACCCCGCTGTCGATCAGGAGCAATTTACAGGGTAATCAAGTAGGACAACCAGGTAGGTGATGCCTCTCCCTCTCTTTCTCTCTCTTCCCCCAGTATCCCCCCGGGATGAGGCAGCAGGTTCTCCTCTTCTTCAGCCGGGTGCTGGGGCAGATGCAGCACCCGCTCCTGCACTACCTCAACGTGCACCGGCCCGTGCAGGTGAGCCCCGTAGGGCTGGTGGGAGGTCGGTGATGCTGGTGATGCCGGGCTTGGATGCCCACGGCGATGGAGCAGCCAGGCGGGGTGAGGAAAGCAGCCCAGCATCCCTCCCCTTGCCCTGCCAGAAGCTGCTCCAGCTCAGCAGCGACCGCCTGGGCTCTGGCACCGAGAAGGAGGAGGTGCAGTTCGCGGCCATGCTCTGCGCGAAGATCAAGCAGGATCCCACCCTGCTGGCGTACATCCTGGAGGTGAGCGAGATCTGAGCATTCTGGTCCTGGTGGGATCGCCTGTGGGGTTTGGCTCCTTGAATTGAGCTTTTCCAGGGTGCTTTGCAGCTCCATCTCTGCCTCAGACTCCTCCAGGTGAGTGGAAGGAAGGTGGAAGCTACGATGCTTTGCCGTTCCTCTCTCTCCAGCTCCATGAATAGCTGGAGAGGGACTGTTCATAAAGGCTTGTGGTGATAGGACGAGGGGGAACGGATATAAACTGGAGAGGGGCAGAGTTAGACTGGACATCAGGAAGAATTTCTTCACCATGAGAGTGGGGAGACACTGGAACAGGTTGTCCAGGGAAGTTGTGGATGCCTGGAGGTGTTCCAGGCCAGGTTGGATGGGGTTTGGAGCCCCTGATCCAGTGGGAGGTGTCCCTGCCCATGGCAGAGGGGCTGGAACTGGATGGGCTTTGAGGTCCCTTCCAACCCAAACTGTTCTATGATTCTCTCCAGGGCAAGAGCATCCTGAACGGGAGGAGAACCCAGGAGCTGGTGGCCAGCCCTGTGGAAGAGGGTGCAGAGCATCCCCCCGGCACCTCCGCCAGCTCCCCCTGCGCCGGCCCCTCCCCGGCACGGAGGGACAGCAACCTCGTCACGTCCTTGGTGGGGCTGTGCAAGAGCAAGGTAGGGCGAGAAGCTTGGCGAGGAGGGGCCGGTGGGTGCTGCTGGTTGCGTGACGCCCACCTCTCTCCTTCTCCTCCTCCTCGCAGAAGAGCAGGGTCGCACTGAAGGCTCGGGAAAACCTGCTCTCTCTCGTCGGGCTCGCCCAGGAGGCGGCTGCCGCCCGCCTGCTGCGTGGCAGCGCCCTGTGCCAGCTGCTCACGGAGCATCTCTGTGACCTCTACAGCGCCGTCCCCACCGGCACGGACCCCGCCGATGTCCTCGCCTTGGAGAAGGCCAGCTGGAGGTGAGGTGGGCACGGGGCAGGGTTGTTCCCCGCCGAGGCTTTGCCGCGGCCCCTTATCCTCTACCCGATGCAGGTCGCAGAGTGATGCTGGGGGCGATGGGGTCTTCCCGGGCAAGGAGAACCTGGCTGCTTTCTTCAGCTGGCTGGACTACCTCGAGGAGCTGGTGCTGGGCGCCCAGCCGGTAAGGAAAGCGTAGTTGGAGCTGCGGAGCGCAGCAGAGCCCGGCCCGTGCCGCAGCTCTGCCGTCACCCACAGGTCGTGGCCGATGCCATCACCCAGGCGGTGGAGGAGAAGTTCTTCCAGGGCATCCTGCAGCCCCAGCTCCTGCAGATGTGAGTGTCTGAGGCTCAAGGCGGCAGCCAGGCGAGAGTTTCTCTATCAAAGAACCCCTTGGGGCCAGGAACGATGGGTTTCCCTTTGCCTCCACCTCCTTTTTCCCCACCATGAGATCACAGAATCCCTAGGCTGGAAAACACCTTTGAGATCAAGTCCAACCATACCTGTCCACCACTAAACCAGATCCCTAAACACCATCCACCCATCTTCTAAACCCCCTCCAGGGATGGGGGCTCCACCACCTCCCTGGGCAGCTGTTCCAGTGCTTGACAACCCTTTCAGTGAAGAGTTTTTTCTTCATGTCCAACCTGAACCTGCCCTGGTGCGTCTTGAGGCCAATCCCTCTCGCCCTGCGCCGTGATGCTCCCTCGCGGCATCCCACGCTCTCCCCGGCAGGTCCGAGCTCACCATCCTCAGCACCACAGCCATGCTGACGGGCACGGTGCGGCAGATCCGTGCTCCTCCCCTGCTCCATCGCCTCGTCTTCTTCCTGCTGGGGCCCGACCGGCACCCCGAGACCCCAGGGGATGCCCCCTACCCTCTGCGCACCCAGCTCATCGACCGCTGCGACCACCTCTCCGATGAGGTGAGCCCCATCCCGGGGAGGGGGACGCGGTAGGGACCGTGCCGGGGGTCTCATCCTGCTTGCCACGGTGCAGATCAGCCTGGCCAGCCTGCGGCTCTTCGAGGAGCTCCTGCAGAAACCTCACGAGCACGTAGCCCGCAGCCTGGTGCTGAGGAACCTGGAGATGAGGGGCTACCTGCAGCATGGGCCCCTCGTGCACGAGGAGCGCGGACCCCCCGAGACGGACCCTGACGAGGATGGGTTGTGAGCACAGAGGGACAGGGCAGAGCGAGGGGGGCAACGCCACTGATGGCCACCTGGCTAATAGCCCTGCTCTGGTCCCACAGGGACCTCGAAGAGGACCCCTATTTCACCGATGGATTCCCAGATGCCGGCTTTGGGACAGCGCAAAAGCCTCTAGCGGGATCGGCCCCATCGGGGAAGGGGCAAGCGAGCGAGGTGGTCAGCAGGTAGGGATTTGCAAGGGTTGATGCATCATGGAGGGGTCTGCATCCTCCTCCCCATCCATCTTTTTCTTGCAGCTTCCTCTGCTTGGTCCCTGAGGAGGCAAAGACCTCGTTGTGCATGGAGGAAGGTGGCTACGACACCTACGTGCACGATGCTCTGGGCATGGTGAGCGGCTGGGGGGTTCCTCGTCCCCATCCCCGGTGGTGCTGGGCCTGCTCTGGTTCTTGCCCATCGTCACCTCGCTGTCCCCTCCAGGTCCAGGAGTGCCGTGCCAGCGCTGCCCCGTGGGGGTGGCCCTCAGCCCCCCGGCCCCTCGACGCCTGCCACCCCGAAGCCGCGTTTTACGAGGGACACTTCCTCAAGGTGCTCTTCGACCGCATGGGACGGATCCTGGACCAGGTACGGAGGTGGCCGGGTGGGACGTCGGGGACATACCCAGGTCCCCACCATACTCTGCCCTTCCCCTTGGCATGTCCATTTCCATTTTCCCCACGGAGAGGCTCTCCAGGCTGTTGACTTGGCTTCGAGGTGGTTGAATAGAGGATGTTTTGGCTTCCCATGGTTCTTGCCAGCGCTGGAGACCCACGGCAGAGGGTGGGAAGCCTCTTCCAGGCTCCGGAACCCTCATAAGTTGGGGCAAAGTGGCCAAGAGCATCAGTGGGATTTGGTGGGGACAGGCTCAGGTCTCCACCACGGGACGCTGGAGCTGTTCCAGCTCCTTCTGAGCATCCTCCCCGTCCCAGCCCTACAGCCTGAACCTGCAGGTGACCTCGGTGCTGTCCCGCTTGGCCGCCTTCCCCCATCCCCACCTCCACGAGTACCTGCTGGACCCCTACCTCAACCTGGCACCCGGCTGCCGCTCGCTCTTCTCCATCCTCGTCAGGGTAAAGTCACCTTCTGGGGGTTGGAGATGGGGGACACCCCCTCGAAAAGAGGTCTGATCCTTCTTCCTCCCCGGGCAGGTGATCGGGGACCTGATGCAGCGTCTCCAGCGCGTGCCCCACTTCAGGGCCAAGCTGCTCCTGGTGCGCCGGCAGCTCATGGGGTCGGTGCCCGGAGAGGAGTAAGTGTTGGCGGGATCATAAAATCATAGAATCGTGGAACGGTTTGGGTTGGAAAGGACCTCAAAGTCCATCCAGGGACACCACCCACTGGATCGGGAGCTCCAAGCCCCATCCAACCTGACCTTGAACACCTCCAGGGAGTTGGGGGGGTTACCCCACGGACACCCCCTATCGCTCATCTCCCCGCAGGATGGACCACACGATGCTCTTCAAGGGAGTGGTGGTGCTGGAGGAGTTCTGCAAGGAGCTGGCTGCCATTGCCTTGGTGAAGGGACCACCAGAGGGGCCGCCCTGAGCTGTGGCTCTCTGGCCGCGCACCCCCTCTTCGGCCGGGCTGCGGTGGCCACAACCCACGTGCTGGTGGCCCCGCTGGGACCGACAGGTCCCCGGTAGCCAAGGATGGTGGTGGCACCCCAAGAAGGACACGTCGCAGCCCCCGGCGAGGAGGAAGAGGAGGCCCAGAGTCCTTCGCCACCACCTTGGCCAACCTGGCGGTGACGCCGTCTCCCCGGTGCAGGATGTGGCCCCTCTGGGTGCAAGGTGATCCATGCTGCGTTCCTTCCCGGGTGGTGGGTTCCTGCTCCCCCTACCCCGAGCTGCCGCCACCCTCCAGCAGGGTTGGTTTGGTGATAATAGGGGGCACGGGGTTGTCCTCTCCTGCGTGGGACGATGCCACCTCCTCGCTGCAATTACTCCATCGTCAGTGGTGCTGGGGGCACGGGGCGGGTGCGTGTGTGTGTGTTGGTGGCTCCCTGGCAAGGACAGTGCCCCCCAAAACCCCTCCCAGTCCTCGGGTGATGGGACCCTGCTCCAATAAAGCTCAGCACCACGCGCTGCACCCCTGCCATCCCTCCTGTGCCCCCAAACCCACGCGCCCCCACTCCTCTCCCCACCTTCAACCGCAGCCATGTGGGTGCAAGAAGCAGCAGATGGGTTTATTTCTGCTCAGCACCCCAAAACATCAATCCTGGTGGGTGGGGGGAGGGAGGGTGCAAGCAGCAATGCAAGCAGGACCCCTGTGTCCTGGCTGGACCCCTCCGTCAATCCAAAACTGGGGGTTCACCCCCTTTAGCTGCGAACGGGCACGGTGGCCTCAGCACCGAGCCGCTGCAGGATGCGTCCCCTCAGGCTCTCGTCCTCCACTCGGCACCAGCGGAAAGCAGAGCCCCGCAGCTCAGGGGGTGCATCCTGGGGGCTGCCGGGGGGCATGCCGAGCAAGACGTTGAAGCAGATGCCGTCAGCCCCCCCGGGCCCCCCGGCGCGGTGCTGCAGCCCCAGCAGCCCCAGGGGTCCCGGGCGGGGGTCCGGGCGCAGGCAGCCCCGCAGCAGCCGCAGGGCAGGCAGGCGCAGCCCCCCGCGCAGCTCGCCCGGCGACGTGCCACAAGCCACCACGGGCAAGCCGGGGGGCTCGGCGGTGCCCAGCAGCACCCAAAGGTCCCCGGCGTCGTTGGCGAAGGTCACCAGGAGCCGTAAGCAGACCAGGGCGCAGGGCAGCTCCTGCGGCAGCGTCGGGGGGTGCGGGGCACTGCGGCGATAGCGGCTGGCGAGGTCCAGCAAGGGCAGGATGTCCAGCGCTCGCAGCGGCAGCGCGCGGGGGTCCCCAGCCCACCAGGTCGCCTGCAGGGACTCGGCGTCAGCCGCCTCCAAGGTCTTCAGGGTCCCACCTGTGGGCAGAGAGGCAGCGACGTCCTGGCACACGGGTGGCAGGGGACGGCAGGACCCTGGCTCCAGGCTGGTAGGAGATTGGGATGCCCTTTATTAGGCTCGGAGGGGATGCTGGTGCCCGTTATTGGGCTGGGAGGGGATGCTGAATCCTGTTATTGGAGTGGGAGGGGATGCTGATGCCCGTTATTGGGCTCGGAGGGGACGCTGATGCCCGTTATTAGGCTTGGAGGGGATGCTGATGCCCGTTATTGGGCTCCGAGTGGATGCTGATGCCCATTATTGGGCTGGGAGGGGATGCTGATGCCCATTATTAGGTTCGGAGGGGCTGCTGATGCCCATTATTAGGTTCGGAGGGGATGCTAAATGCTGTTATTGGAATGGGAGGGGATGCTGATGCCCGTTATTGGGCTCGGAGGGGATGCTGATGCCCGTTATTGGGCTCGGAGGGGATGCTGATGCCCATTATTGGGCTCGGAGGGGATGCTGATGCCTATTATTGGGCTCCGAGTGGATGCTGATGCCCATTATTAAGTTCGGAGGGGATGCTGATGCCCATTATTAGGCTTGGAGGGGATGCTGATGCCCGTTATTGGGCTGGGAGGGGATGCTAAATCCCGTTATTGGAATGGGAGGGGATGCTGATGCCCATTATTGGGCTCCGAGTGGATGCTGATGCCCATTATTGGGTTGGCAAGAGATGCCAATGTCCATTATTGGGTTGGCAAGGGCCGCTGATGCCCATTCTTAGGCTCGGAGAGGATGCCGATGCCCATTTTTGGGTTGGCAAGAGATGCTGATGCCCGTTACTGGGCTGGGAGGAGATACTGATACCCATTTTTGGGTTGGCAGGAGATGCCGGTGCCCATTATTGGGTTGGCAAGGGGTTGCCGACGCCCTGGCACACAGGTGGCAGGGGACACCGATACCTGGCACGAGGCTGGCTGGGGATGTCAAAGCCCATCGTGGGGCTTACAGGGGACATCGATGACCCGGCACAAGGCTCTCAAGGGCTGCTGATGCCTCGTGGGGCTCGCAGGGGACCCCCGCCGCCTTCCCATCCCGCTTTTGAGCCCCGACACGCGCAGAGACGCACCAGTGGGGCGCGCGAGGAAGACGAAGCGTATCCAGGCGGGTCCCCTCTCCTCCAGCGCCAGCAAGGTGAGGGCTTCGCACTCCAGCCCCGATTCCTCCTTCACCTCCCGCCGCATGGCAGCCACGATGCCCTCGCCGGGCTCCATCCTGCCGGCGGGCAGGTACCATCTCCCTCGGCACTCGGGTTTCGCCTCCTGCACCAGCAGCACCCGCTCCTGTGGCCACACCAAGAGGTGGTGGCGTGGGCACCGGGTGCCACCGCGGAGAGGGGTCCCGCTGGGGGCTGCCTCACCTCTTCATCGAAGAGCACGGCCAGGACCACGTAGCAGGCGTTCTTCCCCAGGCGGATGGCGCCGCTGGGTTGGGGGGCACCTTCCAAGCTCACCCCCACATCCCAGCCGCCGCCGGCCAGCAACGCGTCCAGCTCCGCCACTGGAACCTCCCCCATAGGAATCGGGGGTCCCCGCAGCCTGGATGGGGGGCACCCACTTAAGGGGTAGCGGGGTTTTGGGGTGGGGAGGGCACCCCCCAAACGTGCAGGCGGAGCGGGGAGAGGGAGCCCCCGCGCTGGCTGGGCTGGAGGAGGCGGTGGTGAGGGAGGGGATCCGGCGAATGCGGGGTGCTCGGAGAGGTGCAGTGCAAGAAGGGGTCCCCCAGGGGTTGGGGGGTGCTGGGGGGGATAGGTTGGCTGGACTGGGGGAGGACGAGTGGGGTGTAGGAGGGAAAGGGTCTGCTGGGCTTGGGGGGCGCGTAGGAAGGGAAGAGCTCGGTGGCTTTGGCGATGCAAGTCGGGGCGCAGTAGGGGAAGGGTCTGCTGGACTGGAGGGTGCCCAGCGGGGCGCAGGAGGGCACGGGTTGGCTCGACTGGAGCGCGTAGGCTGGGAAATAGTAGGGGAAGGGGTCAGGGGGCTTGGGGAGGCGCGGGGGGCTGCGGTAGTGGAGAGGCTTGCTGGACTGGGGGAGGCATGGGGGGGCACAGGGAGGGAAGGGCTGGCTGGGGTGCAGGGAGTAGAGGGGGCTGTAAGGAAAGAGCTCGCTGGATTTGGGGATGCGCGGGGGGCTGCGGTAGAGGAAGGGCTGGCTGGACTGCAGGACGCACGGAAAAGCGAAAGAAGTGAAGGGTCTGCTGGATTGCAGGGGGTGAGGGGGAAAGGGTTTGCGGGATTGGGGGGCGCTGGGGGGAAAGGGGCGGCTGGACTGGGGGATACTGGGGGAGAAGGGCCGGCTGGACTGGGGGATGCCCAGGGTCGGGTAGGAGAAGGACTCGCCAAGCGGCGGGGTGGACGGTGGGGAGCGATCCCAGGGCTGTGGGGGCCAGGGGGTGCTGGATTGCAGGGCGCTATAGGGGAAGGGCTGGTCGGAATAGGGGGCGCAGAGCGGGAAGGGCGGCGGGGAGCAGGGGGGCTGCGGGGTGCACGGGGGGCTGCAGGGATGCAGGGCGCAGCGGGAGAAGGGGCTGCGGGGATGCAGGGTGCACGCGGGGCCCAGAGAAGGGAGCTGGGCGAGGGTTTGGGGTGCAGGGTGCAATTAGGGAATGGGTTGGGGTGCAAGGGGCTGGGGGGCTATAGGGTGCAATAAGGGAATGGGTTGGGGTGCAAGGGGCTGGGGGGCTACAGGGTGCAATAAGGGAATGGGTTGGGGTGCAGGGCGCAAGGGGGAAGGAGTTGGGGGGCTATAGGGTGCAATAAGGGAATGGGTTGGGGTGCAGGGTCCAAAGGGGAAGGAGTTGGAGGGCTAGAGGGTGCAACAAGGGAATGGGTTGGGGTGCAAGGGTTTGGGGTGCAAGGTGCAGCAGAGAAGTGTTTAGAAGCTGAGGGTGCAAGGAGGAAAGGTTTGGGGTGCAGAGTGCAATAAGGGAAGGGTTTAGGGGGCAGCAGGATGAAATGGGGAAGGATTTGGGGTACAGGGTGCAATAAGGAAACGGATTCAGGGGCTACAGGGTGCAATGGGTAAGAATTGGGGTTTGGGGTGCAGAGTGCAATAAGTGAATGGTTTGGGGTGCAGCGGGGAAAGGTTTAGGAGGATGCAGGCTGCAGCAGGGAAAGGTTTGGGGTGCAGAGTGCAATAAGCGAATGGCTTGGGGGGGCTGAAGGTGCAGTGAGGAAGGGTTTGGGGTGCAGCAGTGAAGGGACTGGGGTGCAGGGTGCAATGGGGAGGGTTTGGGGTGCAGCGGGGAGGGGGTTATAGTGCAACAGGCAGGGTTTGGGGTGCAGAGTGCAATGAGGAGGGATTTGGGGTGCAATGGGACAGGGTTTGAGGTTCAGAGTGCAGTGGGGAAGAGTTTGGGGTGCAGTAGGGCAGGGTTCGGGAATGTAAGTGGGAGGGGTTTGGGGTGCAATGGAGAGTGGTTTGGGGTGCAAGAGGGCAGGATTCGGGGTGCAATAGGGCAGGATTCAGTGTGCAGTTGGGAAGGATTTGGGGTGCAATGGGGAAGGACTTGGGGTGCAATGCGGCAGGGCTCAGAGGTGCAGCAGCAGGGCTTTGGGGTGCAGTGGGGCAGGGTTTGGGGCGCAATGGCAAGATTTGGGGGGCAGGGCAGGGCTCGGGGGTGCAGCGGGAAGGGATTTAGGGCGCAAGTGGGGAGGGATTTTGGGGTGCAATGGCTCAGGGCGCAGAGTGCAATGGGGCAGGGCTCTGGGGTGCCGTGGGGACGGGTTCGGGGTGCAGTGGCGGGGTTCGGGGTGCAGGGCAGGGCTCGGGGGGCGCGGGGGCTGGAGGCTGCAAGGCAGGAGCTCGCGGCGCCTTCCCCCCCCCCAACCCCAACCCCCGCTCTGCGCATGCGCGAAGCGCTCACCGCTCCCCGGGGCTCCCCGCGCCGCCGGCCTCGCTTCCCATTGGCCGAGCGGCCCGCGTCCTCGCTCTTGATTGGCCAAGCCGCGCGCCTCCTCGTTTCTCATTGGTTGTCGCTCCCCAGCGCTGCTGAGGGGGCGGGGCTTAGCCTTAAAGGGCCCGCGCGCGGCTTGCGGGGAGGTGGTGCAGGGTGCTGGCTGCAGGGTGTTAATTGCTAATTACCCCGTGGCAATGGTCCTGGGCATCCCTGAGGCATTGCCCTGCATTTCTGAGCTGGGAGGAGGATGCTGCATGGAAAAATGTCGTTCCTGTCCTTGGGAAAAGCTTCGGTGCTGGTTGTTTTCGCACTCCAGGCAGAGCAGAGCAATTCTCCTGCATCCCAGAGCTGGGAGGAGGATGCTCCATGGAAAAAGTGGTTCCTATCCTTGGGAAAAGACTTTGTGCCGCTGTTTTCCCACTCCAGGCAATGGTCCTGGGCACAGCAGAGCAATTCTCCTGCATCCCCAGAGCCGGGAGGAGGATACTCTGTGGAAAACACTGTTCCTCTCCTTGGGAAAAGCTTTGGTGCTGGTTGTTTTTGCACTCCAGGCAGAGCAGAGCAATTCTCCTGCATCTCAGAGCTGGGAGGAGAATGCTCCGTGGAAAAGGTGGTTCCTATCCTTGGGAAAAGCCTTGGTGCTGGTTGTTTTCCCCACTCCAGGCAGAGCAGAGCGATTCTCCTGCATCCCAGAGCTGGGAGGAGGATGCTCCGTGGAAAACGCTGTTTCTCAAACTGGGAAAAGCCTTGATGCCAGTTGTTTTCACACTCCAGGCAGAGCAAAGTGATTCACCTGCATCCCAGAGCTGGGAGCAGGATGCTGTGTGGAAAAGGTGGTTCCTATCCTTGGGAAAAGCCTTGGTGCTGGTTGTTTTTGCACTCCAGGCAGAGCAGAGCCATTCCCCTGCATCCCAGAGCCATTCCCCTGCATCCCAGAGCTGTTCTGCTGCATCCCAGAGGTGGGAGGAGGATGCTCCATGGAAAACACTATCCTTCTCCTTGGGAAAAGCCTTGGTGCTGGTTGTTTTCCTGCAGCAGGACAGGGTCGAGCTGCACCTAAACCTTTCCAACCCAAACCATTCCATGATTCTGTGATCCCTGGAGGGGTTCAAGGCCAGGTTGGATGGGGCTTGGAGCCCCTGATCCAGCAGGAGGTGTCCCTGCCCATGGCAGGGGGTGGAACCCGATGGCTTTGAGCTCCCTTTCCAACCCACCCCATCCCATGATTCCATAAACTCATCTCACCGGCCACCCCAGGCTGGGAGTGGGGAGACTTGGAGACCCAGCTGTGCCTGTGGGTGGGGAAGAAGGGGCTGATGCTGCATGGAACGGAGACACGAAGGCAGATGCTGATGGTGCCGGTGGCCCCGGGACCCTGCAAACTCTTTATTCCCTGGCTGCCCCCTTGCCAAAGCGCCGAGCGCGAGACGCGAGGCTCCCCATGGCCTCTGGCTTCGTCGGAGCATCCTCGTGGCGTGCTGCTCACTTGCATCCCCGTAGGACTCCCACGGCCTCCCGCACAGCGGAGAAGATCATGCCGTCCAGCTGCGAGGGTGGAAAAAAGGGGGGTCAGCACCTCGCACCCCACACAGGGACCCTCCGACACCCCCTAAACCACCCACCTGGGCAGCGAGCGGGGGGTTTGCGCCGTGCTCGTGGAGGCGGGTGGCGTTCTCGGGCGAGAGGAACCGCTGCTCCACGCTGATGGTGCCGGCGAGGCTCCGCACCTGCGGCAGGGGCCGTGCCTCAGTTTCCCCAAGGAGGGTTTGGTGCCCGGTTTGCTGCCCGCGGTGGGTTGCAGAACTGCCTACCTGGTGGGGAGCCCCGGCGGGGACCAGCACCGCGTCCCCCAGGAACTGGAGGAGGGTCCATCCGCTCACCCCGCACTCCTCACGCAGCCGCCGCCGCAGCGCGAGGTCCAGATAGCGGCCGGGGGGCTCTGCGGGGGCCCCTTTCTCCTGCCCTTGGTCCTCCGAGATCTGCAGGGAGGTAGGGATGAGCGGAGCCAGGAGCCAGGGCTGCGCTTTGGGGGGGGGGGGGGGGGTGGTGCTGGCACCCACCTTCCGCAAGAAATCCTGGATGCGCCCGGCATCCTCAGCGCGGAAGATGTGCCAGAGCGCACCAGGCTGGCTGCTGGCATCCCAGAGCCGCTCTTTGAGCGCCGCGTCCACGCCGTCGGCTTCAGCTTGCAGGAGCACGTCTGCGGAGAAAGGGATGATCACGGGGAGCTGGGATTGGGGGGGCTGGGGAACCCCCTAATGCTCCCACCTTACCCTGCCGCGCGGGCAGCTGTGCCGCGACGTGCGCCAGGACGGTGATGGAGTCGGCTGCCTCCACCGCGAGGTTTTTGGTCCCGATGCTGCGATCCTGAAGACGCACGCCTGCAGGAGGGAGCGGGACGGTGGGGAGAGCCCGCTTTGCCCCCTCTCTGCCGCGAGCACCGCGGTGGTGGGGCTGGGTTGGCGCTCACCGTAAGCCACACGGACACGCGGGCGCAGCCAGCGCTGGTCCCGCAGGTGGGAGGCCAGGTTGAGGCGGCCGGTGGGCCCGCAGTACTCTGGCAGCGGCACGCTGGCACTCAGGTTGGTGGCCCTGCAGCACAGACGTGGTGCTCGGTGACAGGGCACTGGGTACCGGCGCTGGCACAGCCTCCCAGCCCCATTCACTGCATCCCACCCTGGGGTGGCACCCAGTGGCGAGCGGAGGGGCCACCGGACTGTTCCTTGCACCCAGTGAAGCTTCTGCCATCACCTACCGGCACATCTCCGTGTCCCCAAGGTCTCTCTCCAGCTTCAGAATGTCCCCAGCACCCTGCTCCGGAGCTGCTGCGGGATGGAGCATCCATTCAGGGCACCTCGAGGAGCCGCAGGGATGCGCAGGCTGGCTTGCTCCCCCCCCTTCTTTGCACCCTGGCACTGCGCTTGGGACCCCACAAACTCATCGCACCCTTACCCGCGCTGGCAGCGAAGCCGTCCCAAAACTCCTGGCTGCTCATCCTGAGCCGGCGTGCCGGTGCCCGCAGGTTCACCACCTCCACCTCCTGCTCCCCACGGAAGGATTCTGGCCCCCAGAGCCGCTCCTCCAGCTTCTTCTGCAGCCCTGAAACCAGGACGGGCTGCCAGGGCAGCCAGGACTCAGCTGGGGGGGTCCCAAAATTCCAATCTGCACCCTCGGAGTGGGTTCTCACCTGGCCCCGCCGCCAGTGCTCCTGGAAGAGCTCGTAGTTGCCGGCGTGGCCGGGGTCGTGCAGCCAGAGCAGCCCGCTGGGAGCCAGGGTGCAGTGCGAACTGGGGGGACTGGGAGGACTTGGGGGGCTCAGCTCGCCCTCCGCCTGCCTCTGCTGGATCTTCCTCTCCACCACGCGGGCGATGATGCTGTCCAGGATGCTGGTCAGGCGGTTGTCCTTGGGGATGGAAGGCAAAGTCGGGGAGCCCCGTCAGCCCACCCTGGTGTCCCCCAAACCCTGCTGGGGGGGTGAGGGGGAGCCCTGCCCAGCCCCAGGACTCACACTGGGCAAGGCGGGCGAGACGGGGGCGAAGGCCATGCGCACCCCGTCCTGCCCCAGGCACAGCTTGACCGCCGTGGAGGCCAGGAGGTCGCAGAGGGTGGTGGGCTGCACGGCACCCCGCGGGGGCGGCTGCCCTGGTGAGGGGGGCCCCCGCTCGGGGCTCTCTGTTTGAGGAGGAGAAAGGGGTCAGGGATGCTCAAGTTCTCCTCCACTTCTCGTTTCCCAGAGGGGATGCGGCGCTGCATCCCTGAACCCCCAAAGTGGGAGGTCTCCTACCTTCCTTGATGCGCCTGGAGGGGTCAACTTGGCCATCGCTGCTGGGTGGGAGGGTGGGCGCCGCAGCCCCCGGCAGCTCCTGAAATGCCCCAACCCATGTGGGTATCCGGAGGGGAACCCCATCCCCTCTCCCCAAGGATGCTCCCAGCACCCTCTCTCTCAGGTGCAGGGGCTTGGGGTGCCCCTGCACCCCATCTTCCATCTGCAGCCCTCCCGTACCTGCCTGCTGGTGGGGGGCTCTGCTGGGCTGTGCTCCGCAGCCCCCTCGCTGCAGCGACAACGCGACGCGATGCCGAATTTGGCCCGGACCTGGTGCAGCCGCTTCCAGAGCCGGATCAGCGCTGGGGAGGGATGGGGGCAAGCAGCTCAGCCCCGAGGCAGCGGGCAGGGGGGGGCCTGGGGTACCGGGAAAGGGGGGGCGCACTCACTAGAGGTGGGAACGAACTGCGTGGGGACGAGGGTTGCGACGTGGTGGTCTCGCCCTGGGATGCACTCGAGCAGCCGCGCTGGACTCTCTGCATCAGAGAGAGGGGGCATTGGTCCCCACCGAGCCCCTCCGTGGGGCTGACACCCCCCACCCTCCAATTTTGGGACCCTCCCCATACCATGGGCGTCATCCTCCTGCCTGCTGCGGTGGCAGTCGGGGCACATCTGGAAGCCACATCTGGCGCAGCTCCAGTGGGAGTTGAAGAAGCCGCCGTGGCAGGCGTCGCAGAGCTGGGGGGCCCCTTCCCCTCTCCTCCAGGCCGTCACCCCTGCGGCAAACGCAGCACCTTCAGCCTCCTCGGTGTCCCCAGCCTCACCCCTCGCCTCGGTCCCTGCTTACCCGGGGCTCCCGGCCACGCGTCCCTGTCCCTGCGCACGGCCTCGCAGAAGGGGTCCCCCAGCACCCCCAGCAGGTATTTGGCCCAGCAGAGGTTGCTGCCCGCGCTCCCTTTCTCCGGGCACGACGTCTGCCCCTCCGCCTCGGCCAGGGTGCAGAAACCATCTGTGCGCAGCTCCCCGCTGTCCCCCAAGGCGAATCTGGGGGGACAGGAGGGGTGCTCGAAGGTGGGGGGACATCAGGAGACGTTCCAAAGCAGAGGGATGGGAAAGGATGCTCTGAAGTGAGGGGAAGCTCCAAAGTGAGGTGGCAGGAGGGGATGCTCTGAAGAGAGGGGACCGATGGGGATGTTCCAAAGCAGAGGGATGGGAAAGGATGCTCTGAAATTGGGGGGGACAGGAGGGGATGCTCCGAAGTGGGGTGATGGATGGGGATGTTCCAAAGGAGAGAGACGGAAAAGGATGCTCCAAAGTAGGGTGGTGGGAGAGGATCCACCAAAGCAGGGTGACAGGAGGGATGCCTCAAAGCAGGGTGACACGAAAGGATACTGCAAAGCAGAGGGACAGAAGAGGATGCTCTGAAGTGGTGGAACAGGAGCTGGGCTGCAGGTGACCCCCTGCTCCCCAAAACCCCGGGCTCACCTGCGAAAGTGCAGCAGCCTGCAGGTGCTCTCTGGGAGATCCTCCTCTTCCTCACCCTTGGGGTCCCTCCTGGCCCGGGCGGCGCAGGAGCAGCACCGCGGGATGCCCTTGGGCAGGGCGGTGCATGGCACACTCTGCAGGCAACACGGCTCCTGCGGCTCGTGGCCAGCACAGCTCGGCGGATCTGGGGGAGACGAGAGGGGCTTCGGGACACACCAGTCTGGAGGGACTGGGACACCATGGCAGGGGCTGGAAACTGGGCCAGAAAGTAGGGATAGAGATCGCAGAGGTCAGGGTTGAGATGCCAGCATCTCCCCAAGGACTCCAATCAAGCGATGCCGCTACCACTCCCCCGTGGGTATCACACCTGAGGATGCTGCGCTGCCCCAAAGGGGAGTTTCTAGACATCCTCAATCTAGGAGTCACTGTCAGACCCAGCCATGCCAGGAAAAATCAAATGTAGCAGGTTTCCCAACCCTCACGTGTTCCCAGATACTTTTGTGGGCACAGGGAACCAGGATGCAAAACTTCCTTGAGGATCTATGAGGCCAGGCTGAGAGAGTTGAGGTTGTTTAGCCTGGAGAAGGCTTCACGGGGAGCTCAGAGCAGCTTCCAGGACTGAAATGGGCTCCAGGAAAGCTGGGGAGGGGCTGTGAATCTAGGAGGGTAGGGATAAGGGTAATGGGAACAGCTTTGAATTGGAAGGGGGAAGATTTAGATGGGACGTAAGGAAGAAATTCTTCACAATGAGGGTGGGGAGGCTCTGGTTCAGGTTGCCCAGAGCAGAGGTGGCTGCTCCATCCCTGGAGGGGTTCAAGGCCAGGTTGGATGAGGCTTGGAGCCCCTGATCCAGTGGGAGGTGTCCCCAGGTGGAACTGGATGGGCTTTGAAGTCCCTTCCAACCCAAACCATTCTACGACTCTATGATCTGGTGCCAACACCAGCACTGCCATGCGTCCTCCCACCTTACCTCCCTCTCCCAGCTCCATCCTCCTCTCCTCCAGGTCCTCTCTGCTCTCCACGCCGTCGCTCGGACACGCATCAGCCATGCGCTCGGTGGCCTTGGCGCCTCTCTTGGCCGCCCCAGCGCCTTCTCCAGCAGCGCAGGCTCTGTCGCCGGTGCCATGCGGGCGCTTCGCCGAGCGCCTGCCCTCTCCGGCTGCCTCGGAGCCTCCGTCCCGCCAGGGAGCCTTGCAGCATGGCAGCGACTGCTCCGAGTGCCGCGTCAGCCAGGTCTTCTTCAGCTTGGTGTGGTTGCTGGGCGGGCACGGAAAACGCCCGCCAGGGATGCTCGAGGTGGGCTCGAAGGGACCCACCACCCCGCAGCCCACCCGGGGGCACCCGTCGCAGCCTGGCACGGGGCAGAGGCAAGCGGGGGACGGCTCCGGCTTGGCGAAGGCCAGTGGGTAGCGCCCATCTGTGAGCAGAGGAGATGAGTCTGGCTGCTCTCTTTGTCCTGGTGAGCCGGGCTGGAGGCTTTGGGACCCCAGGTGCTCGTCTTTGGGCTTGGAGGGCTGTCCCAGCCCTGGCTGCAGGGGGAAATCAGCAGCGGGGGGCTGCGTGCCCCCCCAGGGGCTCCCCACGGCGCTGGGTTGTAGGAGGAAGAGAGGGTGGCTGGCGCTGGGGGGAGGCGTGTGGGCATGGGGAGTGGGCACCGCCGAGCTGCCCCCGGCTCGATTGTCCCTCCACAGGGCTCCAGGCAGCTCTGGCACCGCCCGCTCCACCTCCCCATCTCCATCCTGCCCCTTGCCCAGCAGCTGCGATGACGCTTGGTCCTTGGCTGCGGGGTGGAAGCCGGGTTCTTTCTTCGGGTAAAACTCCTGGAGGGGAGCAGAGGTTGGTGTCAGCCCAGATGCTGGTGACAGAGGCAGTGACAGGGTCTCACATCACCTCGAGATGGTGATGGGGAGCAACCCACAGCCCTGCCTCAGTTTCCCCCAACCCGCCACCCTCCTCAGCTGGGCAGCCGCTCGGAGCTTTCCAGCCTGTGGGGCACGTGGGAAAGGAATGGGGAGCTGCATCGGCACTCGGGGTGCGACGGGCGCGCCCACGGGCTCTGCCTCCTGCCACCTCCGTGCCGCAGCTCCCACTGCCGTGACTCAACCCGGGCGCTTTCATCGCGTCACGAGAAGAAGATTTTCCCCCTCAGGAAGGATTCCCCAAACTTTTCTTGACTGGGACCCCCCCCCCCATCACAGCTCTGTCAAGGTTCAGGAGCGAGGAGGGGGCTGCACCCCGCTTAGGGGGTGCCAAGAGTGGGTGCCTGCCCAGCCCTGCCCTGGGCGCGGGTGCCAGCATCGCCTTTCGCAACCGGCCGCTCCCAGCCGAGTTCAGCCGAGGTCGGAGCCCGCCGGCACCCAGGGGAGCGGGGACGCACCGAGGAGCATCCCTGCTCTGGAGAAGAGCCGAGCCCCCATCAAAGCCCCCCCGGCATCGCCTACCTTGCTCCTCGAGGCGTTGAATGGTGCCGGAGCCGCTTTGCACCGGGGCGGGAGCCCCAGGTAGAGGGGTTGGTTGCCCCAGGCGGGCGCGTAGGAGCCCAGATGCCAGTCCACAGCGAAGCCCCCGTCGCCCATCGCCCCTGGAGCCTCGCCGCCAAACGGGGGCTCAGCCGGCAGCGAGTTCAGGACGAAGGGGCTGTGCTTGGCCTCCACCAGGAAAGGGCAGTGGCGGAAAGCCGGGGGGTCCCCGGCTGCGTCCCCTGGTTTGCCGGCGGTGCCGTCAAGCGCCGGGAAGGGCAGCGGGTAGCGCTGGTACGCGTGGCTGTAAAGGGCCAGCGGGGCCAGCACGGCCTCAGCCCAAGCCGCTTTACGCTGCCCGTTGCGGGGCGGCAGCAGCAGCGGGAGCTCAGCTCCATCCTTGGGGCGGCACAGGGCGTCCCGCAGGCACGGCGAGGCCGCTGGGTAAGAGCAGCCCAAGCGCCCGCTGGCGAGTTCTGGCCTTGGACCCAAACATCCTTCGTAGAGCCTCCAAGGACGATCCTTCTCCGCTCCGTATCTCAGCTTGCCGGGCTCGGGGTAGCTTGGGAGTCCCAACTCAGCTGCAGCGCTTCGGGGCAAGACCAGCCCGCTGTTCTCCATCCCCAAGGTGTCCTGCCCTGCGTCCCGGGCTCTGCTCCATCGCGGCGGGGTCTCCCCCATCCTCGTGTCGCTGGCCATGCTGCTGCGCCGCTCATGTGGTGCTCAGCGCCGCCCCGGGCTGGCTGGACCCTGCGGGAAGGGAGCACAGAGGGAAACTGAGGCACGGGGATGATAGGGGTTGCTGCAGGGGGAGCTGCTCTCAACCCCCAGGTCCGTCTTCTCTTGTTAGACTGGACGCTCCCTGATACAGCGAGGGAGTCATTGAATCCCTAACACAGGAGGGACACGGAGGTGTTGGAGCGAGGCCAGAGGAGGCTACGGGGATGATCTGAGGGCTGGAGAACCTCCTGGATGAGGACAGGCTGAGAGAGTTGTGCTTGTTAAGACTGGAGAAGGCTGCAAGGAGAGCTTAGAGAAGCTTCACTGCTGAAAGGAGCTCGAGGAAAGCTGGGGAGGGTCTTTTTACAAGGTCTTGGAGCGATAGGATGAGGGGGAAAGGTGTTAAATTGGAAAGGGGAAGATTTAGGTTGGACATTAGGAAGAAATTCTGCATGATGAGTGTGGGGAGACCCAGAGCAGGGGTGACTGTCCCATCCCTGGAGGGGTTCAAGGCCAGGTTGGATGGGGCTTGGAGCCCCTGATCCAGCGGGAGGTGTCCCTGCCAGTGGCAGGAGGTGGAACCAGATGGGTATTGAGGCCCCTTTCCAACCCAACCCATTCCACGCTTCTATCCCTGGCTCCCGTACCCCATGGCATCCAGTGGGACACCCTATCCAGGAGGGCACGTGGCTGGTGCACAGGTCCCCACCCTGTCCTGTCCCTCCTGGGGCTGGTGGCCAGGACACACCTTGCGCCCACCTGTCCCTCCGCGCCCAGCCTGGCCCCGTGCCCGCCTGCTGGGGACGCCTTGCCCCGCGCAGGTATTCGCCTCCGGCCAGGGCTGGGCTCAGCTTCCCAGGAGGGTTTGAAGCGAGGGGAGAGCTCCCAGAGGCTCCTCCTGGTAGAAACACCCTGGGGAGATCTGCTGGATTATCGCTCCGGTGGGACCCGGGCCACACGCAGATGCCGGGGTTCGGAGCCAACCCTTGCAGCAGATGTCATCGCATCCCTTCCCGGCAGAGAAAACATCACTCCGTGCCCTCTTCTCTCCCTGCCCAGCAGCTGGAGAAGCCAAATGGGTCCCTGAAAACCTGTCCCTCTGCTCTGGGGTGGGACAGCCACCTCTATTGCCACCAAGATGGGGAAAAGAGACTTCTCAGCCCCACTTGGGGGTCTTAAGAAGCAAGCACTCATTCTAACACAACACTGGATACTCTGCATTAAAAAGAGTCCTGTACGCACCTCGAAGCTACAGGAAAACCCATTTACCTTACAAAATTGAGCATTTTCTCTGCACGCAGTTCAAAGACAACAGAAAGTCGGGTCTGGGAAGGATTCCCTAGGTCCTCTCATCTGGTGCTTTGTTATTCTAGGCAACCATCTCAATGAATCCTTCCCATAAATGAATTGAGCCCCATTTAACACCTCCTGGTTTTCCTCTCAGTTGTACAGCAGGAGGATTGATGTCCCCGTCTGTCTGGTACTGTATTAAATAGAATTCTCTGCTTCTCGAGACTCTCAACTGGTGTTAAGAAGTTTCTTTTCCCAATTTCGGTGCTGCTACAGCCAGGCAGGCAGCGGGGATTTGGACCAGCGCATGGGACTGGTGGGATGTATGTCCCCAGAGCCACCTGTCCACATTCCAGGGAGGCCAAAGTCCTTGTTTCTCAGCTGGTGGAGGATCAGGAATCACCCTGGAGCACCCTGCCCTATGCCTGGGGTGAAGGGACAACCCGAGCACCCAACCCTCCAGGGCAGGAGACCCTGCTGGGCTCTCCCATCCAGGGAGATGCTCCAGCACAGCTCCCTTTTGGTGCCCCAAAGCTGTCCCACCATCCCAGCACCTCCTCAGCTCCCCCTCCCCGGGGCTCATCGTGGCAGCATCATCCCCTGCCTTTTGTCCCATCCAGAGCACAAAAAACTTGGTCCTGCATCTCGGGGAGCATCCCTGCCATCCCACACCTCAGCGAGCTTCTCCCACTGTCCCCCAGCCCAGGTAGCTACCTGGAGGGTCCATGAGGGACCCCGAGGACGAGCAGGCGTCTCCACCAGCAGCAGCGTCGTCTCTGAGAGGCAAAGCTGGGTAAGTGGAAGCACCTAAACCCACAGGCTGAAGGGATCCGGCTCAGGGATCTGGAGGAGGCAGAAAGCTGCCTGGGCAGCCCTGGGGACGTTCTTCTCTGGATGCTGGAGCTGGAGTTTTTGATCCATTGGTTTGGGGGGCTCCGTATTCCTCCTGCCTATCGTCCTACAAGCGGCGACCCCGGCGCGCTGGGGGATCGGGAAGAGGGGAACCCAAGGGAGCGTTGGCGAGCGGGACCTTCCCCTGGCTCTAAGCAGCCTTGAGCATCTTGGGGGCGAGGGCTGGCAGGACGAGGTGGCCGCGGTGGCTCTGCTTGCCCTCCGCCAGCTCCCACAGCCACTGGGTGGGTGGATCCGAGAGCTCCTGGGGTTGCTGACGCCCAGGAACCGGCGCGGTGCCGGCTGTGCCACCCAGCCCCAGGGCCAGCGGCGGCGGTGCCAAGGCGGGCAGGTGTGCTCTGCCCCGCGCGAAGAAAGCGCCCTTTGTTCAGCAACGCGGTCGAACCGCCCCGTCACCGATGAAAGACGCCGGCCGCCCCGCTCCAGGCAGAACTAGAATGGGAGAAGCACCAGGATGGGCCAAGCGCCCTGCTCTGGGTGCCAGGGGGGCTGGCGGTGGTGCTGCTGGCACGGAGCACAAGGCTCAGGGGGCTCACAACCAAACCAGTTTAACCCAAGCAGGAAGGATTTAGCCTCGATCCACGCTGTCACTTTGCAATAGTCCAAGGTCCCCTTGCTGCCATCCCATCCCCAATTTCCTGGGCTGAAGGCAGAGCTCCTCTGCCTCCCCTCCAGCCTGCAGAGCCCACGACACCAGGCGAGAAGGATGAGATCCAAGGGGCGCAAGGAGTTCACAGGGAGCAAGAAGATGCTGTGACAGCATCCAGCGCTGCCGCCCCGTGCGAGCCGATTGAACCCCACCAGGTCAAAGCCAAGACCCATCGCTCCACCGGTGCCCCCCCAGCAGCACGCACACCCCAGCACCCGTAACTCCCAGCAGCAAGACACCCCAACCCCCAAATCCCCCGCTCTCCACTCCCAGAGGAGATGATCCAGCCGGCGGCAGGGTAGGCACCCACCTCTAGGCTCACGACCTCTCCAGCTTTGCCCAGACTCTAGGGATCTGGCTTCAATCCACGTTGCCGCTTTGCAACAATCCCTCTGCCTCCATCCCATCCCCGGTTTCTTGGGATGAAGGCAGAGCTCCTCTACCTCCTCTCCTGCATGCAGGAATGGCGAGATCCAAGGGGAGCAAGGGTCTCCCAGGGAGCACGAGGATGCTCTGACATCATCCCAGTGATACCCCGACCCCAAACCCCACCAGGCTCCCACCACCCACTCCCAGGGATGATGCTGCAGCCAGGGGCACGTGGGGCAGTGGGTCAGGCAAGTCCCCCAGGTGGCCACCCCATTTCTGGGCTCTCGGAGAGGGGCTGGGGCGATGGTTTATGCAACGTGCGTGCGTCCCAGGGCCGTCTTGTGCACAGCTCGTGTGTCTTACGTAAACCACAGAGCTTCCCCCGGCTCGGTGTGGCACTCAGGGGGCTGGGGGCGATGGGGTGAGGGCAGGGCATGGCCCTCGTGAGCCGAGCAGCGTGATTAACATCAGACCATGGGCTTCGTTACAGCTCAGCAGTTGCCCTGCGGTCTGGCAGCGAGGAGCCGTGGTTAACCCTTGCTGGCTGGGGCACGGCCAAGGCGGGTGCTGGGTGCTACGAGGGTCCCATCATGACCCACCAACCCAAATCCATCTCCAGAGTGGGTGAAACCATAAGGGGATCCCCTCTGGCCCCACTCGGCGAGGATGGGGAGCGCCTTGCTGCACCCGCTGGGTGCCAGGGAACAGGGAGGGGACCCAGACAGGGCTTGGGGCGTAGGCGAGCCCGCGTCTCCCTGCGATGAGAAGGTGCTGAAAGAGAAACGCTCTTCCCTTTCCCTCCCGCTGATGACGACGGCTCCAGCAGGGCTGGGGGAGCTGGCAGCCGGGAGGGACTCCAGGAGGAGTCTGCAGCATCCTCCTGGCACAACCAGATGGGTCAGCGGATGCTCGGGACCATCACAGAGATGCCGAAGGAGCAACGGAGAAGGGGTCAGGCAAGGAGAGGGTGGACACACCACCCTCAAGGAGAAGGCTACAGGCAGGGCAAAGAGCAGAGAGATGCTGGAAGGCCAGGAGGGAATTTCCCACCTTGCACTGGGGCAGCATCTCTGGGCACTGCACCCTTCCCGGCTGCCCTCAATTCCTGGCCATGGCGCAGCTTCTCCTCCCGTGCCGAGGAGGCTGAAGCCTCCTCGGGGCTAGTGCAGCCCTTGTGGGGCAGCCACGCGGCTGGCAAGCTCTTCTGGGGCTTGGCCACCGTCCCGCCCCACGGCGATGAGTGGGGTCTGTGCCTCGGGCGGCACAGCGGCTCCAACCAGGGTCCCCCCTCTCCCAGCACAACACAACGAGGGTCTCCAGGGCAGTACAGGGGGTCCAGGGTGGCTTTGAGTTGTGCCAACTCAGGCTTTGCTGAGAGCCCCCCAGGGCAGCCCCTGCCTTCATGGCTTGGCACCGTTGGCCCCACAGCTCCCATCTCCCCATTTTTCCCTTCGATCCCAGGGTCTGTGGACATCCAAGAGCCAAACTCTGGCCAGAAAGACACTGCGGGAGGCTGGAAGAGCCCGAATTAGAATCCTTGGCATCCGTGCTCCTCTCAAGGATGGGGAGAGACGCAAGGACACTGAGTTGAGGGACCCTGGGACCTGCATCCCGCTGGGCATCGGGGCTGGCATTAGGGATGTGGGGCAGCATCTCCCGGGATGCTCCAGGGCTGAGGAGGGGGATGACTGGGACCTCAGTGCAAAAGGCTCACTGGTTGCCACCAGCCCCTCTCTGCGCCGATGCCTTCCAGCCCTACGTGGGTGCCTGCACCTCCTTCCCTGCCTTGCTTGATTTCAGGTACCCCAGAAAAGGGATCCGCAGCCCCCAGACGCACAAACCACTTCCAGCTGGGAAAGCAGCCTCCAATCCAGCCTTTTTCTTCTGCAAAATGGCTCAAGATGCCCCTCACTTGCTTGCCCAGAGCCTCCTCCAGCTTCTTCTGCATCCACACAGCCCAAGCCCTTCCTCCTCCTCCCAGCCCAGCACACACCTACCTGCCTCCAGCGCAGCGCAGGTGAGGAAGATGAAGGTGCAGGCAGAGGAAGGCAAACAGCCCCGTTCCCCCTTTGCCCAGCACCGGGCACGATGGCTGCGAGAGCTTTTCTCTCTAATCTGCAGCCGGTGCTTAAAAAGAGAGAGCGAGAGAGAAAAAAATAAAAAAAAAAAGGGAGGAAGGAAAAAAAAAAAAAAAACCCACGTCAAACCTTCAGGAGTCTGGAGGCTGCGGCGGAGCGGAGGGCACGGGAGGACACTCACTCCCACACGAGCAGCTTTCTGGGAATTAGGGCCACAGCCCAACTGCTCTGGCAGCCTGCGCTCCCCTCCAGCCCTGGCTGCCCGCGCGCCCTGGCCTGGGCAGCCACCCCGCCGCTACGGCCCCGTCCCCGTCACCGCAGGGTCGGACGCTGCGCTTGGCCCTAATCTCCCGCTGTTCCCCTGGGGAGGTGAGTAAGCATCACTAATCCCGCTTGTTTCGCTGCTGGGGTGAGGCCAGGCGGTAGCCGCGGGCTGGCGGCTGCACCCCGACACCCCCTTTGTCATCCCCGTCCCCTCACGGGGGGGAGGGCAGGGGGGTCACCCCTTCCCTGGGCAGCTCTAGGATGCTGCACAACCTGGGTCACCCATTCCCATCAGATGCTGCTCCACGTGGATCAATCCCTTCCCTGGGCAGCTCCAGGGTGCTGCACAGCATGGATCAACCCATTTTCTTGGGGAGGTCTAGGATGCTGAGGAGCATGGGTCAATCCCTTCCCATCGGATGCTGCATAGCATGAATCCAACCCCTTTCTTGGGAAGGTCTAGGATGCTGCACAGCGTGGGTTACCCCTTCCCATCGGATGCTGCAGAGCATGGATCAGCCCCTTCCCTGGGCAGCTCTAGGATGCTGCACAACCTGGGTCACCCCTTCCCATCAGATTCTGCTCCACGTGGATCAATCCTTTCCCTGGGCAGCTCCAGGGTGCTGCACAGCATGGATCAACCCCTTTTCTTGGGAAGGTCTAGGATGCTCTGGAGCATGGGTCAATCCCTTCTCATCGGATGCTGCATAGCATGAATCCAACCCCTTTCTTGGGAAGGTCTAGGATGCTGAGGAGCATGGGTCAACCCCTTCCCATCGGATGCTGCATAGCATGAATCCAACCCCTTTCTTGGGAAGGTCTAGGATGCTGCACAGCGTGGGTTACCCCTTCCCATCGGATGCTGCAGAGCATGGATCAGCCCCTTCCCTGGGCAGCTCTAGGATGCTGCACAACCTGGGTCACCCCTTCCCATCAGATTCTGCTCCACGTGGATCAATCCCTTCCCTGGGCAGCTCCAGGGTGCTGCACAGCATGGATCAACCCCTTTTCTTGGGAAGGTCTAGGATGCTGAGGAGCATGGGTCAACCCCTTCCCATCGGATGCTGCATAGCATGAATCCAACCCCTTTCTTGGGAAGGTCTAGGATGCTGCATAGCATGGGTTACCCCTTCCCATCGGATGCTGCACCACACAGATCAACCCCTTTCCTGGGCAGCTCTAGGATGCTGCACAGCACGGATCAACCCCTTTCTTAGAATCATAGAATCCAACATCTTGGGCAGCTCTAGAATGCTGTTTAGCATGGGTCACCAATTCCTATTGGATGCTGCACCACACAGATCAACCCCTTCCCTGGGCATCTCTAGGATGCTAAACAGTGTGGGTCACCCCTTCCCATCGGATGCTGCAGAGCATGGATCAGCCCCTTCCCTGGGCAGCTCTAGGATGCTGCACAGCATGGATCCAACCCCTTTCCTGGCAGCTCTAGGATGCTGCAGAGCATGGATCAACCCCTTCCCCTCAGATGCTGCGCGCCTCAAAGCGAAATCTGGAAGGGGACAAGGATCTAGAGGTAATTTGTCCCCATCAGTGAGGACCAGGGGGATGTCACAGCCGCCCGCAGCCGACCCACCTTCGCCAGCGTCCCTGACGCCCACGTGCCAGCCCCGATGCTCAGGGGGATGCAGGACCCGGCGTTGGATGCATCCTTCCCCGCATCCCCGCTTCCCATCCCGTGGGAGGACGGGCAGAACGAGATGTCCCTGCCAGCCCCAGCGCGGGGGCTGTCCCGTGCCACCCCCTCAAGGACTCCTGTTTACCCAGCGCCAGCTTCAAATACCTTGATGCAATTAAAAGCTCGCCCGCGGGGCCAAGGGCTTAGGACGGCAGCCAGGGACACGGGCAGCTCGGTGCCACCTGCAAGAGGAAGGGCGAGCAGCTCGCCTGGGGGCTCCTGTCCCCTTGGACCAGCCGTGGTGGCACGAGGAAAAGTCACCACTGCTGCCAGCCCCCTGCCCGGTTCCTCCTGCCAGAGCTCTGCCTCAGTTTCCCCTCGATGCTTGGCTATGCTGGGGGGTCCCCCTGAGCGTGGTCCCCCCAAAACACAGATTGGTTTGGGTTGGAAGCGACCTCCAAGCCCACCTAGTTCCACCCAGGGACACCTCCCACTGGATCAGGGGCTCCAAGCTCCATCCAAGCTGGCCTGGAACCCCTCCAGGGATGGGGAGGCCACCCCAGCTCTGGGCAACCAGGGCATCCCCACTCTCACTATGAAGAAATTCTTCCTAATGTCCAATCTAATATTCCTCCTTCCAATTCGAAGCCGTTCCCCCTCATCCCATCTCTCCACGTCCTTGAAAAAGCTCCTCCTGATGGGTAAAAGCCTCCTTGTCCTTCCCCCCCAGGTGCCACATCGAGGATGTGGGACACGGAGCCACGATCGTCGCCGGTGCCAGGCTGTGACCAGGGCTGGCTGGGGACAGACAGGTCCCTGGGGGGCAGGGACAGGCAGCTGGCAGGGAGCTGGAAAAAGGGGGGGGGGGGGGCACACGACAACATTCCTCCAGCCGTGTCCTCCCACACCCCCGTCACCTCGAATGCCCCTTCGCCATCCACCACCCTCCTCTTCTCCATCCTCTTCCTCACCAGCAGCGGCATCCTGGGGGTAGGTGTGTGTTTGAGGACACGATAGAAACTGGGGGGGGGACACACACACACACATAAAAGAGGTGCTGTCCGTGTCCCCCCAGCTTAGTGGAGCAAGTTCTTACCTGCCTGGCAGTGCCAGGGGGGCTCTCAGCCCCTGCTCAGCCTGCAGCTCCGCAGCGTTGCCCTCTGCAGCGGGGAGGCAGCTGAAAACTCCCCCCCTCACACACACACACCCCCAAAACCCCTGAGGCTGCCAGAGAGAGAGAAAAAAAATAAAGGGGAAAAAAAAAAAAAAAAAAAGAAGGAGGCTGCATTTAAACAACAGACATAATTATGCTTTTGATACCGTCTGCTAAAAATACTGCGCTGTGCCGCGCGGGGAGCCATGTGTGCGCGGCCTCACATGGCTCCTGCCTGCAGCAGCTGACTCTGCGGGATGGGGGGGTCCCCAAAGGAATTGCGGGGGGGACACACACCCAGACCCACCCCCCCATGGAGCAGACAGACAGAGGGAAGGGGCTGCACCGCCAGGGACCCCCAAATGGGCACCCTGGGGAGGGCGAAGGCAGCCCCAGAGGGCACCGGTTTAACCCCAAAGGTGGCAGCCTCCTGGTTTTGGGGTGAAATGAGCTGGGAAAGGGGCAAGGAGGGACTTGGGGATGCTGGGTCACTCGGTGCCACTAGCCCAGGGGGGTTAGATGGTAGCCAGCCCTGGCAGCAGCATGAGAGGGCATGTGAGGGTGGGTGCAGGAGGGCACTGGCATCCCCCCTGTACCCAGAAGGGCAGCAGCCCCCTGGTTTGGGGTTGAAATGAGTTGAGAAAGGGGCAAGGAGAGAGGTGGGGGCACTGGGTCACTCAGTGCAACTAGCCCAGGGGGGCTAGCTGGTAGCCAGCCCCGGCAGCAGCAGGAGGATGCCCAGGAGATGCCAGCAGCACCCCCTCCTGCACCCAGAAGGGCAGAAATCCTCTGGGTTTTGGGGTGAAATGAGCTGGGAAAGGGGGCAAGGATGGGCTCAGAGATTCTAGGTCACTCAGAGCCACTAGCCCAAGGGGGTTAGCTGGTAGCCAGCCCTGGCAGCAGCATGAGGCAGCACCTGAGAATGCCAAGGGGTGGGTGCAGGGGGGCACCAGCATCCCCCCTGTATCCAGAAGGGCAGCAGCCTCCTGGTTTTGGGGTGAAATGAGCTGGGAAAGGGGCAAGGAGAGGGGGGTAGGGGGGTGGGGGGGCTGGGTCACTCAGTGCCACTAGCCCAGGGGGCTCAGCTGGTAGCCAGCACTGGGGAAGAAGGAAGAGAAGGGGGGGAGAAGGAAGGAAAAGAGAAAAGTGGGGGAGAAGGGGGGAAAAAAGAGAGAAAAGAGAGGGGAAAAAGGGAGAAAAGAGAGAAAAGAGGGGGAGAAGGAGGGGAAAGAGAGAAAATAGGAGGAGAAGGGGGAAAAGAAGGAGAGAAGGGGGAAGAGAGAGGAAAGAAGGGGAGAAAGGGGAGAAGTGAAAAGAAGAGGGGGAGAAGAGGGGAGAAAGAGAGAAAAAAGAGGGGAAGGAGAGGGAGAAGAGAGAAAAGAGGGGGAGAAGGGGGAAAAGAGAGAGAAAGTAGGGATAGAAGGGGGGAAGAGAGAAAAGAAGGGGGGAAGAGAGAAAAGAAGGGGAGAAGAGGAGGAAGAGAGAAAAAGGAGTGGGAGAAGGGAGGGAAAGAGAGAAAATAGGGGGAGTAGGGAGGGAAATAAAGGGAGAAGGGGACACCTCTGCATCACTCCAGTCCCTGGCAGCTCTCGGGGTGCAGAGGAGCCCCCGGAGGGGCGCGCGGGGCTGGGGGCGGCTGGCAGGAGCCGCTGGCCGAGGGCAGTGACCTGACCCTCGCTCCCACTAATGCCTCCCCCCTGGGGAAGCTGCTTACGGGGCCACGAGCCACTCGGCTTACGTGACCTCCTGCCACCCCAAGGGGACAATTACCCCCCTTGCTCCGGTGGGGACAGAGCTCACCGTGGGGCGCAGGGGGGTGACCCCACAGCAGTGCCAGCCGGGGTTCAGCCCCCCGGGGAAGGGAGCATCGCCCCGGCCGGGGAAACTGAGGTCAGCCACGTAATTGCTGGGCTGGGGCGCTGCCAGGCGAGGGAGATTACGGCTTTGCTGACTGCAGCCTGGCACAGGCTCGCGAGCTGACACAGCTGGGATCAGCGCTGGCATCGCAAGGGGCTGCAGCTTTCGTCCCCTCCTTGGGTTTCGCTCCCTCTGGGGAACACGCGGGACTCGGGCCAAAACAGGCTCCTGGTTGCCTTTCCAGCTCTCTTGGCTCTTGTGCCTCAGTTTCCCCACGCTGGGTCCCCACTGAGAGCCCATCTGGGGCCGGGGGGGGGGCAGGTGATGCTCAGGGTCTGAGGCTGCTGCAGAGAAGAAATTGGGATGCTCGTTGATGAGAAGCTCGACTTGAGCCGGGAACGCGAGCTCACAGCCCAGAAACCAACCACGTCCTGGGCTGCATCCAGAGCCCTGAGAGCAGCAGGGAGGGAGGGGATTTGACCCTCTGCTCTGATCTGTGAGACCCACCTGGAGCCCTGGGTCCAGCTCTGGAGTCCTGAGCACAGGGAGGACCTGGAGCTGTTGGAGCGAGTCCAGAGGAGGCCACGGAGATGATCTGAGAGATGGAGAACCTCCTGTATGGGACAGGCTGAGGGAGTTGGGGTTGTCCAACCTGGAGAAGGGAAGGCTGCGGGGAGACCTTAGAGCAGCTTCCAGTGCTGAAAGGGGCTCCAGGAAAGCTGGGAAGGGATTTCTTAAAAGGCCTGGAGTGAGAGGATGAGGGAGAATGGCTTTAAATGGAAGAGGGAAGATTGAGATTAGACATTAGTAAGAAACTCCCTGGCCCAGGTTGCCCAGAGCAGGGGTGGCTGCCCCATCCCTGGAGGGGTTCAAGGCCAGGTTGGATGGAGCTTGGAGCCCCTGATCCAGTGGGAGGTGTCCCTGGGTGGAACTAGGTGGGCTTGGAGTTCTCTTCCACCCCAACCCATTCCATGACTCCATGAAAGGAGCAACCCTCGATCACCCCTTCCAACTCCAGCCATTGATTCGATGATTCCGACCCCACCGCTCCGCTCAGCATCCCCACTGGGCACCCCCAGCCGCCTCCCCGGGACGTATCCTTGGAGGAACCGCTTTCCCTAAGCGGCTTTAAGGCGATTACGGGGCAGCCCCTTGGCCCCAGCGCTGTCCCCACCCAGCCTTCCTTCTCCACCGCTTTAAGTAATCGTCTCTGAGACAGTTTTACCCGGCTAATCCAGCCACCTCCACCTAAGCTGCTCCAACAACCCCCTGGCCAGCTCCGCAGCGGGGCGGCTGCTGCCCCGAGGAGCCTGCGGGCATTCTCGCTGCCCTGGGAAGACCCTCAGAGGCACAAAAGCAGCCAGGGGGGCTAAAAATAAAGGTGGCCTGAAGGGCGAAGGCAGGAAGGATTGGGAAAGAGGGGATTGATGCCAGAGAGCGGGGCATCGGGGGACAGGAGGGCTCCTGGGGGTAGGAGAGGCAACGCGAGCAGCGTCGTCACCTCGTGCCACCCTGGGAAGAGGACAAAGTCCCCAGGGGAAGGGGCAAAGGGAGCCAAGAGCCTTGGGAGACATTGGGGAGCCCCTGAGGGAGAGGGCAGGTGCCCGTGACCGGCGGGACAAGCCAGGGCTGGTGGCCAGGACAGGGACATCTGTCTGCAGCACCCGACTGAGCACCGGGGACTGGGTGTGCCAGCGGCTGCTGCTGCCACGCCGTGGGGCACACGGCTACTGCACAAAGGGGTGCGAGGCGTCCCTGCGCCCCAACATCCCTGGACCTGCATCCCTACTCCCCAGCACACCTGGACCTGCATCCCTGGACCTGCATCCCTGCTCCCCAGCACATCTGGACCTGCATCCCTGTGCCTGCACCCCAGCATCCCTGGAACTGCATCCCTGCACCCCAGCATCTTCACCCCAACATCCCTGCACCCCAGCACACCTGGGTGTGCACCTCTACACCCCAACATCCCTGGACCTGCATCCCTGCACCCCAGCACACCTGGACCTGCATCCCTGTGCCTGCACCCCAGCATCCCTGGAACTGCATCCCTGCACCCCAGCATCTTCACCCCAACATCCCTGCACCCCAGCACACCGGGGTGTGCACCCCAACATCCCTGGACCTGCATCCCTGCACCCCAACATCCCTGGACCTACATCCTTGCACCCCAGCACAGCTGGACCTGCACCCCAACATCCCTGGACCTGCACCCCAACACACCTGGGCCCCAACATCCCTGCATCCCAGCACCCCTGGACCCCAACATCCCTGCATTCCAACATCCCTGCACCCCAACATCCCTGGACCTACACCCTTGCACCCCAGCACAGCTGGACCTGCACCCCAACACACCTGGGCCCCAACATCCCTGCACCCCAGCAGCCCTGGACCTGCATGCATCCCTGCACCCCAACATCCCTGGACCCGCACCCCAACATCCCTGCACCCCAGCACACCTGGACTTGCACCCTCACAGCCCCAGCTCCCAGGGAAGGGGACAGAACTTAAGCAAAAGGGAGGACTCCTGCTTCTGAAAGTCTGAAATAACATTTATTTTACCACATACAAAACGCTCCGTCTGGGAGGGGAGAACATTAAAAGCCGCGCGGTGCCAGCCAGGGCACCCTGAGGCACCAGCACCCTGGTTTCAAGTGCGGGGTTGTCAGTCTGAACGTGTGAGAGGTTGGGGGTGTCTGGTCAGAGGCTGCATCTTTGGCTTCAGAGGCAAGGTGGGACGAGGCACAGCCCCTCGCCAGGTCCCAGGGGGTGTCAGGAATAAGGCACCGTGGCAGCAGGAGAGAGGTGGGGGGCCCGCAGGGATGCTGAGCCGAGGACGGGGCTCCCCTGCAAAGCCTGTAGTGATACTAGCACCCCCAAAGACCCACGGCGATGGGGTCCCGGAGGGGGCAGAGGCAGCAGCAGCAGCGTGGGGAGCGGCCGCCCTCCCCTCCCCGAGGCAGCCAGAGGCACAGAGGTCAGAGGAGGCATTTACAGTGTAAGGAACGGGGTGGGGGGGCTCAAACCGTCGCTTTCTCCTGCTGCTGCAGCAGCAGCAAACTCGGTGTTAAGACTCTTGGCAAAGGGTTTTTCCCGGGGCCATCAGCTGTCCTGCTCCGAGGGAGCCTCCGCTTTCGCTTTCTTCCTGATCCGGCTGCGCAAGAGTCGGGAAGAGCCCTAGGCAAGGGGAGGGATGGGTCAGGTCCCCCACATGCCATCCCATCCCCATCCCCAATCCCCATCCCCAATCCCTAATCCCTAATCCCAATCCCTAATCCCTAATCCCAATCCCCAACCCCTAATCCCAATCCCCAACCCCTAATCCCAATCCCCAAACCCTAATACCCAACCCCCATCCCCAATCCCCACTCCCAATTCCTGCTCATGGTACCTCTTTGGTTGACGTCTTCTTCCTCACCCTGGGCAGGCTCTGGCTTCGAGCGAGGTATTTGGAGCCGCGGGCACGTGGCGAAGGCTCAGGCGAGAGCTGCGAATCCGACCAGAGCGCCTCGTCCTCCGTCTCGCTCCCGTACGGCCCCCCGGCCGAGGACATGCCGTATGCTGGGGACACACACGGGGACATGCGCCAGCTCCTGGTGTGCCACACCCCAGAGGGTGGGATTTGAGCCCCCTCATCAGCAAAACCCCCCTAAAGCTCACCCCGCAGCTGCTGACGGCTTTCCTGCTCCTCCAGGTACAGCGGGTCCTGGTAGAGCACGGGGGCATCGTCGGGGATGGAGCGCAGGTCCTGCATGCTGAAGCTGCGGAGCCGCCCGACCAGCACGCCCTGGCTCTGGGGGACACAGAAAGGATGGAATCGGAGAAGGAATCATGGAACGGTTTGGGGTGGAAGGGACCTCAAAGCCTGTTCCACGTCCCTGCCATGAGCTGGGGTACCTCCCGCTGGATCAGGGGCTCCAAGCCCCATCCAACCTGGCCTTGAACCCCTCCAGGCATGGGGCAGCCACCCCTGCTCTGGGCAACCTGGACCACCCCACCCTCATCCTGAAAAAAAAAAAAAATAAAAAAAGGACTTTGGGACTCGCTTCCCAAAGCGCCCAAACGCAGGGCCAGGTACCCACAAGCCAGGACTCTGCACCCAGAGATCCCTCTCCGACACCCCAGGGGCGCTGCCCCACACAGGATCCTATAGGGAACTGGAGCAGCCCAGCCGGTCCCTGGTACCTTGGTGGCCGCCTGGACGGCGGCGGTGGCTGCAATGTTGAGTCCCCTCTTGCCAAAGCGAATCATCGCCTCGTAGCTGCGCTCCCTGGCTCGGATGATGTAGGCGTCGATCTCCTGCCAAGACGACCCCGGTGGCATCACCAGCTCAGGATGCTGCTCAGCCCCCCCCAGAGGGTGTGGGGTCCCCCCGAAGCCAGGCAGCCCTCACCTTCTCCCTGCGGGACAGCGTGGGGTGCACAAACTTGCGGTAGAGCAGGCTGGCGCCGCGGGTGTAGGGGGAGAGCAGCCAGATGACAAAGGCCATCTTGATCTCGTAGTAGAAGGGAAGCCTGATGGAGAGAGAGGAGGAGGTGATAGAATCACAGAATGCTTTGGGTTGGAAAGGACCTCCAAGCCCATCCAGTCCCACCCAGGGACACCTCCCGCTGGATCAGGGGCTCCAAGCCCCATCCAACCTGGCCTGGAACCCCTCCAGGGATGGAGCAGCCACCACTGCTCTGGGCAACCTGGGCCAGGGCCTCCTCATCCTCACAGCAAAATATTTCTCCCTAAGATCT